>OZ005653.1:39540970-39620970 GCA_963930645.1 Salticus scenicus | reverse complement strand
GTGTCAACATATCAACATAGCGCTGCAACGGAGAAAGTAAGTTGCAAAGTATAAGCGAATGTGAAGAAGCTTTAAAATTTTGTTGAAGTGAAGAGACGGGAAGTTAATTGAAGGAAGTATAAGTAGGAGGTTATTTTCGTAAGGTGGTGGTGGTGTGTTCCGGTCTAGTAAAGATAATTCTGACGTCTAAATATATTTTAGGGCATAGCTCTTGAATTAAATTATTGTCGGATAGTTAAGCTCTAGTGCTGCTGGAGCTAATTAGTTTGATATGTGTAGAAGTGCTGTTATACCGTCATCAAGGTTGTGTCCATTGTACTCGACTGCCGTGTGAGGTCCATGGTGCCACACTGTATGCAGACTCATGAGAACGGACGTTGCATGCGGCTTTTCAACCTCCTAGTTTCAAAGTTACCGCGATTTCACGGTTGATTTTGATGTTGCCGCCTTGCGCACCCCAAGCGAGGGTGGTACCCCACCTCTCTGGCGCCAATTGAAACACCAATGAACTGATGAACGGAGTGTGAACCTGTATATTTCGCATGACCAAAGACTGTCTGATTGGTGGTTGTCGTGTGAGAAAATGGTTTCCCCCCTTCCCCCCCCCCCCCCCCTCATCAAGATTTTAGGAAGAACTGAAAATTCAGATAATAAATCTGGAGACTTGGATTTATGACTGTCTAGAGAACGGTCGTTCTCCGGAATTTTTGTAGATGTTACACATCCTAGGGTTCACAGGTATCTGTGATGCATGTTGTATGTTTTACCTGCATAAAAAAAATGTTAAAACGTAGTATTATTAAAGTTTGTTAAGTTTGCACAAAAGTAATTGTTTATTTTAGTTTTACTAGAATAATATTTTTGACGTATAATAAAAGTGAAAAAGACATCGGCACTTACTACTGACTATACCACACTGTGTTGTTAGGTATAGTGAATAGAAAAATCATCCGGCTGGGAAGCCACCGGATAGTTTGGAGTTTACGTAAGCTAGTGAAAAGAGTGCATCCGTTGCTAATCTTCTGCTGTCTTCAGTGGTGAGATATCTAAACTTATTTAAATTATTTCTTATGTCTGTTTTCTAAAGTATTTATTTTACATTCAGTTTATCACGCCAGTTTACCTTGCCATTTATTCAACTCAAATAAAACTCTTATTTTATTTTACTCAGTTGTCTCGTGCTCATATATTCATTAGTTATTTCTACTTATTAGTTTAGTTAACTAATATGGAGGTTGCAACAAAGCAAACTTCACACATTTCCTGGTTAAACTTAGATTTAATTGTGAAGATATTTAATTACAAATATTTAGTTTTATTGCCTCTTAATTATTGAGATATATAATAATAATAAAACATAATTAAAAAATATCTTATAAATATTAAGTTGTATTCACCCATATATAATGAAAGATCAGAATGAAACTCACCTACATGTTTATTTTCAAACATTATACAACAGATCATTCAAAACAAGGTGCTGTTTTAACCAATCATTTAAACATATAAGCACATTGATATTTATTCTTATGTAAAATGATCTCCTGAATCCGAATATGTCTCCCACTTTGCCAAGACGCAGTCACCCACTGTTTTCTCGGGACATCATCCCCTCCCCCAATTTTTATCACTGTTCGATAATTTTATGGCCACGAATTTGATTTTCAGAATGAAAAAGAATTAATTTAGCACTTAAAAATAAAAAAAGATGTATAATTTTTATTAAATAACATTAACAAAAGGTTAAAAAAAATATAAGAAATGTAATAGATAATTTCAGTGGCAAATATCACCTAAATTTTCGCCTTGACGCAAATGTTGATGTTTTAGAATTTTCAAACTCTGTAGTCCCTCAGAAAATATTTAACAGTTAAAATAATCTCCTCCCCCCCCCCCCTAAAAAATCAAATTTATAGTCATAAAATGTCCGAAAAGTAGTAAAAATAGGGGACCGTCCCTTAAAAATGGTGGGCGTCATATTCGGATTAAGAAGGTCATTTTACATAAGAATTTGAAAAAATGGTTTTAGGGGCAATTTTCATGCAGAGCAGTGCAATCAAAGGTTATGATGATACACACTCCTTCCAATTTATATCGGCAAACGTTACATTAGAACAGAAGTAATATGTGTTCGAAGTTGGAACTATTTTTTCCAATATCGTGACGTCATTGACTAATCCATTTTTTTTTTTTTTTTTTTCTTCTTCAAACACGTGCTGTTGATTTATTTATTTAAATTGAATTTCCGATTGCTTGCAAGAAAGAATGTAAACTTTATACGTTTGTAAAATTCTACCTAAATATAGACCTAAAAATATCCAGTCGCCACGTATTATTAACTGCATGATACGCTTCATGTTACTGTGTTATATAATAAAATAGGAATTAAATTCACTATTAAAAATTCTAATTGAAATCTCTCTTATTTAAAAACACAATGTTATTTTTCAAATCTTAAAAAAAAAAAAAAAAAAAAAAAAAAAATTTAGAGCAAGAAAAATATGCACATGCAGACGATTAAAAAAATAAATCAACAGCGAGTGTTTGTTGGGGGGAAAAATAGAAAAGTCATATAGATAAATTGAATGATGTCACAATATTGGAAAAAAATACTTTCCTCTTTGAACACCAATACATCTATATATATTGGTAAGAGTGAACATCTTCATACCCTTTAACAACCTGTAAAGTTTGATTACGATCGTTATGTCACAGTTCATGAGTGTTCCTTGAAAGAAGATTTTTATCAACAAAAACTTATATATATATATATTTAAATCAAAGTAGTACTTCTATATGTTAAAATCGCAATTGTATAGGAATCATATTTAATCATGTGACTTACAAGGAAAGAATGTGAAAAGTAAATAGTTCACTAATCGTTGCTAAGGAATGCAGATCACTGAAAGAATACATAATTTGAATAAAATTTCAGAAGATGAAGCAAAAAAAAAAAAAAAAAAAAAAAAAAAAATCAACAAAAAAAAAATCGGAAAAAAAAAAAAACTTCGTTTAAGAATTCAAATTCGAAAAAATATCGATGAAGTGTATCCCCGCGTGGTTCAAACTACTCCTCTGCTATAGATTCTTTGAAATATTTCTTTTTATTCTACACAAAAGATAAATAAAATAAAATAAAAGAGAGAGAGAGAAAGAGAAAGATTATTTTGTTGTCATTGGCATGGTACATTTAATAATTTTAAAGCGATTGTTATACCAGAATTTCTTTATTTCGAGAAATTTTAATTTTTCGTAAAGTTTTACTTCATTTTTATTATTCACACGTAAATAAATATATATTTCTACAGGAATAATAAATTTGAAATTGACATTTCTTCTTATGTCAAAAAAAAAAAAAAAAAAAAAAAAAAAAATTAAGTGCATTGTGAGTTTATTTTCATGTACTTCGTTAAATAATAGCAATAATAATAATAATAATAATAATAATAATAATAATTTCTGAAATGTATTCGCTTTAATTGATTTCCAAGAATTCATATTTATTCTTAATATTAGACGTTTAAACACAAATATTATACATTACTAGTATACATTTTATTAATTATTTAAACTTTTTAATAATTTCCTTATCAGTTGTTTTTAGCAAGCTTTTATACGAAGTTGGATATTACTCACAAATATCATATCCTAGCTTTGTGTCAAATATTTCTCACCTGGTGCAGAGCCCTGAATATTCTCCAACGAAATTTCATTAATCATCATAAAAAAAATAATCTGGTGTGTCACCCACACGACTTTCTCTTACCCTGAAATTTAGTACTATAAATACAGGTTGCAGATTAAAAGGTAAGATAACGAGTACTGTTATGTAAACCTGCGTTAAACAATTCATATTAGGCTTCTGAAGAGTTTTATATGATAATTAGTTCTGTGTGAGGGGGGCTACCGCCCCCCTCAACCCCCCGTTTCATTAATGCACCTACATTTATATAGAATTTAATTCGGTTATTAAAAAATAATTCTCTTTCTAAAAAATAATTTATTAATATTATAATTTAAAAAATATATATCTTTTATGATAATGCAGACGATTTCCATATTAGAGAAGCAGTATAACACCAAATATCTAAAAAAAAGCCCATTTTATTCTCAATATTAAAAAAAAAAAAAAAAAAAAAAAAAAAAAAAAAATGCGATTTTTTTTTTTTTTTTTTTTTTTTTAAGTTTTTTTTTTCGTTAAAAGTAAAAAAAATCGATAACTTTGTTTTAAATTATCGCATATCGATGGTTCAACCATTCGTTTTAAAGGTATTGGCGAGCTCTTTTGAAAGATACCCATCATGAAAATTTACTCCCCTCGAGGGGGGACTTCCCCCCAGGGGGGGAGGCGAGGCTCCTACATACACAAAATTTTTTCCCCAGTTAACTATCTCTATTACAAAAAATATATATTCGTTTCATTTGGTTTAGTGCAGTCTATAGACGTTAAACTCTACTTACCTGCAATTTCCCCCATAGACGT
The DNA here is from genome assembly GCA_963930645.1 of Salticus scenicus. NCBI lineage: Eukaryota > Metazoa > Arthropoda > Arachnida > Araneae > Salticidae > Salticus > Salticus scenicus. The sequence goes on along the minus strand of OZ005653.1, from coordinate 39,616,487 downwards.
AATGTATTAGAATTCTCTTGATTGTCCCTGTACACGAACCATTTGCTTGATCTTAACGAAAAGCTTACTGTAGCATCCTTATATGATACACATTTAGAATACCAAGTTTGAACTTTCTGCGCTAATTTGTTTTTGAGATATGCTGATAACAGACACACACACACACACACACACACACACACACACACACACAGACATACACACAGATCATTTGCTAAAAACATGATTTTCGTATTCAGGGGACCTCAAAACGTGTAAATATAACAAAATCTCGCATTCGAAAATTTGACCCAAAAACAGTACTTTCTCTACCTTATGGGTAAGAGAAAGTAAAATTATAAATAAAAAATTATATGAAGTACAATTCCATGTTCTTAACAAAATTTCGTTGAAATGAAATATTGTTTAAAATGTTATGAAATAATATCAAAGTGATAAATGATAATGATAATGATAATTAAATTAATATTATAAAGAAAATTATAATGAAAATTAAAGTGAAATGATAAAAACAAATGTAGTATATAAAAATAACACATTGGAAGCAATGCTGTGGCAGCAAAGCGTAATGGGTTGCTATTCTACATCACGTGATTGAGCAGACGACACTGGGAAAAGCCCATTACCTCTCACAAATCGAATATTCTGCTTTATTATTATTATTATTATTATTATTATTATTATTATTATTATTATTTTCCTATGCTAGGATAGTTGTAGACTAGGAATATTTTTTTTATTGTATTTGCAGGCCTTTCGTTTTTTTAAAAAAAGGGGGGGGGATAAATATATAAAACTTTATATCAAAGTAATATAATTTTCTACTCAGTGTTAATCATGTATGTTTGTATTATTATTTTATTTTACTCGTATGTGCATGGCAATGAGTGTTTGATTGTGATGTCGTCAGGTGTGGCTTATTTTCAATTTAAAAAAATTAGGCTTGAATGAAATGTCTTCTCTGGGGACCTTTCTAGAACTTTTTTACGCCAATTTCAGAGAAAACACCGAAAAATTCCAAATACTCAGATTATTTCGTGTGACCTAGGTTCAAACTCAGCTTCTGTCGTCTACTAGCTTTTTAAATAGAATCACTTAGCCACTGGTAAAGCTGTTTCACTGTGTGTTAAAATTTAAAATTAATTAATTTTAGCTCAAAAGTAATTTATGAAGATTTTATTTAGGGTAAAGTACCATGTTTGACTGATGATAAAATATCAAGTAAAAGCTAGTTTCATTTATAGCATTATCACCTGATATAATTATTTATTATTATTATTATTAATTATTTGTATTTATTATTATTTTACATTCAACATTCTTTTTACATTTAACATCCATAACTTTTATAGAAATAATAAATAATCCTCAACATATGTAATTATCAAAAGCGAGACATAAATAGAAATCTATAATTTTTCTTTCCTTCTTTCTATTCTTAATAAACGTTACTAGTTTAGTAATTCATTCAATATTTGTATAAATCTCGACAGATCCGAACATTTTAAAAAAGGAAATATAAACGAATTCGCATCATATTTAGCAGCGATTGTTTCCTCCTTAAACGAGCACTCTCTAGTTCATTGGCCAAAACATAGAAAGCATATTTTGATTCCTTAGCTGTTGCTCAATCTTAAAATATTTTTCAACGCTTTCTATCACAGAACACCTAAGCTGATTTATCACGGACTGCAGCCAGAATTCCATTTGAACTGATCCTTTGCGATCAAAATAACATTGTGCACGTCTTCCAGTAAAAGAAGGAAAAAAGGAAATATTCATTTTCGAACTCCCTTTTTCCTTTTTTAGAACAGATTCTCTATGTTCAATCGAATCAGAAAAGACACACCTGACAACAAGGCTCTCCCTTTCTCTTAGGCTTATACGAGGACCGCCACCACCCCCTTCGATTAAACAGAATGCGTGCTGGCAAAACCCTCTAAGGGAGGATCTTCATTTTTTTTCTTTTCTGTTCGAAAGCGCCACCTTCTACTCCCCTCCTGAAACCTATCTTCCGAAGGGCGGTCGTAATGGCAGGGGCTTATCTAGGATTTTGAGAAGAGGGGGAAACGGGCAAATCCCTTATAATAAAAATAACGGATATATCTATATTTTGAGGGGGAGACACGCAGCCGGAGATCGTCTGAAAGAGGGGGGTGGACTACAAATGCGTTCGACTCATGGGGAACACGTTAGTGGTGTCACTAACTTGCAAGGCTGAGCTGACGCTGCTTGACACGCTTCGCAATTTATCTTTCGTGACACTGGACAGTGTGATGCATTATAGAATTCTCTGAGGTATAATGAGAGAATCGTTGCCAACAATAAGAGGAGAAATCTTGTTCTGAAAATTGACAGACTGGAATTTAGATGACTCGACTTTTAATAATCAACATTCGATATTAAAATAAAGCAGATGGAGATTTCTCATAATGATGCTACACAGTAAAGATTTGTTATAAAATTGTACTGAGTAATAATATATAATAACTAGTATATAACCCCGTCAAAAATGACGGAATGTGAACGATAAATCTTGAAAACAATGTTTAGATCATGATGGTTACCACGTGATCATTTAAATGTATTTTCAATTTTTGTTTATAAATCAAATGTGTTTCGATATTTTATAATTTTTGTTCTTTGTGAGGTCTAACTGTAATGGAGACAGTGTCCGGAGATGAGAGAAGTCGTGTAGAGCCGCACCAAATTGTAAAAACGTGAAGAAAAATTGGAACTTTGGCCTTTATCACGGTTTTGTGAGGTCTAACTGGAACGTTTCCGGCTGCAATCTTTAAGAGACTGTGTCCGGAGATGAGAGAAGCCGTGTAGAGCCGCACCAAATTGTAAAAACGTGAGAAAAATGGAGGCTTTGGCCTTTATGACGGTTCTGTGAGGTCTAATTGCAACGTTTCCGGCTGCAATCTTTAAGAGACAGTGTCCGGAGATGAGAGAAGCAGAGCTGCCAACCTAATCCGGCAAATTGTTAGTATCGCCTCTTTATCTACACCACTTAATTTTTAGAGCAATTCTCTTCAAATGTATCTACGATGAATTAAGAAGAAAAATACTCTAAAAATTAAGTGGTGTAGAAAAAGGGGCGGTACTAACAATTTGCCGGATTAGGTTGGAAGCTCTGGAGAAGTCGTGTAGAACCGCACCAGATTTTAAAAACGTGAGAAAAATGGCGGCTTTGGTCTTTCTCATGGTTCTGTGAAGTCTAACTGCAACGATTCCGGATGCAATCTTTAAGAGACACTGTCCGAAGATAAGTGAAGTCGTGTTGAGCCGCACCAGATTGTAAAAACGTAAGAAAAATGGCGGCTTTGGCCTTTCTCACGGTTTTGTGAGGTCTAACTGCAATAGAGACAATGTCCGGAGATGAGAGAAGTCGTGTAGAGCCGCACCAGATTGTAAAATCGTGAGAAAAATGGAGGCTTTGGTCTTTCTCACGGTTCTGTGAGGCCTAACTGCAACGTTTCCGGCTGCAATCTTTAAGAGACAGTGTCCGGAGATGAGAGAAGTCGTGTAGAGCCGCACCAGATTGTAAAAACGTGAGAAAAATGGCAGCTTTGGGCTTTCTCACGGTTTTGTGAGGTCTAACTGCAATAGAGACAGCGCCCGGAGATGAGAGAAGTCGTGCAACGCCGCACCAGATTTTAAAACAATATACAGTATATAATTATTAACACATCACATTAGCAAGTTAATTGTATGATACATTTTTTGTATCATACAAGGATGGAAAGCGTTTGCTAACGATGACGCGAATTCAATGATTTTTCTTCACCCAAAAGTTTTCACTTCAAATGGAAAGCGTTAGCTGACGATGACGGGAGTTCAATGATTTTTGTTCTCCCAAAAGTGCTCAACGCGCCTAAAGAAGTTTTCACTTCAAAAATTCTACCCGATCAATAAATATGAATGACAATAAAAAAACTGCTGGTTGACAAAAAATATAGGCCCGACAACACAACAGCAACAACACATCCCAGTGTTCCATTAAGTGCTCTATACGCAAGCGAAGTGTGACGTCACTGACCGTCCGTGTATGCAAGAAAATGATTTCCTATGTTAATCGCCCATTGGATTTTTTGTAAAAAATTATTAAAAATCGAGGAAAATTATTTCCCGATTTTAATCCCCATATTTGGGTATATATATGTATTAGTTATCATGTGCATATGTTAGATTGAGTTATTTTGCTGTCAAATTGACAAAATTTTAATTTTAAATTTCAAAACTGTGTTGTCCTTGGCGTTTTTGTATTTGGCGATCAAAAACGTACTACGAAAATATACATGCCAGATGTATATTTTCGTAATATGTGTTGTGCGAAATATTGTTTCATATTTATTACTTTCTTAATATAAGTTTTTAAAATAACCATGATTTTTGAAAGGAATTAAATTATATTCGCCAGATAATTTGGCGATATATATATATATATATATATATATATATATATATATTTTTTTTTTTTTTTTTTTTTTTTTTCTGCCAAGGATGACCGATATCAAATCTATTCCGCTGCAACATATTAGTATCTTATATCAGATACGTTATTTAGATATTTGAAAACAAATTTCACTTCAAATTATGATAGAATATTTATCATTTTCCTTTTAATTAGTATATTAGTTGGATAATTATTGTGTAAATATCATCCTTTGAAATGAAATGTTTATGTTTTCAATGGAATATGGAATTTTTTTTTTATCTAGAGTTTTGAAATTTAAAATTCAAATTTTATCAATTTTAGAACAAAAACAACTTAATCTAACGCATGCACATGATAACTAATACATATCTAAACCTAAATATGGGGATTAAAATCGGGAAATAATTTCCCTCGATTTTTAATAATTTTTTACGAAAAATCCATTGGGCGTTTAACATAAGAAATATTTTTCTTGTATCCACGAACGGCCAGTGACGTCATCACTTCGCTTGCGTATTTAAAGTCCTCATAATAAGAAAAAACGATTCACTTCATTTTACCAAAATACTTTTTTTTTAAGACTATCGTAGATCCTGTTTTCAAATTTTCTAACTAACTATCCAATAACTACAGACACTCCATGCTAACCCAAATTCACCTCTACTCGATACCTCCAACCAGCTATCTCACCCACAACATCGCCAAAATATCCAGGATCCAGCTAGGGACTTTCTCATTCTCAACCGAACATTTTATCTTGACTCGACATTATCACCTTAGACTACTCTAATTTCAATACTCATTTCAACTGGTGACTTTTACTTGCCCAACCAAACATTCTATCCCAACTATCATTTTACACTAATTTCAAAACTAAAATCAACTGGCGGCATTTACGTACTAAACTCGACGCCAATCATACCTTACAATGTAAACAAACAATGAAGTTTGATAAAAATATTTAAAGGCTTTAATGCATTTTTACAAATATTTTAAGATTTTTAAGGCTTTAATATGTTTTAGAAATATTTTAAGCGTTTTTTTAATGAAACAGTCAAAGAGTCATTCATTCGGAATTAAAAAGTTGTCCATTTGGAATTTGTATTTTCTGAATGGCAACAGTTTTAGTTTGTTTTTATTTGGTCTTGCTTTGTTTATAATCATGCAGTTACATAATTCTATTTATAGGTTCATGTTTATAATAGCCAGTGATCCGTTATACTTAATTTAGACATTTAAACATTACAATTGAATAGTTTTTCAAGGTTTTATAGGAAATAAATAAGTATATGTGCGATACAAAACATGTATGAAAATGATATGTATGTTTCTTAAGTTGAATTAAACAAACGGAAAAAAAATGGCTGCCAAAAGTTTCTGTTTTGAAGCGGTACTAACCGGATTCGTTCATGACAGATGAGGATCATTATATATATTAATAATAATAATAATAAAATTAAGTAAGGTTAATGTGAGTGCAATAATTAGTATTTCATATTGAATATTGTATGCTGATTTATTCATTAAATGGTTTATATAAACCTTACACGAAAGATAAATATAATATTAAATACACTTCTTAAAATGATGAAAGGGGGAGAAATGCTGTATCATAGCTTTAAATAACACAGTATTCTAGACATCAGGAAATTATAAAATGCATGTTTAAAAAAAAATATTTTTTCACTGACTTTTCATGTGTTTTTAATAGATAACATCTACTCGTATGACTAGCCTAAGGGCTTTTAGGGAGGTAAGCACTAAAGTCCAGAAAAACATATTTTCAAAAATTACACATATGAGCCTTGAACGTATTATTTTGATATGAAGAGACGCAAGGCCGTAGCCAGGATTTTTTTTTTTTTTTTTTTTTTTTTTTTTTTTTTTTTTTTTTTTGGGGGGGGGGGGGAGGGAGGGGGTCACATTTCTAATACAAGGTCACCGAAAAAAAAATTATATAATAATGCACAGAGCATAAGACACATACTCAGAGTATATAAGCACGCACAAACCAGGGCCTGATTAATATAGGGGCACGTTCCCCGGGCTCTGAGTAGCTAAGGGCCCTAAAACTGGTCCTGAAAATGCCATTTTGCTTCATTTTCCTCTGAAGATGACAGAAAGGGTATCATAAACTGCAAACTTCTGTCATTTTAGTCTCATATACAGGTACATATGTACCTTTGCTGATTGATGCACAGTACGAATGGTGGGAGGGAGGCCCACAAAAGCATGTGTGCCCCGGGCCTCATACGAAGTTAATCAGGTCCTGACGCAAACAGACCCTGATTAACTTCATATGAGGCCCGGAGCACAGATAATTTTGTAATCCCCCCCCCCCTCAAACCGCACTATGTACTAATCAGCCAATCAGCACTGCATACATACCTGTTTATGGGAGTAATATGGCAGAAATTGAATTATATGATACATTTTTTGCCTTTTTGAGGGTATAAAAGGCAAAATGGCATTTTCAGACATAATTCTATAATTTTTAGGTAAGATTTATTTGCAGCATGGGGGTAAATTTTAATCGTCAACATTCATGCAGCCTATTTAAAGTAAACCATACGGTTTTATTATTTTTTTTTTTTTTTTTTTTTTTTGTTTGAAGAATAATTACAGTTTACTTCTATTTCTTTAATTTATTATTTAATTTAGTATAACACGTTTTTATTTATTTATTTATTTTACCAAATCAACATTTATGTCTAACTTTATACTTTATTATTATTATTATTATTTCAACGAAATAATTTTCTACTTGTTAAATAGTTTTTTTTTTTTTTTTTAGTCTAAACTATTAGTATTTAATTCGATAACAGTAATAATATTAATATTTCTATGAAACAAAAACAGTCCTAATTAATCATACATGATATTGTGCATACATATTTTTAAAGTAATTTGCGTTTATCCATTTTCTTTCATTTTCATTTTCATAACTTTAATGTTTCTCGGTATGTTTTCATAGTTATTTTATTTACTCAATAATTTTACCACGCTATTTTAATTAAAGTGGTTTGAAATTGCTTACATATTTTAATTGATTCCCTTTAACTTTATTATGTATACATATATAATTTTTCGGGAAGGAAACAGATTAGGTTTTTCAAAAACGGCTTACGTAGAATCGAATCCCTTAAAAATAGATGCAATCATTATAGAACGATGAAACATAACTGATTGAACATTTCACGTTTTAGTTTCTCAACAAGATTTTAGCATTGTGAAAAATCTTTGTAGGAAAAAAAAAAAAAAAAAAAAAGAATCTTTGTTCAAAAGTAAGAAAGTACGGAAGAAAAGGAACATGTCCCTATATGTTTCCTGATCACCATTTGTATCATTTCACCAAAATTGCATTTCCATACATTGCACGATAAGTAGTATCTCCCCGAACAAGAATTCCACTATAACATATAATGTACTTTAGTCACGTAGGAAGTGTGAATGCATGTACCAAGTACTCTTCAGATGAGTTCCGTTTAGATGAGCCCTTCCCTTTGCTTGGATTAAACCTGCTTCTCTCGTACATGAGATGCTTTTCGCCCCAATTCTCAAATGTTCATTTGCTATATTTCTCCATTGAAAATATTGATTTATATAAGAATTTTTAACTTTATAAATATACCTGGCTAAAATATTGTTTACATTGATTAAAATGTGCATATGAGACCTGTAAAAAAGATTTTCTTACGTATTTTTAATAATTAATTACAATTATATCTATAAGATTACATACAAATAATAATATTTAAAAAAATATTAAAAAAATCTAAATTATTATTCAAACTAGAATTATTACGATAAAAACAAAATTACCCAAGTACGCAGATAAATATTTTAACGACATTTTTTTTTTTTTTTTTTTTCGTATAATATTCTAAACTGTCCATTTCTGTGTTTGTATCCTTTCCTTTTTCTCTTCTGTCTCTTTCTTTCTTTTTTTTTCCCCATTATTAAATTTCTTAATTAGCTAGTAGAATTTATAAGCATTTATTTTTCAAAAGCAAACGAATATAAAATGAAAATCAAACCTTGTAATCAATAAAATATTCTTTAGAATCAATAATTATTATCAATATTTAAACTATTTTTAATTTGACCAGGACGACATTTTTTAAAAAATAAAACGATATATTCTATTTGCTATTTATTTAATTATTTATTTTTAACATAAACTTAAAAAAAAAAAAAAAAAAAAAAAAAAAAACCTTAAAATTTAAAATTTAAAATGCATATATTTTCTACGCCTCCTATCAAAAACATCTATCTTTAAAAAGCTATACTTAAAAAAAAATCAAAACAGAAAACTTCTAAACAGAGAATAAATTTACAACGACAAAAAATAAAACTTAACTTACTCCATTAAAAAATTAGTTTTGTAATAAATTTATTATCAATTTTGAGCTACCTTTTCAAGACGCGTTAACTTTTATGAAATTCTCCTTCTCCTACAGCTGACTTTATATATATATACAAACCAAGTTAATAACGTTTTTATCATTATTATTTCTCTGCATACACCCTTGCAATACACTTCATAAAAATCACTCTATGTAAAATGGTGCTCCTATAATTTATATCAATTTTCCATGAATCAGAACCAAGGCACCTTCATAGAAAACCATCAAAAATGTAATCAAAGTCTCAAAATATTGAACTTTAAAGTGCCTTCGCATAAAGTTATTTACTTAGCGTCTTAGGATGATAGTAAATTTCTTCACCGTCTTTTGGAAAATTGATTTCTCCTCTCTCGCATCTTAGCTCACAGCTATTTTCAAAAATGTTTATCGCACAAAATCATTTTAAAAGGCAGTAAAATTAGTTTTCATGGACCTATTACTCCAAGTAATTTTTAAAGTAAAGTCACGGAGATAATTTTTTATATTATATTCGAGATTTTATTTCAGATTTTAAAAAGATTTTTTTCTTTAATGCATTACTTTTTCTTTTTTTATTATTATTATTAAGAAGCGAACGATTAAATTCTGTTTTGTAGAAATGCGAGTAACTTGTCGATATTGTAATGTTTTCAATCCCCCCCCCCCTCTCTCTCTTTTGCTTTTATGGCTTATACACAGAAATAATAATAATAATAATAATAATGGGAAAAACAAATTCATTTTGTTGACTGATTTTGTAAATTTATTTTCTTATATTATATTTATATATTTCTCATATTACTTATTCTGTGCAGTCAAACAAATCAGCATGCATTGATTAATCAAAAGAACATGGAGAAGAGTCACTATTACTGTATAGTCCGATAAACTACGTCACTGATCTCTCTTTAAAGAGCCAATGAGCGAGCAATGTGCTCCTTTAGATTCTGGTAAAAAAAAATTTCGGTTGAGACTACATCAACAAAATACTTTGGTTGATATAACGCATTTTTCCCGCTCCAACGTAACAGTGTAATATGAAAAAAAAAAAAAAAAAATATATATATATATATATGTGTGTGTGTGTGTGTGTGTGTGTGTGTGTGTGTGTGTAAGATAAAGGTAAGACCGGAGATTTTTAGTGAAAACTTTAAGCAGTCATAATAACCTCTTAAAAGCGCAGTAGTCCTATTCTTTGAATAAATGTTCGTCTGAAAAAGATCTTTCCATCGACCTTGTAAAAAAAAATCTGGAGTGACTCCTTTCGAATTTTCGAACATTAAGTAATTAACGGTTGTATTAACAAATTATTGTAAGACAAGTCGTTAAATAAAAAAAGTAAAAATTATAATAGGGTGTTTGAGTATTTTTCTCCATTGTTTAATTTTACGTTTTTGCATTTAGCAATTTTAGCTCATATATGATAATAATGAATTTTTCGTTGTGTTCCTCTAAAAATCTGCAAGTGCTAGATTCCCCATAATCAATAATCTTTGCGCTATGATGACCTATAACATACGTACCACCAACTTTCAGATTATTCAAAGAGTTTAGACGCTATCGTGTTCCCTCACTCACACACACATCATCGTAAAAATAGCAAAAAGTGAACTCGGGGGTCCTCAAACGTATAGAAACACCAAAATCTCAAAGTCGGATTTTTGACATGATTACAATACTTTCCTTACATATGTATGTTCGAAAAGTATAAACAGAAAGTTAACTATGTGGATTAAAAAAAAAAAAAAAAAAAAAAAAAAAAAAATGGTACACTTTATAAAAATCAATAGAATTTCGCTGATTATGACGGTAACACTCAACGAAATATGTGCACTCATTGAAAACCTAATTTTAAAAAAAGTAAAAACTCCACAATTACTATAAATTTTTAAATTGTCAAAAACATCACTTAGTTATTACATGCTATTTATATGATGATGAACCTATGTAGAAATAACAAAATTTCAGATCTCTTGGTTTAAATTACTAAAACTGAAAATTTCTAAAATGATATGCCTAGTGCTAAGTTACTTTTATGTGTACTATTTTTAATATTTTCTGTAATAAAATCAGTGTTGTTGTTTTGTGTGTATTGTAGTATTATTTATTAGTATTATTTATTTATAGTATTTATTTATAGTACTATTTATTATAGTATAATTCAAAAATCCAAATGTTAATTTCATGTTTTTTATAGTATAAAACATGATATTTTAAATTATTCGCATCTATGACAGTTATTCATTAAATGGGAATATAACAATTAATTTTTTATTCAAAGTAATATTTTTGTTTAAAACGTTAAATATAAATTTATTTTACTGATATTTAACATGAAAGAGATGAAATGGATTGATTAAATTGATATACAGTTTTGATTTGAAAAATATCTCTTCAATTTGACAATTTCACATATCTAGATAACTAAACATTCGTCTAATAGACTACTGACCCCTGCCAGTTTTGAGGATTCGAGATGTTCTCGTTGCGCTCACACCACCTCACCCACAATTGTGGTGATTTGGGAGTCCACCTCGAAGAACGGAATACGCAAGCATGAGTCCAGGGATGGTTTTTTTGCTATTTTTATTCAAAACTTAACAAAAAAATTGAAATTCAAATAAATTAAAAATTATTACAAAATGCTCGCCTCCGAGCATACTTCAAAAACATGCTACACACTTTTAGCACCAAGTCTCTCTGTCCCTTTTTTTGAGTCTCTTCCTTCCGAGCACACCTTCGAAGGGGGAGGGGAATACCCCACACGAAGCACTGATTCGTTGACCGTGATATCAGTCTACCCGTGACATCATTTTCGGCCAATCTTGGTCTACCCGAAACTCTGAGAAACGTCGGTAGCAACAAAAGAACATGCGTGAAATCGGAAACTATTGATGTCACCGCCTCCATAGAAATATACAATTTTTTTACACAAAGCATCTGTCGCTCAGACAGCTTCTCGTGGCTCCGTTCTGTCTGGTCACACGACCCCTGACCTCTTGGAATGTTTGTAACCTTCACTCCAGCACAGCTTCCTCCCTCCTAAAAGACCATTTTACGGCCTTCAGGATGTAAAATGGGCTCCAGAAGACTCAGGTGCCTCCTCCCATTATCAAACATGCAACATCAGAGAGTTGAGCTAGCCCCCCAAAAAATTTTTTTCGAAACAACCCCCTGAACTTTTATAGAATTAAAAATAATCTTAAAACTAAATTTTCTAGTCTTACACCTTGCATAATTACTAGATCCCAAGGTCTCATTTCACATTATATAAAAAAAAACAATTAAACATTCACATGCAATTTCGTGATGACAATCAAAGGTTCTACCCCTAACAAAATTTTAAAAGGCAAACACTGAAATTTCACAATTACACAATAAAATTTCATGAAAAAGAAAGAAAAATAATTCATAATCAATACATTCAAACTTTTTTTTTTTTTTTTTTTTTTGGAATACAAATGAAAGAAAGAAAAAAAATAAATATTTACAAACAGTCCAAAAACACTACCTAAAACCAAAGCATTATTATTATATATTTTTTTTTTTTATTCTTCGTGCATGCGACTTAACGCATCTGCATTCAAATGCTTTTTCCCGCTCTTATGCACGACTGTGAAGTTGTATTGTTGTAAACATAAGGCCCATCTCGTCAAACGTGAATTTGTGCCCATCATTTCTTTAAGATAAACTAAAGGGTTATGATCGGTTTGAAGAACGAATTTTTGTCCATCTAAATAATGATTTAGTTTTTTCACCCCAAAAATGACTGCCGCTAATTCGCGTTCAGTGGTACTATAATTACGCTCCGCCTTGGAGAATTTTTTGCTCAAATAAACAATTGGGTGTTCCTCGTTATTCCCGAAATTTTGAGCTAGGACCACACCCGCCCCTACAAGACTTGCATCAGTCTGAACAATGAAGTCTTTTGAAAAATCCGCAGCATAGAGTACCGGTCCCTTAGTTAGATCTAATTTTAGTACCTTAAATGCCTGATCACATTCCTGACTCCACTCAATTTTTTCCCTCTTATTTTTCCCTTTTAACAAATCCGTCAAAGGCGCAGCTTTTGTCGCATAATCCTTTATATATTTATGGTAAAATCCGGTCAGACCTAAAAATGACCTTACATGCGTCTTTGTCTTTGGAATGGGAAATTCTTGGATAGTTTGGATTTTCGCATCACTCGGCGACCTCTTCCCTGACCCCACTTCGTGCCCTAAAAATTTTACATGGTCCTGGGCGAATAAACACTTTGCCGGTTTCACTTTTAGATTTGCCTCCTCCAAACGTTGTAACACAATGTCCAGATGCCGGATATGGAGCTCCCAACTGGATGAAAACACAGCCAGATCATCCACATATGGTCTCACAAAACTCACTAAATCCCCTAGCACCTCACTAATTAATTTACAAAAATAAAATGGAGCATTCACTAAGCCAAACATCATTTTTTTTGGAATAAACTCACCGAAAGGGGTTACAAACGCCGCATACCTTTGCGCACGTTTCGTTAACGGGATTTGGAAATACCCCTTCGTCAGATCCATTACTGAGATATATTTTGCAGTGCTCACTTCCTCAACTACCTCCTCAATATTCGGTAACGGGAAAAATTGCACTTGGGTTTTGGCATTGAGGGCCCTATAATCGACACACGGCCTAGGGTCTTTCCCCGGACTCTCTACAAGAATCATAGGCGATGCGTAATCTGACTGACCCACCTCAATCACCCCTAACTCTAACAGCCTGGAAATCTCCTTCCGCATAATTTCTAACTGCCGCGGAGACATGCGATAGGGTTTTGCACGAATCGGCTTATCATCTGTCAAAATGATATCCATCTCTACCTTATGGGTCGTACCAGGGTCGTTAGAAAACACCGTTTTATGCTTTACTAGGACATCTTGTAAAGTTGCCAAATTCCCTTCCGAAACCTTATTACCCAAATTACTCCCCTTAATTAAGTCTGTCAAGTCGAAATGATTAGGGTCCGAAATCGGATACGGGATAGATGCATCCTCCTCAATTTCCTCGCCACCCTCTTCCAAAATTAAGTTGACATGCTCTGGGCGTTTATGATAAGGTTTCATTAAATTCACGTGGAAAATCGTGTCCTTACATCTCCTTCCCGGAAGATCTACCGTATAGTTCGTATCGGATATCACCCCCGTAACTACACCTGGACCTAGCCACTGTACTGCCATTTTATGTGGTTTTGCAGTAGCCAAAACCAACACCGAGTCTCCCACCTTAAATTTTCGGGACACTGCATTTTGGTCGTACCATAATTTTCTTTTTTGTTGACATTCTGTCATGCGCTCCCCTGCCAAATCTTGACATCTTTTTAAGCGCTCATTTAAATCCAAAATATACTCTACTACATTTTGATTAATTTCCTCTTCCTGCATCCAATTTTCGTAAACAATGGTATGAGGCATCCTCAAATTCTTCCCAAAAATAAGCTCCGAAGGAGAAAATCCCGTGCTTTCATGCGGCACCGTCCTCAACGCGAAAAGAGCCATAGGCAGATTTTCTTCCCAATCGCTTTTCGTTTCGAGACATAATGCTTTGAGAATCCTCTTAAGAGTGGAATGCATTCTTTCCACCTGATTAGATTGCGGATGACAGACAGAAGAATGATTGATTTTGATATCATACTTCTCAAAAAACGCTGTCGATAAGTCACTCGTGAAATAAGCACCTTGATCGCAGACTAACTCTCTAGGAAATCCGGTCTTCGCGAAAATTTGCATCAATGCATTGATCACTGACCTCGAAGTTAGGTTTTCCACAGGAATAGCATCCGGGAATTTTGAAGCGACGCAAACAGCCGTTATCGCAAAACGATTATTTTTGTTACTCGTTACAAGCGGACCTATAGCGTCAATCGACAGACGTCTGAACGGTTCAGAAATAATCGGTACTAATCTCAACGGAGCTTTCTTCTTATCCCCTTTTTGTCCTACTTTTTGACAAATTTCACAAGTTTTGACATACTCTTCGATTTCCTGATAGCAATTTGGCCAAAAGAAATTAGTCAACACCCTCTGCTTAGTTTTACACGAGCCTAAATGCCCTGACACAGAATCATGACACAGGTTTAGAATCGCTGCCCTAAATTTCTTTGGCACGCACAACTGCATCCTGTTTTGGTTACGCTTAGAATCCGATATTCGAATTAACCGCTCATTTTTTATCTTAAATTCCTTTCCCGCTTCATTCCTAGCTTTTTCCCAACAATTTTTCAACGTGTCACACGCAGTTTGCTCTTTTTGAAACTCTTCAGCTGAAACCCCGATTAATGGACACCTGTCTGTTTCTTTTAACACAGGAAGAACAACTTTATTTTCTGCACTAGTCTCCTCTAACGACTCGCTTATCAAACCCGGTTCCTCCTCAAAATTCTGAATTTTTCTCTGAGTTGGCTGTTCATTATTTATTTCGGACTGCGCACTCTTTATCCTTTCTTGCTCACGTTTCTGACTTCGCGTTATCGCATTAATTGGATAAACAATTTTTTTATTGGACTCAATTAACTCTGCGGTTTTATTGCCTAGAAGATATATTCCCTGACTCAAATTAGCAGGTTTTACAGCCGCTTTTGTAATGACCTCTCCGAATTCCCCTTTTAAAACGATTTTCGCCAAAGGTAAACACCTACACGTTTCGTCAAACGGTTGCTTAATCCATACCTGTTCCGGCAGTAAATCCTCAACAGAAATCATATTCCTTTCGCACACGTCAATGTTTGAGCCACTATCTCTCAAGAATTCGCGCTCTTGTCCATTTATTTCTAATTTACCTATATAAGGCTCAAAACCAACACCTAAAATTTCGCCCGCACTTAAGTTATTGATCGGATTTGTTCTGCGATTAGGGTTTTGTGGGCAGTTAGGTCGAATATGGCCCCTTTCCGAGCACAAATAACACACAATTTTACTATTTCTATCAAAATCACGATCCTTAGATTCGGTTTTATCCCCTTTTAATTTTCCTGAGTCTTTTTTGTCGCCCTTAGCTGACTCAGCTTTCGGATTACTCCCACCATCATGCTTACCTGACCCGAATTTCTGACCGTCTTTCCCAAATGAATTTCTACCCTTCGTAAAACGCTGAAAAGGCTTATATTCTCTTTTCCCATTCTCCTTTCTAACCGCGTCATACTTGTCGCACTTCTCCGCCAAATCCGAAGCTTTGTTGATTTCTTCCCACACATCTACAAAATGTTGTTTGATTTCGCATGGTACCCTTTTCTTTAACTGCTCCGTGAGCATCAATTCCTTTAATGACTCTAAATCTTTAATTTCTAAAATCTCAAGCCAGTTATCTAGGTACCCTCTCAAATCGTGAACTAAATCAACCCATAATTCTTCACTTTTTTTGTTGTGCGATTCAAATTTCGTTCTTAGCGCACGCGCACTCAATCTGAATCTATTCATCAACACTTTTTTTACATGTTGAAAGTTATCAGCCTCTGACTCGTCTAATTTCATAATTATTTGTACGACGTCGCACGGCAATAAAGGGATAAGTTGCGACATCCAGTCCTGTTCGCTAACATTTTCTTTACGTGCTAATCTTTCAAATATCGTAAAAAAAAGAGAAATATCCATTTGTTTTGGGTCAAATTTCGGAGCTATGTCCTTTAAATTAATTTTCTTCAAAACCGTCTCTTGAACTAAACTCCCGGACCCTACGCTACTAGTTTTTGCAGCGCTCTGGATTCTGAGTTTCTCCAGTTCAAAATTTCGTTCGGCCTCTTCTTTTTCTTTTTCTTTTCGTAATTCCCATTCGCGCTCTTCTTTTTGCAACGCCCATTCGCGCTCTTCTTTTTCTTTTTCTTTTCGTAATTCCCATTCGCGCTCTTCTTTCTGTAATTTCAATTCGCTTTCTTTCTGTTCCAAAATCCCTTCTATTAGCGCCTTCGCAACCCCTTCATCATAATTAGCCGCCTTTTCAATAGCTTCCTTGATTTCTAGTTTTTTGCTTTTATCTGTTAGCCCCGAAACACCAAATTCATCCGCTAACTCTAACAATATGTTTTTAGTACACTTAATGAGAAATGCCATAATTACAAAATACAATTTCACTAATTACTGAAAAAAAATGCACATATAATAAAAACAATAAACAAATCAAATACCATGAAAATATAGACAAAAGTAACACTTTGATTATCACCTACGAAATTCTTTAAACACCTTTTCTCTAAACATTAACTACAATATTTACCCAGATACAATAAACAGTACCTATATTTAGTTAAAATAAACAACTAGAGAAAAAAAAAAAGAATCCTAGAATTTTTACCAGTAGGCAAATCAACTAATTTCCAGTATACTCCTATATAAACAGTTACAGTATCCACAATCCTTACGTTGCTTTTAAAAAAAAATTTAGAATTATAATCTTATCGAAACTTTTAAACAACAATTTAAAGTTACCAAGCTCCCCGTTACAATAAACAGAACTTTAACGATAAATTTATCTCTCAAGTAAACGCCCCGTTAAGTCATGAAATTACTCTTTTCAACCGCCTTAACTATTAACTTGACTTCGAGATATCCGTGCTTAAAATTTTACACATAAAAACTAAATTCTTACTCTTAAAGCTTCGTAACTACATGCATTGTTACAAAACAAAAATAAATAAATAAACAAAAACTATCATCCCACAACTCAAATCTCTGACACTTTGCATATCTGAAAATGAAAGAAAACATACCTGAAAAATCTCCTTGATTGGCATCTCCAGGGAATTCAGCAGCACAGGGAAGAAGCGAAGTCCTTTTAATCCTTTCCACGCTATTGTCACAGGCATCAATAATCTCCAGTAAATCTCAGGGATTCCAGTTGTCACCGGGCTCACAGCAACGTTCTTTTATACTTTTTCACCACCAACACATAGAAAACAGAGTTCGATGTTTTTTTTTTCTTAAAACAACATACCACCGATATGCCACCATTTTATATTTTTAATTAAAGCTGTGGTGATTTGGGAGTACACCTCGAAGAACGGAATACGCAAGCATGAGTCCAGGGATGATTTTTTTCTATTTTTATTCAAAACTTAACAAAAAAATTGAAATTCAAATAAATTAAAAATTATTACAAAATGCTCGCCTCCGAGCATACTTCAAAAACATGCTACACACTTTTAGCACCAAGTCTCTCTGTCCCTTTTTTTGAGTCTCTTCCTTCCGAGCACACCTTCGAAGGGGGAGGGGAATACCCCACACGAAGCACTGATTCGTTGACCGTGATATCAGTCTACCCGTGACATCATTTTCGGCCAATCTTGGTCTACCCGAAACTCTGAGAAACGTCGGTAGCAACAAAAGAACATGCGTGAAATCGGAAACTATTGATGTCACCGCCTCCATAGAAATATACAATTTTTTTACACAAAGCATCTGTCGCTCAGACAGCTTCTCGTGGCTCCGTTCTGTCTGGTCACACGACCCCTGACCTCTTGGAATGTTTGTAACCTTCACTCCAGCACAGCTTCCTCCCTCCTAAAAGACCATTTTACGGCCTTCAGGATGTAAAATGGGCTCCAGAAGACTCAGGTGCCTCCTCCCATTATCAAACATGCAACATCAGAGAGTTGAGCTAGCCCCCCAAAAAATTTTTTTCGAAACAACCCCCTGAACTTTTATAGAATTAAAAATAATCTTAAAACTAAATTTTCTAGTCTTACACCTTGCATAATTACTAGATCCCAAGGTCTCATTTCACATTATATAAAAAAAAACAATTAAACATTCACATGCAATTTCGTGATGACAATCAAAGGTTCTACCCCTAACAAAATTTTAAAAGGCAAACACTGAAATTTCACAATTACACAATAAAATTTCATGAAAAAGAAAGAAAAATAATTCATAATCAATACATTCAAACTTTTTTTTTTTTTTTTTTTTTTGGAATACAAATGAAAGAAAGAAAAAAAATAAATATTTACAAACAGTCCAAAAACACTACCTAAAACCAAAGCATTATTATTATATATTTTTTTTTTTTATTCTTCGTGCATGCGACTTAACGCATCTGCATTCAAATGCTTTTTCCCGCTCTTATGCACGACTGTGAAGTTGTATTGTTGTAAACATAAGGCCCATCTCGTCAAACGTGAATTTGTGCCCATCATTTCTTTAAGATAAACTAAAGGGTTATGATCGGTTTGAAGAACGAATTTTTGTCCATCTAAATAATGATTTAGTTTTTTCACCCCAAAAATGACTGCCGCTAATTCGCGTTCAGTGGTACTATAATTACGCTCCGCCTTGGAGAATTTTTTGCTCAAATAAACAATTGGGTGTTCCTCGTTATTCCCGAAATTTTGAGCTAGGACCACACCCGCCCCTACAAGACTTGCATCAGTCTGAACAATGAAGTCTTTTGAAAAATCCGCAGCATAGAGTACCGGTCCCTTAGTTAGATCTAATTTTAGTACCTTAAATGCCTGATCACATTCCTGACTCCACTCAATTTTTTCCCTCTTATTTTTCCCTTTTAACAAATCCGTCAAAGGCGCAGCTTTTGTCGCATAATCCTTTATATATTTATGGTAAAATCCGGTCAGACCTAAAAATGACCTTACATGCGTCTTTGTCTTTGGAATGGGAAATTCTTGGATAGTTTGGATTTTCGCATCACTCGGCGACCTCTTCCCTGACCCCACTTCGTGCCCTAAAAATTTTACATGGTCCTGGGCGAATAAACACTTTGCCGGTTTCACTTTTAGATTTGCCTCCTCCAAACGTTGTAACACAATGTCCAGATGCCGGATATGGAGCTCCCAACTGGATGAAAACACAGCCAGATCATCCACATATGGTCTCACAAAACTCACTAAATCCCCTAGCACCTCACTAATTAATTTACAAAAATAAAATGGAGCATTCACTAAGCCAAACATCATTTTTTTTGGAATAAACTCACCGAAAGGGGTTACAAACGCCGCATACCTTTGCGCACGTTTCGTTAACGGGATTTGGAAATACCCCTTCGTCAGATCCATTACTGAGATATATTTTGCAGTGCTCACTTCCTCAACTACCTCCTCAATATTCGGTAACGGGAAAAATTGCACTTGGGTTTTGGCATTGAGGGCCCTATAATCGACACACGGCCTAGGGTCTTTCCCCGGACTCTCTACAAGAATCATAGGCGATGCGTAATCTGACTGACCCACCTCAATCACCCCTAACTCTAACAGCCTGGAAATCTCCTTCCGCATAATTTCTAACTGCCGCGGAGACATGCGATAGGGTTTTGCACGAATCGGCTTATCATCTGTCAAAATGATATCCATCTCTACCTTATGGGTCGTACCAGGGTCGTTAGAAAACACCGTTTTATGCTTTACTAGGACATCTTGTAAAGTTGCCAAATTCCCTTCCGAAACCTTATTACCCAAATTACTCCCCTTAATTAAGTCTGTCAAGTCGAAATGATTAGGGTCCGAAATCGGATACGGGATAGATGCATCCTCCTCAATTTCCTCGCCACCCTCTTCCAAAATTAAGTTGACATGCTCTGGGCGTTTATGATAAGGTTTCATTAAATTCACGTGGAAAATCGTGTCCTTACATCTCCTTCCCGGAAGATCTACCGTATAGTTCGTATCGGATATCACCCCCGTAACTACACCTGGACCTAGCCACTGTACTGCCATTTTATGTGGTTTTGCAGTAGCCAAAACCAACACCGAGTCTCCCACCTTAAATTTTCGGGACACTGCATTTTGGTCGTACCATAATTTTCTTTTTTGTTGACATTCTGTCATGCGCTCCCCTGCCAAATCTTGACATCTTTTTAAGCGCTCATTTAAATCCAAAATATACTCTACTACATTTTGATTAATTTCCTCTTCCTGCATCCAATTTTCGTAAACAATGGTATGAGGCATCCTCAAATTCTTCCCAAAAATAAGCTCCGAAGGAGAAAATCCCGTGCTTTCATGCGGCACCGTCCTCAACGCGAAAAGAGCCATAGGCAGATTTTCTTCCCAATCGCTTTTCGTTTCGAGACATAATGCTTTGAGAATCCTCTTAAGAGTGGAATGCATTCTTTCCACCTGATTAGATTGCGGATGACAGACAGAAGAATGATTGATTTTGATATCATACTTCTCAAAAAACGCTGTCGATAAGTCACTCGTGAAATAAGCACCTTGATCGCAGACTAACTCTCTAGGAAATCCGGTCTTCGCGAAAATTTGCATCAATGCATTGATCACTGACCTCGAAGTTAGGTTTTCCACAGGAATAGCATCCGGGAATTTTGAAGCGACGCAAACAGCCGTTATCGCAAAACGATTATTTTTGTTACTCGTTACAAGCGGACCTATAGCGTCAATCGACAGACGTCTGAACGGTTCAGAAATAATCGGTACTAATCTCAACGGAGCTTTCTTCTTATCCCCTTTTTGTCCTACTTTTTGACAAATTTCACAAGTTTTGACATACTCTTCGATTTCCTGATAGCAATTTGGCCAAAAGAAATTAGTCAACACCCTCTGCTTAGTTTTACACGAGCCTAAATGCCCTGACACAGAATCATGACACAGGTTTAGAATCGCTGCCCTAAATTTCTTTGGCACGCACAACTGCATCCTGTTTTGGTTACGCTTAGAATCCGATATTCGAATTAACCGCTCATTTTTTATCTTAAATTCCTTTCCCGCTTCATTCCTAGCTTTTTCCCAACAATTTTTCAACGTGTCACACGCAGTTTGCTCTTTTTGAAACTCTTCAGCTGAAACCCCGATTAATGGACACCTGTCTGTTTCTTTTAACACAGGAAGAACAACTTTATTTTCTGCACTAGTCTCCTCTAACGACTCGCTTATCAAACCCGGTTCCTCCTCAAAATTCTGAATTTTTCTCTGAGTTGGCTGTTCATTATTTATTTCGGACTGCGCACTCTTTATCCTTTCTTGCTCACGTTTCTGACTTCGCGTTATCGCATTAATTGGATAAACAATTTTTTTATTGGACTCAATTAACTCTGCGGTTTTATTGCCTAGAAGATATATTCCCTGACTCAAATTAGCAGGTTTTACAGCCGCTTTTGTAATGACCTCTCCGAATTCCCCTTTTAAAACGATTTTCGCCAAAGGTAAACACCTACACGTTTCGTCAAACGGTTGCTTAATCCATACCTGTTCCGGCAGTAAATCCTCAACAGAAATCATATTCCTTTCGCACACGTCAATGTTTGAGCCACTATCTCTCAAGAATTCGCGCTCTTGTCCATTTATTTCTAATTTACCTATATAAGGCTCAAAACCAACACCTAAAATTTCGCCCGCACTTAAGTTATTGATCGGATTTGTTCTGCGATTAGGGTTTTGTGGGCAGTTAGGTCGAATATGGCCCCTTTCCGAGCACAAATAACACACAATTTTACTATTTCTATCAAAATCACGATCCTTAGATTCGGTTTTATCCCCTTTTAATTTTCCTGAGTCTTTTTTGTCGCCCTTAGCTGACTCAGCTTTCGGATTACTCCCACCATCATGCTTACCTGACCCGAATTTCTGACCGTCTTTCCCAAATGAATTTCTACCCTTCGTAAAACGCTGAAAAGGCTTATATTCTCTTTTCCCATTCTCCTTTCTAACCGCGTCATACTTGTCGCACTTCTCCGCCAAATCCGAAGCTTTGTTGATTTCTTCCCACACATCTACAAAATGTTGTTTGATTTCGCATGGTACCCTTTTCTTTAACTGCTCCGTGAGCATCAATTCCTTTAATGACTCTAAATCTTTAATTTCTAAAATCTCAAGCCAGTTATCTAGGTACCCTCTCAAATCGTGAACTAAATCAACCCATAATTCTTCACTTTTTTTGTTGTGCGATTCAAATTTCGTTCTTAGCGCACGCGCACTCAATCTGAATCTATTCATCAACACTTTTTTTACATGTTGAAAGTTATCAGCCTCTGACTCGTCTAATTTCATAATTATTTGTACGACGTCGCACGGCAATAAAGGGATAAGTTGCGACATCCAGTCCTGTTCGCTAACATTTTCTTTACGTGCTAATCTTTCAAATATCGTAAAAAAAAGAGAAATATCCATTTGTTTTGGGTCAAATTTCGGAGCTATGTCCTTTAAATTAATTTTCTTCAAAACCGTCTCTTGAACTAAACTCCCGGACCCTACGCTACTAGTTTTTGCAGCGCTCTGGATTCTGAGTTTCTCCAGTTCAAAATTTCGTTCGGCCTCTTCTTTTTCTTTTTCTTTTCGTAATTCCCATTCGCGCTCTTCTTTTTGCAACGCCCATTCGCGCTCTTCTTTTTCTTTTTCTTTTCGTAATTCCCATTCGCGCTCTTCTTTCTGTAATTTCAATTCGCTTTCTTTCTGTTCCAAAATCCCTTCTATTAGCGCCTTCGCAACCCCTTCATCATAATTAGCCGCCTTTTCAATAGCTTCCTTGATTTCTAGTTTTTTGCTTTTATCTGTTAGCCCCGAAACACCAAATTCATCCGCTAACTCTAACAATATGTTTTTAGTACACTTAATGAGAAATGCCATAATTACAAAATACAATTTCACTAATTACTGAAAAAAAATGCACATATAATAAAAACAATAAACAAATCAAATACCATGAAAATATAGACAAAAGTAACACTTTGATTATCACCTACGAAATTCTTTAAACACCTTTTCTCTAAACATTAACTACAATATTTACCCAGATACAATAAACAGTACCTATATTTAGTTAAAATAAACAACTAGAGAAAAAAAAAAAGAATCCTAGAATTTTTACCAGTAGGCAAATCAACTAATTTCCAGTATACTCCTATATAAACAGTTACAGTATCCACAATCCTTACGTTGCTTTTAAAAAAAAATTTAGAATTATAATCTTATCGAAACTTTTAAACAACAATTTAAAGTTACCAAGCTCCCCGTTACAATAAACAGAACTTTAACGATAAATTTATCTCTCAAGTAAACGCCCCGTTAAGTCATGAAATTACTCTTTTCAACCGCCTTAACTATTAACTTGACTTCGAGATATCCGTGCTTAAAATTTTACACATAAAAACTAAATTCTTACTCTTAAAGCTTCGTAACTACATGCATTGTTACAAAACAAAAATAAATAAATAAACAAAAACTATCATCCCACAACTCAAATCTCTGACACTTTGCATATCTGAAAATGAAAGAAAACATACCTGAAAAATCTCCTTGATTGGCATCTCCAGGGAATTCAGCAGCACAGGGAAGAAGCGAAGTCCTTTTAATCCTTTCCACGCTATTGTCACAGGCATCAATAATCTCCAGTAAATCTCAGGGATTCCAGTTGTCACCGGGCTCACAGCAACGTTCTTTTATACTTTTTCACCACCAACACATAGAAAACAGAGTTCGATGTTTTTTTTTTCTTAAAACAACATACCACCGATATGCCACCATTTTATATTTTTAATTAAAGCTGTGGTGATTTGGGAGTACACCTCGAAGAACGGAATACGCAAGCATGAGTCCAGGGATGATTTTTTTCTATTTTTATTCAAAACTTAACAAAAAAATTGAAATTCAAATAAATTAAAAATTATTACAAAATGCTCGCCTCCGAGCATACTTCAAAAACATGCTACACACTTTTAGCACCAAGTCTCTCTGTCCCTTTTTTTGAGTCTCTTCCTTCCGAGCACACCTTCGAAGGGGGAGGGGAATACCCCACACGAAGCACTGATTCGTTGACCGTGATATCAGTCTACCCGTGACATCATTTTCGGCCAATCTTGGTCTACCCGAAACTCTGAGAAACGTCGGTAGCAACAAAAGAACATGCGTGAAATCGGAAACTATTGATGTCACCGCCTCCATAGAAATATACAATTTTTTTACACAAAGCATCTGTCGCTCAGACAGCTTCTCGTGGCTCCGTTCTGTCTGGTCACACGACCCCTGACCTCTTGGAATGTTTGTAACCTTCACTCCAGCACACAATACCTTCATAACTAATAAAATATCCGAAGGTGATAAGCACGGCTGTACACTTGCTATTTTTCGAGATTTGCTGTAATCGTCGTCTAACAGTGGAATGCTTAGTGATCATCAAAATAAATATTAAAGATATTTTGAATATTGAAAAGCCCACAGAAGACACGACTAAAAGTGCAGCGAACAAACGCAGAATTTGTACTTTCTGTCCATCTAAAAAACGCAGAATGACAGAATACGTATGCAACTACTGCAACAAGGCTATTTGTGGAAAACACGCTTTTAACAACTGCCAAGAGTATAAACGATAATTTTTACAACTTTCCTATTTTTTTAAAAATCGAAATACTGCAATACTTTTTTTAAGTTGCGCTAATTTATTTGAAATAAATAAAGGAAATATAAAAATGTAATTGCTTTTTATTCGCAGTCTATGAATCGAATGATTAGTTACAGAGTAATACTGATTTAAGTTTAGTTTTCTAGGGTTAAAAGTAAAAGCAACTTTATATATTTTTCTAAATGCTGAATTTAAATGTGACACAAAAGTATACTACTGAAATTGAACTTTTAAAAGGTAGGTTCAGCTATAATGTTTATGTCACTCGTTAACATAAAATAAGCCAAAAACTTTATAAAAGGTTTTCTAATATTACAAAAATAGTAGATTTGGGAATTAGGGGGGGGGGGGGGAATGGAGTGAGGCGTATTGTTTTTTACCACTCCATTTTCCCACTACTATTTCAATATGAATATAGCAATTCTCAATAGTGGCTATATCTCTAATCTGTAATAAAGAACCCATATGCCATCTGCTCGTCTATCGCGATTTTATTACCACAATTTCATTTATTATTATTTAAATGCATATAAATCTCTTTGAATAAATAACATCCATCCTTCTTGTCAAAATAATAAAAATAATAAAATCAAGATGGAAAAACATACTGGGGAACAATTTTTCCATGTAATTTTAAAAGGTTTGCATTAAAGTAAAAATTGAAGAAATTGAAAATTTAGAATGAACAACATATGTGAACATGCGTAATTAGTGCATATGGTGAATGTACTAACAGCCTTTACAACCACATAAAATGTTAAACACCTGACAATATTGCAAGTAAGAATTAATATATACGAAAAGCGTTGTTACTGTAGTAGTAATAGTATTAATAATGATGACGATGATGATAATAATAATAATAAGGTTAATAACAACAATAATAGTAACTTCAAAAACTATACAAATAAATCTGCTTCGGTATCATACAGGAATGTAAAAAAAGAAAAAATAATAATTAATTAATTAATTAAAAATAAATAAATGTATAAAGAAAAAAGAAAAAATATTTTTTTTAGTATTTACCAAATTTCTCCTTTTTCTAAGTGACTCCACGATTATTTAGTAACTTAGTCTTTATTTCATAATTATTTTTTAATTTAAACCCTGCCTATTGCTAATCCTATGTCTATTTTACTGCACAAGCTCATTTTAAACTTAAAAAAAAAAAAAAAAAAAAAAAAAAAAAATCCCCCTCTCACCATTTTACACCATTGTGTCCAAAATGTTCTCATTCATTGCCCTTCCCACATACAACCAAATTTCCTGTACACCATTTATTCAATAACGTGTCACAGGAGAATCGCCAAATTACTGCGACCGTCACTCCCATGGGAAGAAACCTTTGCTTTAGCTTGCGTCCGATGTGTATGACGCCATGTTTGTTGGGGTTGCCAACCCCCACCTCTCCTCCTTTTAATCCTTCCGGGCAGCCATCTTGGAATCGAAATCGACTGTTTCCCCCTCTGTTCCCCCATTATCGAGCAGCAAGTGGCTTTACCTTCCCCACCCCCCTGGTATGTCTTTATCCCTTCGCTTTCCGTTTCCATTTGCTTGCTCTTTATACGCCCGATACAGATTTTTCCACTGTTGGATCTGGCAAGGAAGACGTCGTCACTGGGTGACGGAGAAATCTGATCGCCTAGAAGCAAGAGAAGGGGGGGGGGGAGAGGATTTTTCTCCGGTTTTCTGCTAAAACCGGAATTTTCAATACAAAGATTTTTTTTTTTTTTTTTTTTTCTTTTAGAAGTTAAAATGGAATAATTTTGGAACATTAAAATATCCCTGAATTGATATCTCTTTTTCTTTTGCTGTGCTCTCGTATATTAGTCATTGCCTCATTCTATTTTATTCCATACCACTTTCCTAAAAACGTCTATAATTTAGAAGCGTTTACATTGGTCATGTTCTACATGTATTTATATCACTATAAAATACACAAGTTTAGAAAGAGGACTAGAGCTATTTTCATCGTACTCTCACAACATATATGCTGGAAAAAGATAAGATCTTAAAATTTCAAAAGGCGTTAAAAAACTAAAGCAATCACATTCTCAAATCGTCATTTTTTATTATTAATGTTATTATTGAGGTATAAGAGGCAACCTCTAGAAAAATTATTTTTTGGTATAAATCGGAAACCCGAAAAATTTAAACACAGAGGTATAAATTACCATTTCGATTCAAAATACGTGAGCTTTCATAATTTTCTCTATTTTTGACAAGGTAATTTGATTTTCTGTGGGTGCACCTGTACGTATATATGTAACTAAAGAATATGTGTAATTAAAGTGCATAAGTATTATACACAAAAAACAGTATAAGTAATGCACAAATATATACGTAAAATTTAAAATAATAAATGCGCATGTTATTCTTTCTTTTGCAGCCACATTTAAGAATACTATAAAAAATATTTTATTTTTTTATTTTTTTAACCACTTTAAAAGATTTTGAAAGCAAAATTAGGATGATTATTTACCCATTCAGCAGAGTATTATTGATAATTAGCAGAAAAAATATTTTTAAATACTAATAATATTATTAGTTCTTCTTCTATTACTATTATTCTTATTACTATTCTTATTATATTAATTAAAAAAAAAAAAAAAAAAAAGTTTTTTTTTTTTTTTTTTTTTTTTTTTTTTTTTTTCCAAACTTTTTCTGGAAATATCGAAAACACACTTTGAAACCGAAACATAGATAAACAACATTAAAATAGTATTAGTGATATAAAGTTTTCAAAACGTCCTTCTATAAAACAACACTAGGATATTGTATAATAATATCGATTAAAAAAAAAAAAAAAAAAAAAAAAAAAAACATTATTTCTAAAATCTTTCTTTAATAATTTAATTTAAATATTTCTTTCTTGTTGTAATTATAAACTTATCAAAGTTTTATTATTAACCATTTCATTTAATCACAACTATCTGCAATTTTTTAAATATACAATAAATTTAAAAATTAAAATGTTTAAATAAAAATTAAACCGCACTATCTTTATTCTGTATACGCGTATCAGAAGATTTTTAAATCAAATCGGAAAAACAGCATTTCTCAATTTTTTTCTATAACTTATTCTGAATATACAGATGTCACCTTTTCGGGAAATATGTAAGGCTATATTTTTTAACTTGAAATTGAAAAACTAGATTGAAGTAAACAAAATTTTCGTTAGGAAATAGTATCTATTCTTAAAACTTAATATATGTTTTAAAAATAAGCAGAAAAGATTTATTTAAAGATTTTTTAATTGATAAAACATATAAAACACAGCACATCGCACGTTAAAAACCAAGTCGAAAGACTTCGTTTAAAAGTTCACAGTATAAAAGATAGAACATCACGACGTTTCGTCCAAGCATTGTTGCTTGTGGACATCTCAGGTTTAGTTCTTAAGATTTTTTTTTTTTTTTTTTTTTTTTTTTAATAGATTATTATTATACAAAGTGTACCCCATTATATACCATTTTTCTATATGTTATGTTTTGCAGTTTAAAGATCTTTTGCCTGTAAAACTAGTTTTTCCTTTATATAAGTACGGTTGTCGGGTAATCAGCTACACTGGCACAGAATTTTCTAATTATTTATTTTGAATTAAGTTATTTATTTTATTTTAAATAAGTATTTATTCATTTATTCATCTTTATTTTCAAATCTTCATGATAAACATTTTTTTTTCTTTTAATATTTTCTTAAAACTTAACTTTTTTTTAAATCTCAAATTAGTAGAAAAGATTATGTTTGATTAAAATTGTCAAATTATTACACAATTTCTACAGTTATTGATCACTTTGTAAAATTTGTTTCCCAGTTAGTCTTTTGCCTGTAAAACAAGTTTCTCCTTCATATATGTATGATTGCTGAAGAATTCGCAATACAAACAGAGATTAAAAATATAATGATTAGCTATATTGTTTTACAAAATCGGTGCAGCTTTCACAGCTTTATGAAGTACATGCCCCCTGAAGAGTTTATACTTCAAATTTTATGCATTTTTATCCAATTATTATTTCTGTGGTCCTTTATTTAGTTTCTCCGTCATTAAGTTTAATGGTTCTTTTTTTATTATTATTATTCATGTCGGCGTAAGTAATTTAAATTGTTTTTGTCTCCTATTGGTTCTTAATCTGTATCGCAGCATTTTTGTGTCAGTCTTACCTATATGTTACAATCAGTTTTATTTTTGTTGTATTGGTATTGTTTTATATCTGTTAATTGCTAAATTTTAAGGTTACATTTTATTACGATATCTATTATATATATTATGAAATCGTTTATTTCTTTTCCTCTTGAATTTAAAAAATATATTTAATCAAACCATATTTTCCTAAAATCTTAATATCTTTTTAAAACTTAACATAGTTTTAAAATCTAGCAGTAAAGGTTGTTCTTGATTGAAAATAATTTATTATTATACAAATTTGAAACCATTCTATATAATTTTTCTATGTTGTTTCCCAGTAAAAAGATGTTTTGCCTGTAAAACTAGTTTCCCCTTTACATAAGTATGATTGCCGGGAATTCAGCCAAACTAACTGAGATATTATTATTATTATTATTATTTCCTTTTTATTTATTTGTTTATTTATTTTGAATGAGTATTTTTTATTCAGTTATTCATTTATTTATTTATTTTTAACTTTTTAAAAGTAAATTTAAGTATATTAATTGTTTTTCTAAATCCGATATTTTCTGAAAACTTGACATTTTCTTAAAACGTAGTTCAGAAAAGTTTATGCTTGATTAAAAATGTCTTATTATCATGCAAATTTTACAGTTATTGATAATTTTTTTAAATTTATGTTTTCCAATTAAAAAAAAAAAAAAAAAGCCTATAAATTTTTTTTTTCTTTACAGAATTAAACGTTGCCGAAGAAACAGCAACACTAACAGAGATTTATCATTATAATTATAATGATAATAATAATTATTATTTAATTTTTCAGTCAATAATTTTTAATTTTTTAAATAAGTATTTATTTATTTATTTATCTTTATTTTATACTTTTAATAAATAAATTGAAGTATATAAATTTTTACTTAAATCTGATATTTGCTGTAAACTTAACATTTTCTCAATGATTAATAATCCTTTATTATTATACAAATTGTGCAGTTATTGATCATTTTACCAAATTTTGTTTCCTAACTATATATATAAATGCCGGAGTATCAGAAACACAAAGAGAGATTTCTTTATTATTATGATGATTTTTTTTTCTTCTTCCTCATTTTTTCATCTATTTATTTTTATATTAAATTGTTAAAAATAAATTGAAGCCAAACCAAGTTTTTCTTATAATCAAATATCTTCCTTAAAATTTAACCTTTTCTTAATATGTATCAGGAAAGATTGTTTTTTAATAAATACATTATTGTTATTATACACATAGTTATTGCTCATTTCTTCAAAGTTTGTTTCCATATTAAAAGGTCATTTGTTTATAGAAACGAATTTCCATTAATAACTTATATTTCCCAATCAAAAGATTTTTTGTCTGTAAAGCAAGTCTTCCTTTTATACAAGTATGATTGCCGAGAAACAAGAAACACTAACAGAGTTTTTTTTTTCTCACTTTAAAAACAAACAAACTTTAAATTCAAACAAACAAAGTTTTCCTTAAAATCCAATATCGTCTTAAAAGCATAACACTTTCTCAGTATTTAGCAAAACAGATTGTTTTTCGTTCAAAATTCTTTATTTTAATATAAATTGTACAACAATAGTGATCATTTTTCCATCACTTATGTTTTCCAGATAAAAGTTTTTGCCTCAAAAACTGTTTTCTCTTGTTGTAAAAGTATGATTTCCGGATTATCAGCAATACAGTATCTACCAATAAGTATTTGGACATGTTTTGTCAAATATCTAAAAAAAAAAAAAAAAAAAATGCTGCAGAAATTATCTCGAACTTTTAAAATTATAAAGAACATGTTATACCTGATATATTTCAGCAAAAGTTTTGCCCTGAAGAGGAAAAAGGGATCAGTAAAAAAATAAACAAAATTCAAAATGTTTTGGATTATTCTGAAGAAAGTAATGCTTGAAATGCGTTTTGGCTGTAGCATGTGATTATGAGGATTTTTCTAACTATCTGTATAAATTTTTATGAGGCTACCGCATATATTGATGGAAATATAACAGTTTCTTTAAAAACTTTAAAAAAAAAAAGAAAATCATCTTATACAAAAAAAAAAAAAAAAAAAAAACTGAAGAAGATTGTGGGTTTTATCCATATTTATTTACAATCAGCGAACACTGTATCACCATTGGGCATTAATTGAATCAAAATAAAAATGTGAGTAAAACCTCTTATAGTTTTAGCTTTTATTTTGAGAGGAACTGAAAATTCTGTTCATCCTATCACTCAAAAGTTTTTTTAATTTTTACGATATTTGTCTGGAGCTTCCATATAAGTAGTTCAATACTTTTGGCTATTAAATTATAAAAATGAAGCTTTTTAAAAGATTGCGGATGCGTAGTTAAAAATGTTAAAAATTATGTAGTAAAAATTCTCATATTTTGTAAGATATTTAATATTTTTGCATTCTGATTATAGTATGCTGTTTCTAATGTAGTATGCCAAGTTTCCCGAAAAAGGCTTTGCACTGGGTCTGATACCCTATGTGTTATAATTTAAAAAGTGGAAAATGCTTTTGCATTTTTTTAAAGAAATCAATGTACCTCCAAGAATGTGTGGTAGACACGTACAAGTTTATAAAAATAATTAGAAGAACCTTCAGAATTACATGCTACAGTCAAAAGGCATTTAAAGCACTACGTTTTTCTCGGTAATCCAAAACATTTTGACTTTTGTTTAATTTTTTACTGCTCCTTTTTTTTTTTTTTTTTTTCCTCTTCAGGAAAAGACTTTTGCTGAAATATATATATATATATATATATATATATATATATATGAGCATTTTCTTTATAACATGTTTTCAATACTCCTAAAGTTTCAAGATTATTCCTGTAATTTTTTTTCTAGATATTTGACAAAACATCTAAATTCGAAAGTTTCCAAACACTCACTGGTAGATTGTGCACTAAGATATGTTTCTTTATATTTTATTATTTACTCCTTTATTTATTCCTTTATTTATTTATTTATTTTTAAATAAAAGAGTAAATTGAAATAAACCAAGTTTTCCTTTAAACTCTAATACCTCGTTTAATCATGACAATTTCTTAATATTTAGCAGAAAAGATTGATTTGGATAAAAATACCTTTTTATTATATAAATTATTTGTCATTTTTTCCATAATTTTTGTTCCCAATTAAAAGATCTTTTGCCTGTAAAAACTGGTTTCTTCTTCATATATGTATGATTGCCGTGGAGCAAGAAGAACTAAGTTGTTTTTTTATTATTATTTATTTAATTTTATTTTGAATTTTAAAAAATAAATAAACCAAGTTTTTCCTTAAAATCCGATACATTCTGAAAACATAACAACTTATACTATTAGTAGGAAAGATTGAGTTTTAATCATATTATACAAATTTTACAACATTATTGATCATTTTTCATAATTTATATATATAAAAAGAACTTTCGCCTGAAAAACTAGTTTCCCCTTCAAATAAGTGTGATCGCAGTGGTTCAACAAACATTAAAACTTTTATTGTTTTTGATATTTATTTTATTTTCACTTTAAAAAAATAAATTGAAATAAAGTTTTTCCTTAAAAATCTAATATCATCTTAAAACATAACAGTTTATAATATTAACAGGAAAGACTGTTTTTAATTAAAAATATTTTATTATTATGCAAATTTTACAGCATCATTGATCATAGTTCATAACATGTAATTCCCAATCAAAAGTTCTTTTGTCTATAAAACTGGTTTCCTCATCATCATTTTTCATAACATATGATTCCCAATCAAAAGTTCTTTTGCCTATAAAACTGGTTTCCTCATCATCATTTTTCATAACATATGATTCCCAATCAAAAGGTCTTTTGCCTGTAAAACTGGTTTCTTCTTCATATAAGTATGACTGCCATGGAACAAGAAAAACTACGTTTTATCGTATTACTTTTTATTATTATTATTATTATTATTATTATTTTCAATTTTAAAAACTAAATTGAAATAAATCAAGTTTTTCTTTAAAAACTGATACATTCTGGAAACATAATAATTTATACTATTAGCAGGTAAGATTGATTTTGATTAAAAATATCTTAACTTTATACAAATTGTACAGCATTATCATTCTTTATAAGGGGCTGTCCATAAATGATGTCACGCTTTTTTTCAGAATTTTGGACCCCCTCCCCCTCCTTTGTCACAAAGTGTCACGTTTCAATATAACCCCCCCCCCCCTTGTCACATGTCACGGAACATGACATACATCAATAATTACTTGAAGCTCAGAAACAAAATATTAGACTAGAGATCACATTTTAAATTTTATTTTTAAATGTTGACTATGGATCTTAATGACACCTGTAAATATAGCCATAATAATGATACGTGTAGTTATTTTGTATGAAATAAGAGTAAGGTTTACAAAAAAAATCCAAATTAATATAGAACAGTTGTAAAGTATTCATAGAAAACAGCAATTGAAAACAGTAGTATTTTGGAAAACTGAATAAAATTTAATATATTTCTTCTAAGTAAAGATTTTCTATTGCTATCATATACTAAAAACCTACTTCTGGATGCTTTGTTCTGAAAGAAAATAATGTATGAGGGGAGGGGGGAATCACAGGATAAAGTAACTTTTACCCGAATTAAAAAAATATCTTCAATCTTTGATAATTTTAAAATAACTTTAAAATTTCATCTGCTGAATATAAATGTTTGTATTTTAACTGAAATATGTGATGTCACACTTTTTTTTATCCCCCTCCCCTCCCTTGTCACAAACTGTCACAATTTCACGAACCTCCCCCCCCCCCCCCTCCAAGCGTGACATCATTTATGGACGGCCCCAAACTTATATTTTTAAAAAGTTTTTTGTTTGTAAAACTAGTTTCTCCTTTACATAAGTATGATTGCTGTGAACCTAAAAACGTTAAAATTTTATTATTATTAATATTTATTTTAATTTTCAATAAAAAAAAAATAAATTGAAATAAACAAAATATTTCCTTAAAATTTAATATCTTCTCAAAACCTAACAATTTATAATATTAGAAGGAAAGATTGTTTTTAAATAAAAATATTTTGTTATTATATAAATTTTACAACATTATTGATCATTTTTCATAACATGTATTTATAAAAAATCTTTTGCCTGTAAAACTAGTTTCCCTTTTATATAAGTATGATCGCCATGGAACAAAAAATATTAAAATTTTATTGTCATTAATATTTATTTTTATCTTCAGTTTTAAAGAATAAATTGAAATGAAGTGAACAAAATTTTTCCTTAAAAATCTAATATCTACTCAAAACATAACAATTTATAATTCTAGGTGGAAATATTGTTTTTAATTAAAAATATTTTGTTATTATACAAAATTTACAAGATTAATGATCATTTTTTATAACTTGTATTTTTAAACACTTTTTGCCTGTAAAACTACTTTCCCCTTTATATTAGTATGAACGCCGTGGAACAAAAAAAAAAAAAAAAAAAAAAAAAAAAAACACTAAAATTTGATAATTGTTAATATTTAGTTTTATTTTCATTTGAAAATAACAATAATAATAATAATAATAATAATAAATAAATAAATAAATAAATAAATAAATAATAATAATAAAAGAAATAAAAAATTTCCTTAAAATCTAATATCTTCTTAACATAACGATTTATAACATTAAAAGGAAAGATTGTTTTTAATTAAAAATATTTTATCATTATATAAATTTTAGAGTATTAGATCATTTTTTATAACATATGATTCCCAACCAAAAGGTCTTTTGCCTGTAAAACTGGTTTCTTCTTCATATAAGTATGACTGTCGTGGAACAAAAAAAAAAACTAAGTTTTATTTATTTATTTATTTTATTTACTTATTTACTTTATTTTATTATTATTATTATTATTATTTTCAATTAAAAAAAAAATAAAATGAAATAAACAAAGTTTTTCCTTAAAATCTAATACATTCTGAAAACATAACAATTTTTACTATTAGCAGGAAAAATTGTTTTTGATTAAAAATATCTTATTATTATACAAATTTTACTACAATATTGATCATTTTCTTTAACTTTATAATATAGACAGGAAAGATTGTTTTTTATTTAAAATATGTTATTATTATACATTTGTACAGTATTAGTGATCATTTTTTCATGCCTTATATTTCTAAAAAGATCGTGTGCCTGTAAAACTAGTTTCCTCTTTATATAAGTATAATCACCGTGGGGAAAAAAACAAAAACTGCAATTTTTTTATTATTAATATTTATTTATTTATTCATTTTTAAAAATTAAATTGAAATAAACCAAGTTTTCCTTAAAATCTAACATATTCTTAAAACTTAACAATTTGCAATATTAGCAGGAAAGATTGTTTTTGATTAAAAATATCTTATTATTATACAAATTATACAGCTATACTGATCATTTTTCCATCTCTTATATTTCTCAGCTGAAAAAATCTTTTGCCTGTAACACTAATTTCACCTTTGCATTAGTGTGATTTCTGGATAACACCAACACTATGAGATATTTCTTTTATTTTTTCTTTCTTTTTCTTCTTCTTTTCTTAAAAAATAAATAAATAAAATAAAATAAAATAAAATAAAATAAAATAAAAATTAAATTGAAGTAAACCATGTATTTCCTTAAAACCTAATATCTTCGTAAAATCTAACATTTTCATAAAATTTAATAGAAAAAAAAAATATTTAAAAAATTTTGTAATTATACAAATTGTACTGCATTATCAATCATTTTTCGATGACTTATGGTTCCCAATTAAAATGTCTTTTCCCTGTAAAACTTGTTTACCTGTTATATAAGTATCATTGCAGTGGAATAAGTAACACTAACAGAGATTTATTTATTTATTTATTTTATTTTATTTTTTGCTTTTATTTATTTAATTATAGGTTATCAACTTACCTATTATTATTATTATTAAGTATAACGTTTTATAAAGATAACAGTTTTTCTTTTATTAAATATTATAACTGATAAGAAGTTTGTTTTCAAAAATTCTTGTAGTATTAGTGTGTGGAAATAGTGTACAAACTGTATTGACATATAGCTTAGGATTCATTAATCCTTGGAGAAAAAAAAAAAGAATATTTTTACAAATTTCGTTGTTTTTTTTTTTTTTTTTTTTTTTTTTTTTTTTCCTTCTTCAATTTAGAACATATTTTCATTTGTTTAAATATAATACTAAATGAATTTTTAAGCAATTAGCACACACAAAAAGTAAAATGTGGCGTACAAAAAAATATTACGTTGCATATTATTATTAGAGTATTGAAAATATCTTTCTGATCCAATATCGAGTAGCAAAACTATTTTCAACATTAATATGATAGATTAATATACGTTTTTTATTGTTATATATATCAATGGGTGTTTTAATGTATAATTTATAAGCAACGTGTAAACGATGAACTATATGCAAGGAAGATGATATTAAAATAGAAAAAGAACATCATACACCACATCAATTTATCCAAAACAAAAAATATATTACAATATTTACAGAGAATTAAATTGGAATGATTATGTAATGTAATTTTAAGAAAGGAAAAATATATGAAAAATAACAAAATTTTGAATATATTATCTGACAAATGTATAATAAATATTAATTAGATTAAATGTGATTTTTTCCCCCGTGATAATATTAAATATTGACTTCTTTAAATGTTTTATTCATTTTTTCCCCTTTCTAATAAACAGTAGGTTAAATAATAATTTCTATATCTATTAAATTAGTTTAATATTTATGCAGTTATAACTTCTTGAAAAAAGTTCCAGTACTTACGAAGGAAGTTATTTATAAAAAGTTCGTTTCATTACATTAGATTTTATTTAGAAAATATTTTTCTTTTGTAATGCTAATCATTATTACTAATGAATGAGAAACTAACTCCTCACATAAAACTGTTGTTTGAAAAGAATATATATATATATATATATATATATATATATATATATATATGTATATCAAGGCTTTCCTATAGAAAATTATAACAACAACTATTCATTTAATAGTATGTTTTAAAATTGATTTAATAAGTAAAAATTTTTAAATAATATTTAATGAATAAATATATACACATTTCCATAATGACCGGACACTTTCGATTTCAGACATTTTCTAAAATATCCCAAAAACTATTAGACAAATCATCAAGAGTGTAAAGAACATCAAGAGTGTAAAGAACATCAAGAGTGTAAAGAATATGTTATACCTCATATGTTTCAGTGAAAATTTTGATCCGAAAGTGAAAGGGGAACCATTAAAAAATTAAAGAAAAATGAAAGAGTTTGGCATCACCCTGTAAAAAGTAATGCTTGAAATGCAATCAGGCTGTAGCATGTGATTATGGGGCTCTTTCTTATTATCTGTATAAATTTTTATGTCTCTTCCGCATGTAATCAGGAAGATATAACAGTTTAACTGCGTATGTTTATCATTCAGCGAGATTTCATTTGCATAATTTAATAGCCAAATGTATTGAGCTACTTATATAAAAACCATGAAGAAGTATTGTGTAATCTCAAAAAATTGTACGCAATATAATGAACTGTTATTCAGTTTCTCTCTCTCTCTCTCTCTCTCAAAAAAAAAAAAAAAAAAAAAAAAAAAAAAAAAAAAGCTGAACTATAAAGGGTTTTACTCACATTTTTATTTATTTTGATTCAACGAATGGTAATACAGTTTTCGATGACTGAAAATAAATATTGAGAAAAATCCCTTATCATTTTCTTATATTTGGGGACAGCTGAAATTCATTTCATTCTATCGTGTGAACTTTTTGAGTTGACACGATGCTTGTTTGAGGATTTCATATAAGTAGTTCAATACATTTGGTTATCGAATTATGCAAATGAAATTTTGTTAAATCTTGCGCATGCGCAGTTAAATATTTTGTAAAAATGCTCATATTTCATTAGATATTAATTATTTTTTCATTCTGATTGCAGTATACTATGTCTAATATTGCATGTAGAGTTTTCTGAAAATGGCTTTGCACTCGGTTTAACAATCTCGAGTGTTATAGCTAAAAAAAGGTGATAAATTTTTTGCAGTTTTTTAAATAAACCGTTATATATTCCTGATTACACGTGGTAGGGATATAAAAATTTACACATATAATAATAAGAAGCCCCATAATCACATGCTACAGCCTGATCACATTGCAAGCATTATGCATTACTTTTTACAGGGTGATTCCAAACACTTTCATTTTTATTTAATTTTTTACTGGTCCCTTTTTTATTTTTGGGACAAAACTTTCACTGAAATACGTGATGACTAACATTTTATTTACACACCTGAAGTTACAAGATGATTCGTCAATGACTTTTTGAGATATTTGAAAAAACGTCTGAAATTGAAACTGTCCGGTCATTTATGGAAAGGCAGTGTATGACGATCCTCACATAAAATTATTTTGATCAATTAAGTTTTAAAAATTTATTAAATGTAAGTTATCTTTATTTAAAGATTTTTATTTAATTAATTCCAGTTTTAATTTTTATGCATCTTTATTTTATTTATTTATGAGTTATTACACTGCAAATACAAGGGTCTTGAAGTAAGACATAAAAACAACTGAAACGGCATTAGACACGTAAATGTCTTAAAATGTACCTTAGACGTTATAGATATTTTAATTTAAGACAGAAATATGTCTGAAATATCAATTCAGACACAAAAATGTCTGAAACACGTAAATACGTAAAATCTTTATACACGTAAATCTTTATTTAAAGATTTTTATTTAATTAATTCCAGTTTTAATTTTTATGCATCTTTATTTTATTTATTTATGAGTAATTATACAAATAAGTAAGAGAAACATGAAAATAACAGCATATAAAAAACAGCAGTAAACGGGGGGGGGGGGGGGGGATCATTAAAATAATGTATTGTTCGAAAAATATTTCTTCAGCATTGTTTATTGTTAAAAAGTTAATATATATATATTTTTTATTTTAAGGGAGCGATGGCAATAAATAAGAATAATTAAAGAAACTTATTTTTCAAGTCTCTAATTCTTTTCACTATTAAGTACCCAACTAACAGGTTCCTTCTAAAATAATAATAATAACTAAGTGCAATATTTACCACTTATAAGATATTATCTTTATGAATTAAAACATTTGAGAATTAAATTAAAATAAAACATTTGAGAATTAAATTAATCGTAGTTAGTAAAACCAGTAAAAAGAAACTTATACATGATAAAATCAAAACTACGCGATCAGCTTTCCTAATATTAGCAAAAAGAGTAAATTTTTTAATTAAAACTTTTATTTAATATTATATTTATTAGTTTTAGAAAATAAGTCACAATTTTTAAACTTTTTGGTTATATCATTGTCTCTTTCTTTTCTAGTTTGTACAACTGACTTTAATAAGTTTTTTTTTTTTTCCACATGAAAACTTTATATTGCATGTATTATTTTGTGAGAATCTGCTAATAATTTTAAATTTCTGCCTATATCATCCTTTTTTTTTAACTTCGAATTTTATGCAATCAATTTTCTCAATGAGAAAATTATATTAAAACAATTTCAAACAATTAAATCATATTAAAACAATTTCTTTTGTAATGAAAGAAATATCTTATGTAATTTTTTTGTTTCATTTTTTTTAAGTCTATAAAACCATACATTATTTTTAAATATCTCCAATTAAAACTTAATTAATCTAGATTATATTTACCGTTTTTTTATTTCATGAACATCATTATTTGCATTAAAATTTAAATTCCTGTAACAATCTTTCCAAACAATAAAATTAAAAAGTTAAACTATCTTTTGTGTACTTTAGAATGTTTATGTACAGAACAGCATCATTATCATACTCGCAAATAATTAATGAAATTTCACGAGAAGTAAATAGTCTAAAAAGTGTTTATGCGTCATTTTTATTAGCTGAATAAAAAATAAGCTTAACGATACAGAAAATATAACGTACTAAATTTAAATCAGATTTAAAGTAAAAAACTTTCATAGATTACTTTAATGAAAATAAATACAATTGTTTAATCTTCTTGTAAACAATCCTTCTATAGCAAGTTAAACCTATCTAAATAAAATATTTTTGCGTAAACAATATCCAATGTTTAAATAATAATAATAAAACTAAGTGTACTTAACAGTTATAAATACATGTTATTTCCTATAAAACTTCATTAAAACCAATGGGATTTTCCTCTAATTGTGTTACTCTTATTTACTTCGATGAAAAAACTTTCAACAATTATTGTCGATTGAATAGTTTCTAAAAAAAAAAAAAACATATATGTTCGCGAGTAACAGAAAAATAAACGACGAAGATCGACAGTTCATCGGTATTTTTTTCTCTTTACGGAACTTGTGTTTAGAAAACAACTTTTTATCACCACAAAAATAAAGGTATTGATAAAAGTCACCATTCTAAAAGAACTTCTAATTTGTGTGTTTCCAATGAATGACCTAAAATGTTTTCTGCTGAAGAAGAAAAAATAATGCAGGCTTTTATTAGATTAGAAATCTTTTCAATTTAAAATTAAAATTTTTAATTGTAAAAAGCTCTTTTATACACAAAACCATTTTTTGGTAGCCCTCCAGTTGCTCAGTTATGCTCTTCCAGGAACATTTTGTCAAGCAAACGATACGTTTTTCAAGGAAGTACAATTTTCTACAGATCGTGACAGTTCGGTTAATTTCAGGCTTTGTTCGCGTGCTCCCTCTCATCTCCTCATTGGGATAAAAATGTAATTAAATCCTCGAAAAAAAAAAAGAAAAGAAAAGAAAAAGAAAAAGAAAGAAACGAATAGAACAATGTGAGAGCAACGCTATTTTGTATTCGCCATTTTTTTTTTTTTTTTTTTTTTTTTTATTCATCCGTTCTCTCTTCTCTTTTGCATCTTACACCATTTTTTTTCCTTCACTTGCGCCCAGTTCCTTATTATTATTCCTTTGATTTTGAAGGCCTCTCTACAGTACAGCGTGTAGTATTCATAAATTAACCGAGGTAATCTTTTTCTCCACACGTTCTTGCTGCGTTTTTTTATTATTATTATTTATTCCCTGTTGTTATCTACTTATTTATAATTTATTCACCGACGGAAAACTTGAGCAGCAGCAGTAGAAGAAAAAGAGTACCAGGCAGAAGGAGGATGGAATAGATTAAAGAGGGGGATTTCTGGCATTGTTTAAAATTTCTTAAAATGAAACATTTCATCCGTTTGACTAAAGGGGAAAAAATTTAAAAGTTACACTCGGCTGCTCAGGAGGAGAATTGTTTAAGAACGGCTGAAGCTGCACACATATGGATATCGCAATATTCATTTGGAGAAACTGCTATGAGAGCGGTTATTAAACACATTTATTAAAAAGCGTAAAATTATAATATCTGACTGTTTTAAATACGCGTTGCGTTTGACTAGCTCATAAAGTTATGATATTATATTATTTTCTTTTTTTATTATCATTAATATTATGTAAAAGAAACGAAATCACTGTGGGAAAAATGTTTTAAATTAAATTTTTATATTTAACGCTTTGCCGAAAAACCGAATGTAAAATTTGTGGTGGGGAAATAAATTATACAGCACGAAACATTTCATTTTGAATCTCTGTATACATATTCATGAAAGTCGTTGTTGATAATAAATTTATTTATGAATACGTCTTGCAAGATAATTCAAATTTCAAATTTGTTAATCAATTTGCAAACAAGATACGTTTAATCTAAATTCATTTCTCGCTGTATAGCTTTTTAAAAATTAAAATTACTTTATTAAATGAAACTGCATACGGTTTAATAGCAATCCATGATGGTTTCACGTAATTACTTTTAGTTTTTTTCCCTTGTGTTTTAATTTGATTTAATTAGAAATGTACAAGAATTTTTTAAAAGCTTGTTTACATGATTCAATATCTTTTACGCTTGTTTAATGTAATGAATTACAATAATAATCATTTTTATTACCTTATGTATATTCAATTGCCGCAGAAATACATTGTTTAAAAGAAACGTTAAACATTAATATGATACATAATTTAATCATTTGAGGAAAAGAACTATTTGTATCGTAGTTAATTATATAATTATACATTTTGTGATGTTTAACAAACAATTTTAAAATATAATTCTTTATATTTATATTTATATCAAACATGGTTTTTACATTTTGTATGCAAACAAGTAATAATTAAACCTTGCAATATTTTATTTTTATTTATTTATTTATTTTTATTTTATTTTATTTTATTTTATTTTATTAACAAAATGTACCATCCTAAAGGAATTTATTATTCAGATTTAAACTTTCGACATTAAAAAATATCAAGTTACATAAAATGTATAAACTTTAAAATGCTAAATTCATATTTAACGATATTTAAATTACAAAACTCGTTAAATGTTTCAGCGTTATACTTTTAAATGTTTTGGAATATATTTGTAAAATTCAAATACTATATGCTTGATTTTTCATAGATGCACTTATCTGCATATAATTTGCATGTGTTTATATTGCACATATATTTTCTATGGGGAAATGAATATATATATATCGATCGTACACACTAAATATCACAGAAATTAAAGGATAATTAATCTGGGAATTTCAAAAAATTATTATTCAAAAAATTTTCCCCAACCTAATTTGTCATTTTGTTTTTTTTATCCCTTTTAATAACCATGCTTACAGTATGTAAGAAAAGGTGCTATCGTTGAATGATAATTTATTGTACAAAACTATAAAGAAAACAAAACAAAAAAAAAAAAGGGGCAGGGAGAGGAAAGAAATTATTTAACGATCAAAGGGCAATTATGCAAATAAAAGCATTTTTCAACTAATATATATATATATACACACATATATATATATATATATATATATATATATGTATATATATATATATATATATATAT
This sequence comes from Salticus scenicus, assembly GCA_963930645.1. NCBI lineage: Eukaryota > Metazoa > Arthropoda > Arachnida > Araneae > Salticidae > Salticus > Salticus scenicus. The sequence goes on along the minus strand of OZ005653.1, from coordinate 39,573,303 downwards.
ATATATATATATATATATATATATATATATATATATATATATATATATATATATATATATATATATATATATATACACGTATGTAATATATATTTATATACATTATATACATACGATTTTGTTGTATATCCCCCAACATTTATGTTTTCAATTTATAAAAATGGGTTTGAAGGAATTGTATAAGACAATTATAATGCCATACCTGTAAAATTATGGATATATTTTTGTATTATTAGAAAAAAATATTAAGCAAAATGAGTTCTTTAATATATTCTTTCTAAATCTAGAATAAGAATTCTTTGTAAAGGCGAAACTTCGATTTTTTTTATTGTTATTATTATTATTAAGTATATTCTCTATTAAACTGTTTAGTATCAACAGCTATTTCCAAAATTCTCTAAAAAATATTTAAACTCAAAATTTATATGAAACAGAATTTTCATATATTTTGTCAAAATTGTGTTTTAAGCCAATTTTGGTGAAATGTATGTAGTGTATTTTGAAAGTGTGCACTTTTACATTCGTTGAGCAATTTGTGTTATAACTGTGAGCGATGTATTTACATTAGATAAAATTTAACTTTTCTTTTATTATGCTATTATTCTAATTTTTGGTTATGATTCACTGTTTATTTGTGGTCATTTTGGCTAAAAATGCAAAAGTAAAGAATTACTCATAGTATCGCAAACTACGCAAAATTATTTTACTTTTTTTATTTTTTACATTCATATTCATGAAATTTTATCAGTAAATCTAGGGAGGTGGATAGAGAGAAGGAAATGATAATACATATTAAAACAATCAACATCTGTCACTAAATTAAGGGTGTTAATTAATTTATTCAATCATAACACTCGGTAACACATTTCCAAGCGGATGCAGAATTCGATATAACAAAAATTTAAATGGTTGTTTGAACAAACTTCTTTGTGCGAATTAAATCCTCATCACGTATACACAGAATGCCACTGTGAACTTGTGTTCACAGTGATATTATGTATATACTGTCAAGCAAGCTGTATTACAGAATAGAAAATGACTTGCTCAGTGTTCTTTGATTTTGGAAAGCGATTACTTTCATAACAAGTAAAGCTTGATCAAACCAAACTGTGCGGCCTAGGTTCTGGTACAGTTTGGTGAACCAGTAGCTTACCTTGCAAGTTCTCATATATGCAAAGTAGTAAAATAATTTAAGGGCAATCTAACATAGTTATTTACATGTTACATAATATATAGATACAAGTGCAAATCTTTGTTTAGATACTAGTACAATTCTTTCTTGGCAGTTCCAGGGCCGCAAACCCACTCTTCCCGCTTTTTGGTGTCTTTTTCTCGCCTATTTTTCTGCATTTTATGATTTTTGTCAGATGATTTTTGTCAGATGATTTTTTTTTTTTTTTTCACACGTGCAATTTTGGTGCGTGTTTTTTCTTTATTTTCTATGTTTTTTTTTTTTTTTTTTTTTTTTTTCTGTTTTTTTTTATTCTTAACATTTCTTCACTTTTTATTTATTTATTTGTTTATTTTATGTTTCAATATAGGCACTAATACAAAATACTGCCTGCTATTATTTAAGGTCTGTTTCCTTAAAACTAATAATAAATATTCGCACATATAAACACTAACTGTTAAATTTGTATGGAAAAAGGATAATTCGAGGCTTATATATCCGAGGCTTCAAAATATCTCAATATGTGTTATTTTAAAGAACCTAAAATTTGGGTACCAATGTCCTCAATTCGCGAATATGAGCTAAGGTATCGGATAAAGATACACTTCTTCAGCTGAAGGCACTAAAACCAGAGCTAGGATTCTGGCATAACCAATCAACTGTAACACCTACACTACACCATCTCCTATGTCCTCATTTTATTAATCAGTCTATATTTCTAAGGATGTCGTAATATTTCCTACAAAACAAAACAAAGTATATTCTTTTACTGATACCAACTTTCAAATTGAATGAGGTAACATACACAAAAGTCATAAAGTATAGTATTATATTTTCTTTTACACGAATGGTATATGGTATGGTATATAAACTAAAACAATAAATATTTTAAAAAAAATTTACGAAAAAAAAAAAAAAAAACTTAGTTTTTATAAAATTAAACTGAAATCAATAAATGGATAAACTGTGACAAATCGCTTTTCCCTTAAAAATTATAGTATACGAAAATTAGATACATTATTTAACAAAAAAAAAAAAAAAAAAAAAAAAAAAAAAATCTGACTCCAACATTTGAACACAACTTACACATTTTCAATATTTTTTTAAGTATTGTATTTATATGTACGATATAAGAGAAGAATTATGAAATGATATAAAATATAATCTTAGGTTTGTGTGCTTAAAAGTCTGAAATTAAGATTCTCTGTCATTCATGTTCGAATTATGCCAATTAAACAAATAGCAACTGTTGTCTTTCATTTTTTAGTGCAGTGGCTTTTAATGTACTTCTATATTTAATTATAGAATATTATTATTAATTATATTACAAAGAATGTACTTCTGTATTTAATTATAGACAACAATTTAAAATATTTAAAAAAGAGAGAGAAAGGGAGAGGTTGGGAAGGATTAATTCTCTGTTTGTTAAACCTTTCTTTTTTAACGAAGAATCAATAACTATGCATAATTACTTATTTGTGATATAAATAAGTCTCATGTTACATTGCCTTTATTTTGGGATTGTTATTATAAATACGAAGTGATAAAAGCTTATTTCAAAACTAATACAAAAAGAAAGAAACAATAGGAACAGAGAACGACATACATCAACCACTGAAAATCGACTCATATCAAACTCCATTTAACTTTTAACAGCTCCGTCTCACATGAGAGCCAGTAGCCAGTGTCATTCAAAACTTTTCGTTCAAAATTTTCACTATCATTACACTCCTCTTGCGTCACATTTGCCGTTGATTTCAGCCGGCGAAAATGTCTCGTTCCCGTTTTCTCTGGTGGTTCCCGGGAGAGATCCGGATTCTCCAAACAAACAGTCCCCACAGAGAAAGAGGAAATACTGGAGGGCAGGGGTTAAATGTGGCGGGCATATCCCAGGAGAACGGACAATTTTCTCGCTGGAAGCATTTGCTGTCGCTTCCGATCTGTGCTAGCATTTCACAGAGGCGTAGGATAAGATTACGATGAAAAGGACTGAGGGAGAGGATGCAGAAATGATGTGAAAACAGGTGGGATTTGCTGTTTTTGAATATGCATTGGTTTTATATAAGAAGAAATTTCAGATAGTACGTACAATAAAAGTTGTGAATTAGCAATAATGTCTAAAACGTCACATCTCAGCTTTTATTTATTTATTTATTTATTTATTTTTTGTATGTGTGTGTCACTCTGTGTGTATGATTCAACTAATTCTAATAGTTTAACGGTTTTGATACTTTACTTATGTAAAATTTTATTGCATGTGATTCATTTGTTTTTACTTTCAATGATATCTGATGAGATTTTAATATCCCACTGACTTAAGATTTCAAAGCAGCATTAATATTGATATATGAAATTTAGTTGATTTTCATATTTTAGATATACGACTTTTCTGTTTCATTCACTTTAATATACTTTTCATTTGCTTAGTTTACTCATAAACATGTTATATTTTTCAAATGAGATTTGGTTTGTCCAGTGAAAAGATTAATAGAGCAAAGTTGAATAGAGCAAATTTTCTGCTTTTGGATATATTTAAAGGAAAATTTATTTATGTTCATGGCACATAAAATGTTTTCAAAGTTTGGCAAATTTTGAAGATATAAGAATGAAAATCCGTTTGAACTGTGCTATACTAGAATTGGCTTCTGGGAGATAAAAAATAATGGCACTTCATAATTATTTGGACAGTAAAAATTTACATTTGTTTAATATTTCTAAATGTTTGAGCAGCGGCAGCCGATAAAGCGCCGAGCTCATAATCTGGGGAGTGCGCGACCAATCCCCGAGCCGTCTAAAGACCGGCATGCACATTAATGATGGCTGGTGCCCGTAAAATCCGTCGTGGTTTCAATGACCTCCATGCTTCTTAAAATTAATACGAGGGTAGCTCTGAAATTTTTGAGACAGAGGCAGACAATTGAAGTTAAACAGAAATTATTAGTTAAATATATCAATGTGAACAGCTTTATGACCGGTAACCATAATTTGGGGCAACAATTGCAATATAACTGTCCTATAATAAATTTTGAAAGAAAGAAAAATGAAGTTGACGCAAGAACATGAACGCGCTATCATTTTCTATGATTTTAAATTGGATTTAAATCAAGAACGGCTTCAACGTCTACAGCGGAAATGAAGCTCTATCTCGTGTTGCTGTATTTAGATAGTTTACAGAATTTTGCAGAAGTTAAAGATATCTTCTGTATTATGATTACACAGGAAGATTTAGTCCCAGAAAATATGTCAGGCGTACGAAAAATGTTAGTTGATTATAATCGCTGCACTTACCAAGTGAAACAGAAGAAACTTAAAGTTGGATCCACAACTATACATAAAATTATTCATGAAGAACTACATAGGAAAAAATTAGCTTGTCGTTGGGTCCTCCATAGCTTAACAGAACACCAAAAACCGGACCGTGTCGGAATCATTAAAGAAATCTTTAAATTACTTAATAATAGTGGGCACCGCTTTATTTTTTAAATCATAATTGATGATGAAACAATACATACCGTTTCTTGACATTCCGACACGTCAAAAAAGTAAAGTATGGGTCTTTGAAGATGGTTCCAAACCACCAATGTGAAAAGACAACAATAAATAAAAAAGTAATGCATGCCTTTATATGAGTATATATATATATATATATATATATATATATATATATATATATATATATATATATATATATATATATGAATGAATTGATGATAGTTACAGCTAAACGGTACATCACTGTGTCTACCTGAAATTCTTCAAAAAATGTATATAAAAGGACTCATGTTTCACTTTATGATGATGCATCTTCTCTTACGGCAAGATTTACAATCAAATTTCTTGAACAAAAACATATCAAAGCGATAGAACATCGACCTTGTTCCCTTGATCATGGATGTATGTGACTTTTGTCTATTTTTAACTAAAAAAATTTTATGTGGTCTTTTTTATTTCGAAGATGGGATTGATAAGGCTGTACAAAAATATGTATCATCTATTTCAAGAAATGGATTGCTTGAAGTATTAATATTTGGAAAAATCGCCTAGAAAAGAGCAATGATGTTGAAAGAAACTTCTTTGAACACTCCTAAGATTTGCTAAGTTTAACATGTACCGTTTAGCCGTATCTCAAAAACTTCAGAGTGATCCTCGTACCTCTGGGTTTACCCAAGTGGAGGAGTCAGCCTTCCCCTCGTCCGAAGATAAAAATTGTGAAAGCATCTCTTCGGGCCATTCCTAATTTGAATCCTAAACAGTACTGATTGCGTCATTCTAGCATATAGTGACCATATTAGAGTACCTTTATAAAACAACAAATTTTAAAAATATTAAAATTACCTAATTGTGGGAATATTTTATATTCTACGTAAATGAGAATATAAAACCTTGCTACAATATTTCAAAACTTAGAAATGAGATTTCAAAACAAGGGCAAATTTGAGGACAGATGGTCACCCTACTCTAGTTCGACGTTAAACTATGATGACCATATTAGAGCATCTTTATAATAAATTAGCGTCAAAAAATCTTACAATAACCAAATGAGGAAGGTATTGTTTATACTAAGTTTTATACTAAGGAAATGAGGACTAAAAAATTAATAATTATAGAAAAAAATAAGTTCCTTGCTACAATTTTTCCAAACTTAGAAAAACGAATTTTAAAAAGTTGATTTTCTGAAAAGTTGTCCTCGAATTTCGAGGGCATGTTGTTATCCTACGTTAAACTTACTCAACCTCAGCATAAATGAACCTGAGCATCAGTTTAAAGCATTAAAAATATACTAAGTATTATTATAATGCAAAATAATTCGAAATATTCATAAAGCAATTTCTGCACATTTTTTGTTTTTTTATAATCAAAATAAAACTACTTTATTTAAAAGATTCGGGTAAAGAATACCGAAGTTATTTTTAAAATATTCGTAGAATCCTATGGACTGGTACTGTAAAATGACTGTTCGACATTATAAAGAGATATTACACTTTTACAGAATTTTTAATGATTTGTTTTAATAAGTTATATTCAGTATTAAATGAGAATATATTGTTGCGCTAATTTTTATGTGCACGAACAAAGTAGCTTTAATCAATGGGAGAAAATTGCCATGTAACAGAAAGAAAAGCTAATTATTTAATATAATACTAATTTTCATAAAATAGTTTGTAAAACATATATTTAAATATTTGAACAGACATAAAAAGCTATTAAATATATATATATATATATATACATATATAAATGATGATCTATTAAGAATAGTAGAAGCCAAGCAACAGATACAAGATCACTAAAACACCAATGACCAATAAGCTTAAAAATTTCTTTGAGAAGTTCAGAAGAAAAATGAAAAAAAAAAAAAAAAATGTATCAGTGGATGAAATACACAAATTTAAAGAAACCAGATTTATTAATTAACAGCCTGCAAAACAAACGAACCAATAAACTAACACAGCAAATCTTAACTTAAAACCATAAACCATATCAAAATTTATGAAAAAATAATTTAATAAACTTAAGATAGTAAGGAAGGAGGCAGGCGGCAAGACTTGTGACTTGCCTGTGGGGTTAAACTAGTTTCACGCCAGCAACACTCTCCCAGCCTGCCAAGACCAGAATAGGAGTCATGTGGCTTTAAAAAAGCAAAATTTCAAAGCAGATGAATAACAATGAAACCACGAAGCAACAATGAAATTCACTGATTGATTACAATGTGTTTAATAGTATGATTAGAATTTTAAGAATAGTTGACAACTCAAAAGAGAAGAAACTGAAATTTTAATGGAAAAAGAAAGTTTGAATTGTAATACAAAGTAAATGCACCAAGCCTTCAGCTTTTTTTTTTTTTTTTTTTTTTTTCAAAATCCCACCCAACCATCCAGCTTTACAACACCACACCACCTCCGTAATTAAACATCTGCCCACCCAACCGCCCCAATAATATTCTAAATAACTTTATCTATATATTTCAGTTTTCCGATTGCTGCTTAAAATAACAGTGCCTTCATTCAAAAATACAATTACACCTATCAAAATACTAGTTTTTAAAAAAAAAATCTTTTTACCGATAAATGCTTAAATAATCCAAAAACATTTTTTTTATTTAATGATGACTTTATTTCACTTATTTAAAATACTAATTTCTATTTGATGAAATTAAAAAATGTATTTAGAGTGAAAAATTATATCCGATCTTTATAATGTATGTTTTTATAGAATTTATTTGCAGTAGACAAACATACAAAATAAATAATCATCCATTTTTAACTAAATTCTTAAGTAACTTAAAAAAAAAAAAAAAAAAAAAAAAAAAAAAAAACTTTTATAATCAAGAACTGCTCTATGTACTGAAATTTGCCTTTTCAAATGCAACATGTTTGAAAGTTTTACTTTCACTTTATTGGAATAAAAAAAAACCTTCTAAAAGTAATTTGTTTATTTACAAAATCGTGAGATAAATTAATTTCACCTAGAAGCGTTATAATTAGCATAATAAGAATTGCAGAATGCTAAACAAAGGAAGCAAATTGTTTATCGTTAAAAGTTTGCTTCGCACTGAAATTCTATATTTTAAGAAGAATTATCGTAATTGCGAAGGAATAAAAAAGCAAAATATTTGATTGACTTAAAAATTAAATTTTAATTCGATGTGTTTGTAAGAAGAGTAATAAAGTAAAAAGTTCTTCAGTTGATGAAAGAAGCGTAATCTGAAAGCAAACAGATGCAGATTATTTGTAATTTCGTTACAGTAGTAAATGAAAGTTAAATAATTGTAGCTTTAATTATTATTATTTTTTTTTTCTGTAGCTATTTTTAGTTTATAAAAGAAAATTTATCAAGTTATTTAGATTTGTTACGAGTTAATTGTAGTTCTGAATGACAGTTAAAAACAATATATATCTAGAATAACATATCCTTATTAGTGATGCTTACTCTAAAAATATTTAACCCAAGAACTTTGATATTTCGAAGGTCAGTACAGACCCCTTTTCTCCCCTTTAGACTCAATAGCCCTTACTACCTATATATATATATTAAATGTTTTTTCTTCCCAAAATGCATGTTTTAGGTACTTTTACTAATAATACTGGTCAAAAAAGATTATATTTCTCTGCCTTTAATATCTCTGATAATACGATCACAATGATGAAGGATACGCGTATCATACCATCCGTACTACTTCGGTGACAAATTTCAAATTTCCCTTAGAAGTTCTATACTGAAGCTGTTCCATTTCTTTAGCACGCAATATTGCTCAATCTTATTTTATTTATTTATTTATTTATTTACTTTTTTATAAGAAAAAAGAAATATATTTACTTAATTATTTATATTTTTTGGAATCAGTTTTCTTTTTTTTTTTTTCTTATATAATTTTAAAGTTACAATAAAGTTTTTATTTAATATCTTTTGAGCCAATTATACGATTGAACTAAAAAATACAGCGTTATCTAGATTTTGTCCTGATTAATAAGTGTGCCAAATTTTGATAATGTCTAATAATCCGCACTAAAAACTCGGACAAATACGATGACAAACTTTCAGATAAAATAAAAAGTGTTTGCACGTTCATTCAAGGCGATAGATAAAAATTCGTAACGACGGCAAAATCGCTGTCTGAAAGAAATAGTACGACCTGTTGTACTAAAAAGAGCGTCAAATAAATCACATTATAAATAAAACTTATCAGAAATATCATTACATTTACAGTTTATGTATTTCAAAGCAAATATTTATCAGATATTATTATTAAAAAGAATATTCAATGTAGAGGATAACTATTGCAATTTAAGTAAATAGGAATCATCATATTTAGCTGTTTAACCAAAATGTAAGCAATGAAAAGCAAGCTAACACTTTTCAATACGTTTAGATGGGATGAGTTTTCATGTTGTCGCACTACAGTTATTTTATTTTATTTTTCACATTAAGGTTCATTAGACCAGGACCTTATAACTAAAGTGGATTCAGAACCCCTACGAGCATCCGTGACTGAACCAGGACTCGAACCCATAACCTGAGGACTGAACGCCAGATCATAAACCCATCTACCATCAGATGGGCTCTGTCTTAATATATAACTTTTATTTTTTAAATCACAAAACCTGGTTTCCAGTTTAAAACTTCTTAAAATTTCTAAATCAACAACATTATTATTATTATTATTATTATTATTATTAAGCCTAAATATTAAAGAAATAATGGCATTAAAAAACAAATCAAATTTTTGATATAACTGGAAATTTCAAATAAAAGGCAATTAAAAAAAAAAAAAAAAAAGTTATGTCTGTAAATATAAAGTATATTCCTGTCATTAAAAGAAGATAAACTAGAAATTATTTCTTTCTTTTAAAATTATATTTTAAAAATAAATCAGTTTAATGAATAATGAATAAATTGTTTGTAAAGGTATTCTGTGAGAAAACAAGTACATCATTTATCACACGATTTTAAAGTTGTCAGAATTTTTTAAAAGATCAAGATTACAATTTAAATGATACATTTATGAAAAAATTTTTCAAAGTAAATCCATAAAGATGAGGATTTTTCTCCTATTTCTTGTTTCTCTGACGATTTTACTATACATTCAAAATAAAAAAGGCTATAAAAGTTCAAGAATAAATTAATAAAAAGTATATGTATATATATTATTTTAAACTTTCACCATAGAATTTCTCATGAATTCTCTCCATGAAAGAATAAATTATGCATGTATATATCGAACATTCCATAAAGTCACACTCATCACAGAATTTTAAAAATAATTTTAGTAAATTAAATAATAGAACTGTTTTGCTATTTCTGTAGTATAATACCTTAACTTACATACATATTGTAAATTATTTGTTTAAGCATTCCCTGAAATAAATTCTTCTAGTTTTGAGCATTTCCCCCCCTTGATATTAAATTTTCTAATGTTTATCTTATTTGTTAAGTGCTTCAAATTAGTGAATATTTTTTACTTTTTATGTTAATAATTCTATTTTATTTCATTATTGGCATGCGTGGGTTTCATTTTTCATTACAGCGTGAACATCGTGGTCTATTTCATCTTTATTTTTACTATTCATGGTTATATTTATATGAATCTTTTGGATGAAATTGGCGTTGATGATATATTTTCCTTGTATGCTACATTTTATTATGTTCTATATTTACATTTTATTAGTATATATATATATATATACATATATATCAGTTTTATATTCGCACAATAGTAGCAAAATCCCCAAAAATTTTTTGACAATTATTGTGATCCTTTAAATTATTTATTCTTTTTAATATAGAAGAACGGCGTACCCATAAAATCTTTTTTTTTTTTTTTTTTTTTTTTTTCATTTTTATATTGCATTAAACCATTAAAGAATCCTGCATCTGCACCGTTATACTACGTATCTATTTTAGTTCTTTATCGTTAATTTATTTGTTTAATATATATATATATTTCACTTTAATACCATATATAATTTTTTACTAAATATAACATAACGATCCACAAAAATGACAAAATGAAATTAATTAAAACTGAATTTTCTATGATCTTGATTAAATCCGCTAATTGTGGTTACTCTGCGATATTTTTCTTTCTTTCATATATACAATTGGAATAAAGTGTTATAAATTGTCAATGTGAAAAATTATTTAGTCCTATAAAAATCTACATGAAAATTAAATAATAATAATAATAATAATAATTAATAAATAAATAAGTTATAGTTTCAACAGTTTCTGGTCTATCGGGATTCTCGTTTTTTGTACGTTGCAGTTTCTTTAAAATTTAAATTTAAATTAAAAAATTTTTTATTTATAATAAATAAATAAATAATCGGAAAGTTAAAAACTTACCCCAAAATCCATCTACAAATTTGAATTTGACATTATTTTCTTTTTCAGTTAATATTTAAAAATAATTATATCATTAAGAAAGCGAATTTTAAAAAATGTTTACTCTTCGTGATATCCCTTTAATTACAATATTTTAAACTATTTTTTATGTATATATTCGTTCTATAAGAAATTTGACTGCCATACTCCAAGCACATTGCCTGTCCATTAAATTATGTTCTGAAAACACGATTTTAAAACCGTTTATCTTTCATTTCTTCTGTAACGTTTAGGGATGTGAAATCCCTACAGTAATTTTCATTAATGGTTAGCAATGAGTTTGCCAACTTTGATTAAAACATTGTTCCGATGGTTTAGCGATGACGAAGTGATGCATGGATAACCAACCAAATACAAAGTGATTATTTTTATAGATTAAAAGAAAATTAATTTTCAACATTTTGGTACCAAACTTAAATTTATAGGTGATTAATTTGTGTTAAAAATATCAAATAAAAGAACGAATTTACAGTAGCTCTTCTTTTATTTAAAAATTTTATTTTATTTATTTATTTACTTTTTTATGTATATTTCATTACTGAATTTATGATTCGTAATAACACTCAGTTCAACTGCAATCTATTTGGTTTAAAACTTTAAATTATACATATTTATTATCATTATTATTATTTGGCATTGGTGAATATCTAACTGCAAAACCATTTCCACAAAATTTTAAAACGTACAACATGGTTTTTTTTGGATTAAAAAAAAAAAAAAAAACATTATATCATAAAATAATTTGAATTTGAACAACTGTTTTAGCATATCATACTACATCTTACCATTATGTTTGTGAAATTCATTCATCAATAAATAGTCTATCATTAACTATAACATAAAATATATATATATACTGTAAACTACGATACCGATTATCCGCGAGCAGATTATGCGCGTTGCGGATTATCAGCAGGTGCAAAATAAGCGCGGGATCAAGGAAAAGGGTTTTCTCAACAAGAAACAAAAACAAATATATATATTAAGAAAATTATGTAAATATAAAGAACTATGTTGCTTTTGTTTTATTTTTTGTACAGCATAGTACGCTATCAGACATGCGAACATTTTAATTTCTTTCAGAACATTGTTAAAATACCGACTTTTTTTTTTCACCACATTTCTTGAAGGGTATTTTTGTTCTTATTTAATCGTAATTGCATAATGGAAAAAATTTGACTAAAAACAAAGTTGTGCGTAAAAAAGGCGTGTATTTAAAATGCTCTGAAATAAAGTTGGAATGCCTGTGGTACTGTTTAATTGACTGCATAAATTAGCTCAGCGACTGTATCTTGGATTCACCATAAGTGTACTTTTTTGCTTATTGCTTTTACATCCTATAATATATAAAATACAAATATTTTTACTGATTGTGAATATTTTCATTGTATTATGTTTTATACACGATACATTTGTGTTTTTGAGCTAGAATATTTTTCATGTTATTTACCTCTTATTTCGAGCCTTTTGCCTTCAGAGTTATTTTCTGGGGAAAGAGGATACTAATAACAATCATATTTTATTAACAATATATTTTTTTTTTTCCAGGGTTAATATGCGTACAGAAACATAATTTTGTAATCAAAATGTACAAAGCTAAAATAAATTCCATTTATAATAGAATTTGAAAATTCGATTTATTTTTTTCTCAATTTCTTTTATAATAAATCATAAATTTTGTTTCTAGCGAGTATTTGTTCTTAAAAAACTAGATTAAAATTTTAAGAATTTAACTTCAGTAAATTAGACTGATTTCATTTTCCACATCTTAAAAAAAGAAAGAGAGAGAGAAAAGAAAAGAAAAAAAAAACATCTTAAATGAGTGTTTTCAAGTTTAAAGCTGTTATTATTATTATTATTATTAAAACTTTATAAAAGTCTTCATAATATTCTTTAAAAACTTTTGGGTAAATTTAAAGATTCTTGGCGATCTTTAACGTGCTTTGCAAATCGGAAAGAGATCAAATAAGTTCTAGTCTTTTAAAAACTCATTAAAATAAATGAATAATGTTAGAAATCTTTTCTCAGACAAACATGATAGAAACTGAAGGTTATCATCTTTAACCAAACAACCGATAAATTAATTATGATATATTATGAAAGGAAAATGAAAATGGCATCCAATCCCCAGTTGTTGTAAAAATTCGAGTTTTCGTAAGGAATATGTATGTTAAGATAGACGATTCTACTTTTTCATTCCCAAATTGTATTAAATAGAAGTAAAGGATACAATTCCAGGGAATATGTATTTGCTATAACTGTTTGTTAATATAATAAAATATAAGTGCATGTAAATCCAGAGAGCTATCATCATATTGACGTACAGAAAACATTAAAAGAATAATAATAATAAAAAAAAAAAAAAAGAAGAAAAACAAATTTTCAACAACACACAAACTGTGGTATCTTATTTCGATTCTAAGGTAAAATTTAGTCTTTAAATAAGTGTCAAATTTAGAATCTTTTGCTGAAATTTTTTTTAAAATATTTTGTGAAAAAAAAGTTCAAAATTACATAGACGTAGATTGACATATGATATGATGCATAGACGTATGATAATACTCCTATTATCCTATTAATATTTTATGTTTTTCTTCATTTTTCTATTTATTTTTAATTTTTTAATACCGATTGTTTTTCGGTGTTATTAATAATAAGTTTTATTATTATTAGCTTTTTCTATAATTATATAAAATTGTAACTTATTTTTTTACAAATACTTTACAACCTAGTTTGAAACACCATCATAAGTGTACAGTTACTGAAAAAAAAAAAAAAAAAAAAAAAAAAAACATATATATATATATATATATATATATATATATATATATTAATTTTGTAAGTATATGTGTATAGTTATTGGTTATTGGTTTATTTCAAAACATCTTTAACTTTTCTAAAATTCAATAAACCTTTTAAGCCATTTATACAAGCAAATAAGATTTTAAAATTGAGTTAAAATTGAATAGAAATATCAAACTTCAAAATTATTGAATTTGCAAATTTAAGTTTATAGATTCGTATTTTGGTAATAAAATTATTGATAATATTTGTAAAAAAAAAAAAAAAAAAAAAAAAAAAAAAAGTTTTACTGCAAGCTTCGTTCTCTGTTTTCATGTCAACAAGTTTAAAAAAGACACCGTTTAGAATACAGATATAAAATATTCATAAATTTAAGATATTGATTGGAAATTTAAAGCAAAATTTATTTTTCTGTGCACTTAATTTGATACACAGAATAAATTGATTTTTACATTTTAATTTATTTAATTGCACATTAAATGTTATTGTTATTATTTCAAATAAAATTATATAACTCATTAAATGTAAATATTTTACCTGAGATTCTAATATTTGTTTATTTATTTTTATTGCTACGTAAAGTCTCAATATTCAATTGCAGAAGCCGGTTTTAATAAGAAGTTTTATTTGGTAAAATTTCATCTAATCTAATTGATTCTAGCTTTTCAAATATCTGTTTAAAAATATGTCAACAGAATACTATATATATATTAAAAAAATTTATATTTATATTAAAACGAATACTTTTAAATAAATTCAAAAGTACACTGAGTAGGTAAAAAATCTATTACCTTAATTTATAAAAGTTCAGTAATACATTATAATGATATTTTGTATAAGTTCTGTTTAAATAAATAAGAGATTTTTCAAACACAACGTTCCATAACTTAATGTTAATTTCTATCAATAAACCGAATGATAATATAATTTCACAAGTTTCAAGCATAACGCTTGAAAGCTTAAAGTCTATTCTATCCATAAACAGAATAGTAATATAACTTCATATCAACGTCCTTTTTTTTTTTTTTTTTTTCAAAATAAATAAATAAATAAAAACTTTTACTATAAATGAAACGTATTTATAATTTCGTGCATTTGTCGCATGGTAAGATGTCTCTCATTAAAATTCTTTGATAGTTACGAAATTTATTATAATTGAGCTTAAGTAAAACATATTTTCAGTTAATATGCGTTTCATTATACA
Organism: Salticus scenicus; assembly: GCA_963930645.1. NCBI lineage: Eukaryota > Metazoa > Arthropoda > Arachnida > Araneae > Salticidae > Salticus > Salticus scenicus. Next base: position 39,558,244 of record OZ005653.1, on the reverse strand, counting down.
TTTCTCTTTAAATGTTGCCCTAAATAGTTCGAATACATTATCATCTAAAGTACGATAATTGTTTAAAGCGCACTTTGATAAAATTATATTTTCTCTCAAACATGACAAAATTATGCATATTATCAAAGTACACTAAAACATATATCGAAGTAATATTTATGCTATGTATTACAAAGTCAATTTCCAGGATCACCCAAAAAGCCATAAACCATCGTAAATGAGTTATATGTTCTTTATCGAAATTACGCATTTTCGTTTTCGTCTATAATTATTCCAGCATCGAAATTCTATTATAGACTATTAAAAGGGAATTTCATATTCCTTCACATATACATTTGCCCAATTTGTTCTTCTAGCATAGCTCCTGCGTTACGTAATCGAAAACAATACACAATGACCATGTGTTTTTATAATTTACCTCATCTTATCTGTATATTTCTTTGACGAGGGCCAGTTATAATTAAATTTTGTCGAAACGATACGATAATGACGTCGCAAGATGGTATTTGATAGGTCAACCCAGATCGAATTCGTGAAATCGTAAATTCGGCAGCTTGATTTCAGCTACAAAATCTAATACACTTGAAATGCACATTTTCTTAAAGAAATAAATATTAACTTTTTGTGCTGAAATATATGCTTAAAATCTGGTATTTAGAAGTATATTCGGAAGACTTTAAAGTCAGTCAGGCCTCACATTTCATCACTGGTTATTAGGCATGACGGTGGTGGCGCCATCTGTTAATCGAAATCGAAATCATCATATTAAATCATCATTAAATAAATATATCAATCATCAGAATAATTTAATTTCATTCTAAGAATTTTTTATTTAGCAGCTGGAAAAATTATTTTCTAAAATTGGAATTATAATGCAAATATCGAATATTTAAATTTTTTATTGGAAAAAGAAAAAAAATACTAAAATTTTCCAGTATGTGATTATATTTATGTGATTTTTCAAAAAATCATATTAGGTATGTACGTACTGTTACGCAGATATTCTGCGTGGAAAAAGCTAGTACTAATTAAAATAATTTTTAACTAGTTATTCATATATATTTTTTTCTTTTTTACGGAAAACATTTTTACATATCTGCATCACAACTTTATTTTTTTAATACAAATTCTCTGTGTTGCCATTACAACAAGTTTACTTAAGTTTCAATAAAAAAGTAGTATATTGTGGCTACCACAAGATTTTTTTCTACATTTTTATACACAAATTCACGCAGTACAAATTATTTATTACAACTCTCATTTATTAAAATTATTTTTCATGGAGAATGCAGACGATTTTCAGCCGAGAAAAATACAGCACTCAATGTTAAAATAAACATCAGTTTTGTGCCAACCAAAGGTGATGGATGCTCTTATTATTATTATTTTTTTTTTTTATGATAATTTTGTTTTAAATTATCAGAGATCTATGGTCAACCATTCATTTTAAGGTATTTACGATCTGCTTTAAAAGGTATCCATATTGAAAATTTACATTCCCCGGGCAGAAAAAATATTGAAAATTTACGTTCCCCCTATACATACATTTTTTTTCCTGATTGATTATTACTACTATATATGTTTTTATTTATTTATTTGACATCGAAAAGTTAAAAATAGTTCACATTATGCACATTAATACGAAATTTTTTCCTATACTGCCATATTAAAAATTAAGAAAAAAGGGAATGACAGCGAAATCTGTCGAGCAGTTGATCCCCAAATTTAATGAGCACCAGTTTAGATCAAAGTCCAACTAAATACCAAGTTTGGTTAAACTTCGTTCATCGGTTCGTGAAATACAGCGTCCACAAAATTTGTGATATACACGCACAGACAGACATTTTTAAAAATGGTCATATTATGTACACGACTTCTCAAAACCATCTAAAATCAGAGGTCGAAATTTTCACGAATCCGTTACTTTACTCTTACATACATATATTAAAAAAAAGTTTTACTTCGATTACCCAACTACCGTAGTTAATGGAAGTATTGTATTCGGTCCAAAAATTCGATACAGAGTTTTCACCTGATTTACATGGTTTAAGGGTCTCCTAAATCAAAAAAGTAGTTTTTGGCAGTTGGTCAGTATGTGTGTAAGTGTGTGTGTATGTGTGTTGGAAATCTTCTGACTATCATATCTCCAAAACTATAATAAAGATAGAACTACAGATGATCTTGTAGAGCATCAAAAAGATTAGTCTACAGATGAATTTTCCAAATTTTGGTGAAAATTAGAATCCCCGGAAGTGAAACATCAGAAATCAGAAGTAGGAGCTCAAGTCTGTATCTCAAAAATGGCTCAAACGATTTTCTTCAAAGTTACTATATAAACACTTATGAATTGGCAATTGCCTAAAAAATGCCTTACGTATTCATTAGTTGATTAGTTCAGGAAAATTGATAGGCGTTTTGTATAAATAGCTGTATTTGAAGTCTCGCCTCTGTGTTCCTTTAAAAAGGTTGTACGGATTTTTTTTCAAACTCGCCATATTAACATATTCTTTTGTATGTAATTGTTGCTTTCCGGTCATCAATTGAGTAAGACAGGTTTTGGTAAAAGTCGGTATCTCAAAAACGGCTCTAAAGATTTTCTTGAAAATTGTTACATACACCCATTTTAAATATCCTTTGTGATGTATTACGTAGATATTACAGGAAAATTAACAGTCGTCCTGATTAGGTAGGTCAATTTTAGATCTTGGAAATTAATGTTTCAAAAAATGGCTTTACCAATTTTTCCCCTTATATTTTAACACACTATATAAACTTTGTTTTGCATGTCTTTACGCGTGTATCAGCTTTCTTTTACAAGTGTCTACTTTGTTAAGTTAATTTTATGTCTTCTGATCACATTATCTTCAAAAAGTGCATATAATACGTGTAATAGTGTGAAACGGAAGTCATGTGGTTGTTTCACACCAGATTTATTTATTTATTTTTTTAATTAATTATTAATTTATATATTTATTTTATTTATTTATTTTTATTTTATTTTTATTTATTTTCAATTGCGTGGAATTTGCAACTAAGCATTGGCCGAGGGGTCGCCGAATTGGTGGCCATTTGTGATCTATCCACTAGATTTTAATCAAACATACCGAAGAATTATCCCAATTAAACCAATGTTCTTATTATAAATAAACAAATAAAATAAAATCGATTGACTGGTTTGGCAGTTAGTTTGCAACAGACTGACACACACAAACACAAAGAAACAGATAGATAAAGACTGATTAACACCTCTCTTTTTTTGGTCAAGGGTTAAAAAAGAAATCATTCACGTGATTTGTTAAATGAAAAACAGAAATGGGGCAATCACTAATTGGTGCTGCTTGGATGTCTCGTTTCACGTAGTATTAAATCAAATAATCAATTCTAATCCAATATATTAAGTCTGAAAAGCCCCTTTAAGAAATTTTACGTGTCCGTTTATATATTTTACCATGTTTTTATTAACTTCTATTTTTGTTTGTTCGGTACAAAACTTGCAATCGATTTTTAACTAACTTCCCTACTAGCTAGACATTTGAAACTTTCAGAATAACGCGGAACCCGATGACAACACAATACTTCGAAGCCCGATTTTCGAAGTTTTCATTAGTTTTCTTTTAATTAATTAAAATATGAAAATAATAACCTATTAATAGCTTTAAAAATAGCCATTAAAATATTAGCTATAATTTAATTGTTGAAAAAAAAAAAAAAAAAAAAAAAAGAGTTCATTTTCTTTCGAGATAAAAATAAATATATTTAATTAAAAGTGAACGTTAAAAAATTGTAAAATGTTAAATTATGCATCTCACAAAAGCTGACGTCATTATCACTTTAAAATTTTATACACATTGATAAAGTACTGTAGTTCTATAGCTAAGATTCAACCGAAATTTTAAAAACATGGTATAGAAAAAGCTTTTTTATCTTATAATTTTTTCTTTATTAGTTCATAACAGCTATTTCTTTCCCTATGGGAAATAAAATAAAAGAATTTTCAAAAGTAGCTTAACAGTTGACTGACTGACGACGAAGTAAATTTACCTTCAAATGATGTACGAGACTACAAAACCTGAAAGATTTAAATAAAGTTATTTTATTACACGAACCATTATTATAGAGAAAAGAAAGAAAATTCATGCAGTTTACATAAATTACAAAACCTTTCCGACTATCCTTACCTCTTGCACCTTTTAACTTTCAAACTTTAAACTTGGTTCTAAGTATTAATAATACAAAACATAATGTAAAATACATTTTAAACCGTTTCCATTAATATACTGAAATATATTTAAACATTTTTGTATGGCTTGGAAAACCAATTGTTAATGCTTATCATATCAAATTATATTATTATTACTTCGTTATGTTTTGTAAGATATTAAATATGCTTTAAAGAAATATATCTCATAGACCATAATGTAACCGAATTCTTTTGTGTGTTCCTATGCACACATCAGTAACGTTGGAAGAAGAAACCTTCCAAGGAACTGCATTTAGAGTTATTTTTAAAGAAAAAACATAAAATTAATTAATTAAAATTAAAAACTTCTAAAAGTTTAAAATTCGTATTGAATTCACTTGTTAACAGTAATAAATATACTATATAAAAAACCACTTTAAAACACGTATAAAAAATTATTAAAAATTATTCACAAAGCTTTTCGCTACAACGTTGTAGCATCTTCAGGTAATTTTTTACACAAGCAAAGAGTAGGCAGCATTTTATATAACAAATGAACTTAATACGGTTATAGTCAAGTTCCTTTGTTATATAAAATGCTGTCTACTTTTTGCTTGTGTAAAAAATTACCTGAAGATGCTACAATGTTGTAACGAAAAGCTTTGTGAACAATTTTTAATAAATTTTTATACGTGTTTTAAAGTGGTTTTTTGAATACATTTATTATAAATTAAATTGCTTATGTGTAGCCCTTGTATAAAGTCTAAAATATAGAATATATTACATATAGCGTACTAAAAATTTAGAATAGAGGGGGGAAAAAATGGAAAAGAAAAAAGAAAAGAAAAGAAAGCCTCACAACACAACTGAAAATTCTCTTCGAACAATTTCTACGTGTATCGCATTATGCGTCCGAAAAATTCTGTAGGGCCCTGTAAACATCATATCGTCTTCTGTACGAAACATGAATATGTGCATAGGACGAACGTATGTTGAGACTGTTATATTTTGTGCAGGATAAAGTTTCTAAAATAGGCTTTAAAGGTATAAATCTCATTGATCGTGGTATATTCCAAATTGCTTTGGAGTCCCTTTAAACAATCCAGCAGAGCTACTTATATCATTTTCGACAGGGAACATGCTACAGTGAACTTAACCTTTTACACGCCAATGTTCCATAAATGGAACATGGAATTAAAAATTAATTTAAAAATTAAATGTCAGGAAGACTGACTTGAAACTATCAGATATAATAGAAAGATGATTTGATATTTTGCAATAGAAATTACATTTCAATCATAAAAGGGAAAATTTACAGAAAATTATAAAAATGACCCATTTTACCATTTTTTTCTTTTACCCCATAGTTTAAAAATTCACATGATTTAGAAAAATAAGCAATTTTTTCTAAAAATGGGCTGGCATGTTTAAAATAGCTTACATTATTAAATTAAAATATAATATAACAATATTAAAATATAATAATATTAAAATAATAATATTAAATATAATATTATTAAATTATATATATATATATATATATTTTTTTTTTTTTTTTTTTTTTTTTTTTTTTTTGCACATTTCAATGATAGAGTTCCTTAAACTAAAGCATTAGAAGGCAATATATGTAAAAACCGAATTTAAATTACATCCGGATCTGAATGTGACGTGTAAAAGGTTAAACAATATATATCAGTTTCATAGCATTCCAAACATAATTACGAAAACTAAAGATTGACAGTAAAATCGAAATCGTAAACAGTTTTTGGAATGTGTGGGGAAAAAATAATAATGGAAAGAATATATAGATTATGAACACTTTAAAATATGACGCGGGTTAGAGTTATAGCAAAAATGGAAGTGTGTGAATGAATGTTTAACTGAATGTTATTTAAAACTAATGTAAAAAACAAAACAAAAGAAAACAAATAAAAATCTGGTGTGAAACAACCACACGACTTCCATTACCCGCTATTACATGTATTATATGCATTTTTGAGATATAATGTGATCAGAAAACATAAAAGTGACCAAAAAAGAAAATCGTTAGAGCCGTTTTTGAGATACCAACTTTCACAAAAAATCAATTATTGACCGGAAAACAATAATTACATACAAAAGCATATTTAAAAGTGAGTTAAAATGGCGAGTTTGAAAAAAATCCGTACAACCGTTTTTAAAGGAACGCCTTTGCGAGGCCTGAAATTGAGCTATTTATACAGGACGCCTATCAATTTTCATGAACTAACCAACTACATCATTCGAAAGGATATCTGATAGAGTGTTTATATAGCAAATTTGAAGAAAATCGTTAGAGCCGTTTTTGAGATACGGACTTACGGTCCCACTTCCGGTTTCCGATGTCCCATTTCCGGTTAAACTCAATTATTGACAGGAAAAAAATAATTACATACAAAAGCATATTTAAAATTGAGTTAAAATGGCGAGTTTGAAAAAAATCCGTACAACCGTTTTTAAAGGAACGCCCTTGGGAGGCCTGAAATTGAGCTATTTATACAGGACGCCTATCAATTTTCTTGAACTAACCAACTATATCATTCGAAAGGACATCTAATAGAGTGTTTATATAGCAAGTTTGAAGAAAATCGTTAGAGCCGTTTTTGAGATACGGACTTACGGTCCAACTTCCGGTTTCCGATGTCCCACTTCCGGTTTTTCAATTTTCACCAAAATTTGGAAATTTCATCTGTACGCCAGACGTATTTGAATTCTAAAGTTTCGTAGCTCTATCTTTATTAGTTTCTGAGCTATAATAGCCAGAAGATTCTCCACATACATACACACACACATACACACATACATACACACTGACCAATTGCCAAAAACCACTTTTTTGGACTCAGGGGACCTTAAAACGTGTAAATCAGGTGAAAACCCGATATCGAATTTTCAGACCGAATACAATACTTCCATTACCTACGGTAGTAGGGTAATGGAAGTAATAATGTTTTAATATAGTTAACTTTTAAGTTTGAAACTAAAATCTGTTACCAGCTAAGATGCTATAAACATTCTTTTATTTTTTCTTTCTTATTTTTACTCATTTTATCTTGTAAATGAATCTTATTTTAAAAGCTATTCAGTTCGAAATAATTTAATCGTTTTCACATATTAAAATATATTTATAAGTAAAAATCTAAAAGCATTATCTTTATTATTTGGTTTATTATTATTACTATTATATTTTTAACTACTATTATAACTTTATTATATTTGTCTACAACACAATATAGATAATCCCTATTTTTAAAAAGCGCGAATTTTCAAGCAAATTAGCATATATTTAAAAATATAATTAAAGAATATTAGTGTAAATGGTCATAGGTTTGAGGCAAGCAAAGACAAATAATTTAATTACCAAGTAATTCTATATTCGCTGATTCAGTGTAATTCTTTAAACGTTCTTTTATATTTATTCCGTAATTTTCATTTATTTTATCTTATTAATGTATCGTATTTTGAATGCTATTGGTCCAAAATAATTTGAATATCGTCCCATATTTAAAAAATATTTATTTGCACAAATCCCAATTATTACCTTTATTGTATATTTTATTATTATCACTATTATATCTTTTAAATTTTACTTCTACATAGTTTAGATTATTCCTGTTTCAAACAAATAACATCGATTTTAACATATAATTAGGGAATTTTACTGTAAATGATCATAGATTTGAGAGAGAAAAAAAGTGATTCAATTACCATATATTTAAATTAAGAATATTGTGAATCTTTTCAAAGAATATAAAAACGAGTCTTTTATTCATTCAGTAAAGGAAATAGAATGAACCATTTATAAAATGAGCGGAAGCCTTTTTTTAAAGTGCATCTTCTTCGACATCAAAAGCATTATTTCAAAAGATGAATTTATCACCAAAATTTTCATAATAAATCAATAAAGTAAAGACGTAGTCTTTTGGTTCTGATCGCTATTTAATCCTTCTTTTTATATTCAAATTTTCGAAACGAATTAGTCATGTTTCATCACAAGTTTGGTTTGATAGCGAAATTCATGGTTTATTTTAATAAGGCTTTTGAAAAGATGATTTATAATTTTTGAGTAAAGTGTGGTAAAATTTAATGGAATCTTCTAAAGGACAGATTTATTTTCATTCATAATTTATGGAACATGATTATTATTATTGATATTGTTATAATTATCGTCATAGTTATATAAATATTTTGTTTCATAATAATTTTAGTAATGATAATGATGATAGCTTCAACATATTATTTTCATTCATTCATTTATTAATACTATAAATATAAATATTTGAATTTCTAATTTCATTAACAATTTTAGGATTTCCATGATTCATTTTCTGTCTGTAAAATTTTGTGATTGTTCATAAAAAAAGAGGGGGGGGGGAGTACTTTAAATTATTTGCATTTGTGTAAAGTTGGCTTCTTTTTCTGTCGTGTATCCAACATTGATATATACCTTGCATCTGTCAAAATATGTAGACTCTTTTTTTTTTCTTTTGCAGTATATACTTCTTAAAAAAAAAAAAAACTAGTATGTTGTGGCCACCACAAGACTTTCTTCTATATTTTCCTATACATATTCAATCAGTAACAATATAAAAAAAAAAAAAAAAAAAAAAAAAGATTTTTTTTTTTTCCTTTTTTTTTTTTTTTTGTGAAAATTAATACATATTCAATCACTAACAATAATTAAAAAAAAAAAAAAAATGAATTTTTTTCTAAGTTTTTTTTTTTTTGTTAAAAGTAAAAAAAATCGATAACTTTGTTTTAAATTATCACAGATTTATGGTTCAACCATTCGTTTTAAAGGTATTGACGAGATCTTTCGAATGATACCCATCTTCAAAATTTAACCCCCCCGGGGGGTACTTCCCCCCCAGGGGGGGAACCGATGCCCCCCCATGCACAAATTTTTTTTCCTAGTTAACTACTACTATCATCAATAATTCAAATTAATTTTACAATCACAAGTTTAAAATAACTCTCATTATGCCCATTTATACGGAATTTTGTCCTATGCTGCCATGTTAAAAATTTGCATAAAATGCGATTACAGCGCCATCTTTTGAGCTATTGATCCCCAAATCTAATGGGCACCAGTTCATGTCAGGGCGCAACTAAATACCAAGTTTGGTTAAATTTCATTCATATGTTCGTGAGATACAGCGTCCACAAAAAAATGATATAGACAGACACACAGACACACAGACAGACAGACAGACAGACATTTTTTAAAAACTATCAATTCGTGTTCAGGACATCCCAAAACGTGTAGATCCGTCAAAAAACGGAGGTCGAAAATTTTCGCGAATCCAATACTTTCTCTATATTACACATAGAAGAAAGTAAAAAAAAAAACTAGTATGTTGTGGCCACCACAAGACTTTCTTCTATATTTTCCTATACATATTCAATCAGTAACAATATTAAAAAAAAAAAAATTTCTGAGGGTTTTTTTTTTTTTTGTAAAATTTAATACATATTCAATCACCAACAATATTTAAAAAAAAAAAAAAAAAAAAAAAAAAAAAGCTAATTTTTTTCTAAGGTTTTTTTTTTTTTTTTTTTTTTTTGGTTAAAAGTAAAAAAAATCGATAACTTTGTTTTAAATTATCACAGATTTATAGTTCAACCATTCGTTTTAAAGGTATTGACGAGATTTTTCGAATGATATCCATCTTCAAAATTTACCCCCTACGGGGGGTACTTCACCCCCAGGGGGGGAAGCGATGCCCCCCCATGCACAAAATTTTTTTCCTAGTTACGTACTACTATTATCAATAATTCATATTAATTTTACGATCACAAGCGTAAAATAACTCTTATTATGCACATTTATACGAATTTTTGTCCTATTCTGCCATGTTAAAAATTTAGATAAAATGCTATCACAGCGCCTCCTGTTGAGCTATTGATCCCCAAATATAATCAGCCCCAGTTTATGTCGCGGACCAACTAAATACCAAGTTTGGTAAAATTTCGTTTAAAAAAAAAAAAAAAAAAAAAAAAAAAAAAGCTAATTTTTTTTTTTTTTTTTTTTTTTTTTTTTTGTTAAAAGTAAAAAAAATCGATAACTTTGTTTTAAATTATCACAGATTTATGGTTCAACCATTCGTTTTAAAGGTATTGACGAGATCTTTCGAATGATACCCATCTTTAAAATTTAACCCCCCCGGGGGGGTACTTCCCCCCCAGGGGTTGAACCGATGCCCCCCCATGCACAATTTTTTTTTCCTAGTTAACTACTACTATTATCAATAATTCATATTAATTTTACAATCACAAGTTTTAAATAACTCTCATTATGCTCATTTATACAGAATTTTGTCCTATGCTGCCATGTTAAAAATTTTCATAAAATACGATCACAGCGCCACCTGTTGAGCTATTGATCCCCAAATCTAATGGGCACCAGTTCATGTCAGGGTGCAACTAAATACCAAGTTTGGTTAAATTTCATTCATTGGTTCGTGAGATACAGCGTCCACAAAAAAATGATACAGACAGACACACAGACACACAGACACACAGACAGACAGACAGACAGACGCACAGACAGACATTTTCTAAAAACTATCAATTCGTGTTCAGGACATCCCGAAACGTGTAGATCCGTCAAAAAACGGAGGTCGAAAATTTTCGTGAATCCAATACTTTCTCTATATTAAATATAGAAAAAAGTAAAAAACGAGAGTACTACACCATAACATGCTGGTGTGCGGTAATATTCAAGGATGTGGTAAATAAATGACTCTTTAACACTATAAACAAAACTAGTATATTGTGGCCACCACAAAACTTTCTTCTATATTTTCCTATACAAATTCACTCAGTAACAATATTTAAAAAAAAAAAAAAAAAATCGATAACTTTGTTTTAAATTATCACAGATTTATAGTTCAACCATTCGTTTTAAAGGTATTGACGAGACCTTTCGAAAGATACCCATCTTGAAAATTTACTCCCCTCGAGGGGGGACTTCCCCCCCCAGGGGGGTTGACGTGGCTCCTACACATACAAAAATTTTTTCCCAGTTGACTATCGCTGTTATAAATAATTCTTGTAAATTTCATAATGATTACTGAATAATAATTCTCTTTATGCACATTTATACAAAATTTTGTCCTATATCACCATGTTAAAAATTTAGAGAAAGCGGGATGGCAACGCAACCTGTAAAACAATTTTTACCAAAAGTTGATAGGCACTAATTTATGTCAAGGTGCAACTACATACCAATTTGTATGAAATTCTGTGCAATAGTTCCTGAGATACAGTTGCCACAAAATTTTGTCACACACACACACAGACAGACTGACAGGCAGACAGACAGACATTTTCTAAAAAGTGTCAAATCGTGTTCTACAGCTCTCAAAACGTGTAAATCCATCAAATATCTGAATTTTTACGAATCCAATACTTTCTTATATTGAATATAGAAGAAAGGAAAAATATATGTACATATATAGTGCAATTTTTGCAGTAAAATGTTGGGTAAATTTGTTCAAAAAACATACACATTAAATATTATAATCACGTTTGATCAACCGGGAATCCAGCTAAGGACCATCCGTGTAGTAGGCGAAAACGTTATCAATAAGCCGCCGATCCACATACTGCACTTCTGTTTAGTAATTCTCTTGATAAGATAATTAACCTTGTTAGTGAATGCTTGTAAATTACTGAAAAACATTTTAACCTGCAGATCGGTGGTCTCTTGGCAATGTTCTAGCCCCCTACGTGGAAGGCATTCGTTCGATTCCTGGCTGATCAAACGTTATTATTTTATTTAACATGTATGTTTTTCGAGCATATTGACTAATTTATGCTGCAAAATTGTTTTTTAGAATGCTCCTTAAAAATTCGATCAAAGGTTTATTCAAAATACACTTGAAATTTACCGCAGACAAATTTGTCGATTTTCTTACCCGCATGTTTTGTGCTTTATTTTATTTTATTTTATTTATTTATTTATCTTTAAATAGTGTCCATGAAGTTATTTTACCTTTTTTTTTTTTAAAGAAAGACTGTTTTTTGGCAATTATTTTAAATAAATAATAAATTTGTTGTTTTCTAGTGAATTAAGATGCGGAAATCATAAAAAAAAAGGGGGGGGGGGGCATAGGTAACAAGTGTGTGTGAGGTCGTATTTGTGTGTGCACGCGTGCGTGCCTGCGTGCGTATGCATGTGTATCTATGTGTGAATATTTTTTCTTATATTTTTTTCTTTCATTTTTCTCTTTAGTCAATTCTTTTATATAAAAGCACATGTTAACTTTACACACTTGTGTAAACTCCCATTCACATATTTTTATTCAAAAATATTGCGCCTATTGTTGTATAGCCTCTCGTTGCCTAGTGCTTTAAAATATTTCGAACGTGAAAGTCCATAATTATTGATGCTTCAGTAAAATCCCACACGTCTTCTAAATTAAAATCCTCATTAATGCTGTTTTGTGTACCTTTGACCAATGTTCTTGCATAGTAACACTTGCAGAATTTTACAGATGATAAGGTAAAAATAATATATTACAATATTTAATTAATATTAATATTTAAGTTTAAAAAATCAGAATAAAATGTAGCTTGCAAAATGTAAAGAAATGTAAAAAATTAAAAATTTATACAACCACTACAGATTTTTTAAAATTATCTACATTATAAGTTTGGTGTGTAACAACCACACGACTTCCATTATCCACTATTAGAAGGCATAAAATTGGCCTAACAAATTTTTTGTAAGAGAAATCTGATACATGTGTAAAGACATATAAAACACTTTGCATAGCAAGTTAAAAAAAAAATAGAGCCGTTTTTTGAAATATCAATTTCCAAGATCTCTAAAACTCACCTAACTTAATCAGGATGACTGTCAATTTTCCTTTAATAACCAAATAATACAAGCAAAAGAATATTTATAAACAGGTTTATGTAGCGATTTTCAAGAACATCGTTAGAGCAGTCTTTGAGATACCAATTTTCGGTCCCATTTCCGATTTTTACCAAAACATGGCAAAATCATTTGTTGACCGGAAAATAACAATTACATATGAATGGACATATAAAAGGGAGAGTTTGAAAAAAAATCCTTACCGCTGTTTTTAAAGGAACGCACTTGCGAGATCTCAAAATGACCTATTTATACAGGACGCCTATCAGTTTTGTCCGGAACCCGCGCACTTTTCCTGAACCTATACATACGAAAGGACATCTAAAAGGGTATACAGCAACTTTTAAGAAAATTGTTAGAACTGTTTTCGAGATACGGATTAGAGGCTCACTTCCGGTTTCCAATGCCCTACTCCCGGTTTTCCAATTTTCCCCAATTTAGGAAAATCATTTGTTCAAATTCAACGTGCGTTGGGAAAATTATTTGTACACCAGACCTGTCTCAATTCTGAAATTTCATTGTTCTGTCTTAATTAATTTAAGAGACATAATAGTTTAGAAGGTTCTCCACACACTGACCAGCTGGCGTAAAATCTTTTTTTTTTCTTTTTTTTTTTTTTTGACCGGGTCGACTTTAAAACATGTAAATCATTTGAAAACTCTATATCGAAATTTTTGACCAAATACAATACTTCTATTACCTGCGGTAGTCGGATAATGGAAGCAAAAAGGGAAAAAAAGATAAAAATATAAATTAAAACGCATTGCGTATTCTTTATTTTTTTATTCGATGTAAAAAAATATTAGATTCGTAAAAATTTCTAGACTTCCGATTTTGATGCATTTACACGTTTTGAGATTTCCTGAACACCATTAGACTATTTTTAGAAAGTGTCTGTCTAGGCGCACATGAAACGCATTTTCTGACAACTTTAACTCGAAAACTAATGCACATAATTTCGTAAAAAGTTTTATGTAGTTGCACCTTAATATTAATTAATGCTTATCAACTTCTGGTGCAAATTGTCGGACAGGTGACATTGTCATCTCGTTTTATCATAAACTTATGTGTAAGACGAAATTTCGTATAAAAGTGTAGCACAAAATTTCGTATAAATTTACATGATGAGAATTTTTTTAACTAATTACTGTGAAATTAAAAAAAAAAAAAAAAAAAGTTATTTATAATACAAGTAATAGTCAAACAGGAAAAAAATGTTGAACATATAGGAAATTCGCTTTTCCATACCCTTCGCTAGTGTGGTTAAATTTTCACTGTAAATAATTTTCAAAAGAATTCATTAAGACTTTAAAACAAATAAAATACAAATCTGCAATACTTTTTTTTCCTTTCATTGTTAACGAAAAAATATATATATATTCCAGAAAAATGCTTTTCTTTAGATGTTTATACTATAGGCCACAAAACTGACTTTCTTTGGATATTTGGTGTTATACTTCTCTGTGGTGAAAATCGTCTAAATTCATCATGGAAAATAATTTTGATAAATAATAATTTTACTAAACACTTTGCACTGCTAGAAGAATATAGGAATATAGAAGAAAGTCGTGTGGTGGCCACAACATACTAGTTTTAGTTCCACACCATACTATAGGTATGGGGAACTTGGGTAATCGTGAAAATTTTCTACCACGGTTTTTTGACTTTTTTATACGTTTTCAGGCGTGAGAATCCGAAAATGACAAATTTTGCATGGTGTCCGTCTGTAGGTGCCTGTTAGTTTGTTAGTGTGTTAGTCCATTAGTGTGTTAGTATGTTAGTTTGTGTGCACGATATCTCAAGAACAAATTGTCGCAGAGAAGTCAGATCAGTTTTAAAATATTACTTTCGACACTGGCAAGAACCCAATTCATTTGCAACATCCGAATTAAAAAACTTCGTAAGTTATTAGAAATTTACGATTTTCTTAACATGGGAGAATAGGATTTCACTTAAACGTGCATTAAATGGAAAATTTTTACTGTAAAAATGTCAGACTAGTGTTGAAATATCAGTTTTGATGCCAGAATGAACATCAGTAACTATAAACATGCTACTTAGAAAATTTCGCAAGTTATTGGAAATTTATGAATTTCTCAACATGGAAGAATAGGGCAAAATTTCACATAAAGGTTAATTTTCAGAGATATTTCCATCGTAAAGATGTCAGACTACTTTTGAAATATTATTTAGGATACTGACATGAATATCATTGACTATGAATTTTCCAATATAAAAATTTCGTAAGTTATTAGAAATTTACGAATTTCTTAACATGGCAGTATAGGGCAAAATTTCACACAAATGTCAATCTTGAGGGATATTTTCATCGCAAAGACCACTTTTGAAATATTATTTAGGATACTGACATGAATACCATAGAACATGAATTTTCCAATTTGAAAAATTCGTAAGTTATTTGGAATTTACGATTTACTTGAAATGACAGAATAGGGCAAAATTGAGCATAAACGTCCATTTTGAGGATCATAAATATATCAGACAACTCCAAAATAACATTTATGATACCTGTATGAATAGGATTGACTACAAATATTCTAATAGGAAAATTTAGTAAGTTATTCGCAATTTAAGATTTTATCGACATGGCAAAATTGAAAATTTTCCATAAAAATATGCATTTTGAGGATTGTTGCATTGGAAATAGTAGCATGAAAACTAAACTACGAAATTGACCCTAATAAAATAAATTAATAGATTAGAATAAGATAAATATATTGAAATGAACGGGGGATAGCCTATTAGGCGGGGATTTCATTCTGTCACTGTGTCAAGCGTTTGGTCAAATTCATTTCTCTTAACATGATAACCACGTTAACAGAATGTCCTGTACTAGAAATTTATGAAAACATATACATGATGGGGAACTGCGCAGAGTCCACCTATGCCAACTAGTTTTTATTTTCTTTCTTTCTTTCTTTCTTTTTTTTTTAATCAGTTGTAAATTACTTATTTTAACTTACTGCCGAAGGATTATTAAAAAAAAAAAAAAAAAAAAAAAATCATTTAATATATTATGTGTGAAATAAATACATGCCCATCCTAAAATAAAAATATTGCTGTCTTATTTACAACTGCTCTGGTAAAATCAATAGAAATATATTCGTTTAGCATTTAAAAATAAATTAAATGTAATAATAATAATAAAAAAAAAACACATTTTAAAATTTATCTTTCTTAGAAATATATGTAACCATTTTTGTAGAGCGATAATCATTTTCGATGAAATACATTATATTATTGCAGGGGAAGGGGGGGGGAGAGAAACAGACGTAATATTATTAAAATACAGTGGTAACAAACTTAAACATATAAAAACAGAGACAAATTGCCACCAAAATATATTATTAAATAGTATTTTTTAATTAATTTTTTAACAGCAGACATGTTTACCAATAGTGAATTATTCACTGTTTTTCAAAAAGGTGAAAGAAATATAATCTATAGTAGCAATGTTTGTTGAAATATGAAAAAAGTAAATAGTGCAATTTTCTGTTTGTTATGAACTCTGGTTGTTTTAATGTTACAGGGAAATCTATGTTAGATATTTATATGAGTTTTCAAATATATATTTTTTTTTTTTTTATGTTGTTTGTTTTAATTAATCATCATTGGTTTTCAAAAAAAAAAAAAAAAAAACATATTTAAAGAGTCAAAATGTAGATCCTGTACCCTCTAAAAAAGTTGTCATCGTTTAAGATTATGGCCGAGAGATTCTGCTCAGAAAGCTGGTAGACTGGCGAAGCCGGGTCCGAGTTAGGTCGCACTTTTTGTCTTATCCATTCGAAGTTTATAGTGGTTTTCTCCTAAACTTGTGTAAATACAAGCTTGGACTTGTTAAAAAGACCCCTACGAAGGGTATTGCATGCAGCCTTCGGATGCTCATGCAGTCAGTTTCAGTCATACAACAACAACATTTCAGGGGGTGGTGGACGATGAAAATCGTTCTTAGTAATTACTGTCTTTGAGTTGCGAACATTAACATACATAATAAATTGAAATATATCTATATAAGTATATAAAAATTTCTCAAAAAACTGTTGAAAAAAATAATAATAATAAAAATTTAAATTCAAAATTTTATATATTCCATGCTACTTAGTTTTTAATCCCATCACGCTTTCGATTTTACATTATGTATAGATAAGGAGAGAAAGAGTTAGAGAGCTACCAA
>OZ005653.1:39195970-39535970 GCA_963930645.1 Salticus scenicus | reverse complement strand
AAATTCCGAGGGAAAAGTGTTACGTATATTTCCCAAAGAATTCCTCTATTCTGGTTAATAAATACTAAATAAATTTCCCTTTAGATATCTGAACGTATGTATTAATTATTACTACAGGAAAATTTGTAGACGTTTTAATTAGTTAAATAAATGTTTTGGCTTCTGACCAAATTGTCTTAAAATAGAATTTATAGTATGTGGTGTAATGTGTAATAAAAATCAGGTAGTTTGTGTGTACCAGATTTTTATAGCGGTAATTTATCTAAGGGAAATTAAACAATATTGATTTAAACAGATAATATTTTAGTAGAGCCTAAAACTCGTCTGTAAATGAAAAATAACATATAGATTGGAACAGGGGAAACGACTCAATAGATAACGAAATCTCTCTCTCTCTCTCTCTCTTTTTTTTTTTTTTTTAACCTGGTTGCCGAGAAGATATTTTCAGAAAATAATAATTTCCATCAATGACATAAGAGGTGCTCCGAAACGATGGCTCTCAAGAAAAATGTATTTGTTCTATATAACATTTTCTTTTCTTTTTCTTTCTTTTATTTTTATGTGTATGTATTTTTTAAAATATTACTTGAAAAAATATAAATCAAACCTTACATCAGGAAAATTGTGTTATCCGAAATAAAAAAAATTTCTAAGCATGACTCTTAACCAATCGTTTAGTATCCTGTTATCCTGGCCAGAAACAATTCAAATAACGAAGCAAATAGAAACTATATATTATGTAATAAATATTAAAAACTTTTCGCACTAAAATTTAATTGAATTTTTGCCCTCTTCAGACCCGAAGTAATAATAGTTACGTAAAAATTATTTATGGCATTTACCTATGTACATTGACATCATAGGTCACAAAAAAACAACAACGATTTTTTGAAATTGATAATTTAGGGGGCTAGTTATTTAAGGTGCACATATGTGAACCTCAGCTGTCAACGGAGTAAAACATCAGAATATTTCCGAATGGTGAAAATACTGAAGAATAATTAAAAATGACTTGAGATGTAAACATTAAAGTGTTAATCTGCAACAACGAATGATTTAATTATTATTAATGATAAATAACAAAAATAAAATGTATTTAAAAATGTTTAGAATTTAAAATATTGTATATAATTTTCATACCTTAACCTGTGGTATGAAATTTTTCAAAGGCATTATTTCGTAATACACACAAATGCATATTGAATTCTATGCATAATTCTCTATTACTACAATTACATCCTGGAAAGAAGCATTTTTGTCATCTAAAATCTAAACAAATGCGCTTTCTCCGTTGGTTGATTGATAATAGCTCTATGCTTTCATGGTATACATTTTCTTTATTTTTCTCGCATAAATATTTTGTCTTGGGTTTACTAGTTTTGTTTCCTTCGTATTTCAGAAGACCAAAGGCAACTTGGCATGTGGCTTTACAATAGTGACATACATTACTAATTGCCATTTATCTTTTGATATGTCCTACATTGAATTCAGCAGTAAAATATAGAAATATTGATAAAATGGCTAAAAATAAGCATGTTATTTTATAATTTTAACAATGCATTTTTAATATGCTAAATACCGATCACATAAATCAGTACCACTCCTATATTCATTGTAAGAGTACAAGGGTGGTAGTTTGTGGCATACTGTTTTTTTTTTTTTTTTTTTTTTATAACTATCTATTGCAGGTTGAATCAGACTTACTTCCATCACATGAAGAAAGTAAAACGGCAGAAATTTATTATCCTTTCATTTAAAAACACATTTTTTTTTTATAATCTTGGACAAGCTGATCCCATTCTTTCCCATGCATCGAACTATAGCTTTTCAACTTTTCTTGTGAGCTGTTTATTCTATTACGATAAACAATTCCTGAAAGTAAAATATTATTTTGAAGAAAATATTTTTCACATGCTATTCCTGTGAACTATCTATTTATAGGGTGATTATAATTAAAGTTACCATTTCAAAACGGTATAATTTAAAAATTACCCATCAGAACGATTTGATATTTTACCCGAGAAATCGTGAGGCAATGAAATTTTGTTTCGGGGAGGAAAAAAGTAGTTCCAACATGTTCCTATAGAGGGTGCTGTCTAGATAAACGCCTAAATGGACTCATTAAATGCAGAAATGTTGTTAGCAACACAATGAAATATCAGGAAACAATAGACTTCAAGGGTTTAATAATTTTTTTTTTTTTTTTTTTTTTTAGAAAAAAGACATGAATACGTGTTTACAGAGGAAACAGTCATAGTGTTGGTTGGTTGGTTGGTTGTAGGTTTTAAGGCCGATTGACTCCTGATGTGTCCTAGGCCTAGAGGGGGAATGCCCTCCGTGGGGGTCTTTCTAAGGGGTCCTAGCCCGTATTTACGCGAGTTTCGGAGGAAGCCACGGAAAACTCCGAACGGCTAGGTCGATGAGCGCGACCGGGGATCGAACCTGGCACCTCCCATCTACCAGCTTTGAGCGCAGAACCGCTCGGCCACAGTCATAGTGAAAAGAGAAAAAGAGGCGTTTCAGGAAACAAATACTTTACGGATAATTAACGGCACATTCTGTAACTTTTTTTTTTTTTTTTTTTTTTTTTTTTTTGCCAAACAAAATTTCACTGCCTCACGATTGCTCTGGTAAAATATCAAATCGCTCTGGTGGGTAGTTTTAAAATTAGAGCGTTTTGAAATCACATTTTTAATTATAATCACCCTGTATATAAATCACATGATTTAAATCCTTTGTAATGTTAGCAACTAGAATACTTCTAGATTGTAAGTCAAAAATCTTTTGACATTTTCCCTAAAATTGTTTAAAAAACAGATGAATTTTGTAAATCTTATCATAATCGGTCAGTTGTTTGTCATTATTGCCAAAGTACAAATAATTTCTCAATTAAAAAAGGCTGGGCTCTAGACATTGTTTCCCAAAAACATGTTATATCTAGATCACGGGAACAATAAACTTTCGCTCGGAAAATTTTTAAGCATTCAAGGCATTAAAATACGCAGTCAAGCTACTTGCATTATTTCATTTCTTGTAGGTTTTATCGATTTGTGATTTCTTTGGAAATAGTATAAATTAGTTTAAGCAGCTAGTTCTAGAAAAAAAAAAAAAAGAATCATAATTTAAAAAAAATTAAAATGTGCCTCAAGAGGAGATGATAAGACTGAAATACTATTTTTATGAACTTCATTTAAGTCAGGACATTTTTGAAGCGTTCTATAAAAAAAAGGGGTAAAAGTGAAATAAAGTTCTTTTTTTTTTTTTTTTTTTCTGCTCATAAATTATGTAACGGTGTTTAACTTAAAAAAAAAAAAAAAAAAAAAAAAAAATCATTCGTGTACTTTTTTTACAGATTTGCTTTGTAAACTTACGTCTGAAATTTCCAAATAGATATTTTTTTTTTCTCATTCTTTTTTACTTCCATTACCCGACTACCGTAGGTAATGGTAGTATTGTATTCGGTCCAAAAATTCGATATGGAGATTTCACCTGATTTACATGTTTTAAGGTCTCCTGAGTCCAAAAAAGTGGTTTTTGGCAGTTGGTCAGTGTGTGTGGGGGGGGGGAGATCTTCTGGCTATTATATCTCAGAAACTAATGAAGATAGAACTACGAAACTACAGAATTTAAACAGGACTGGTGTACAGATGAGTTCTCAAAATTTTGATGAAAATTAGAAAACCGGAAGTGGGACATCCGAAACCATAAGTCCATATCTCAAAAATGGCTCAAACGATTTTCTTCAAAATTGCTGTATAAACACTCTATTAGATATCCTTTCGAATGATATAGTTGATTAGTTCAGTAAAATTGATAGGCGTCCTGTATAAATAGCTGAATTTCATGTCCTGCAAGTGCATTCCTTTCAAAACAGCTGTGTGAATTTTTTTCAAACTTGTCATATTAACCCTCTTTTAAATATCCTTTTGAATTAATTAAGCCGAGCTTTGGTAAAAGTCGGTATCTCAAAAACGGCTCTAACGATTTTCTTGAAACTTGTTACATAAACGCATTTTAGATATCCGTTCTCCTGCTTTACTTGGTTATCACAGGAAAATTAATAGTCATCCTGATCAGATAGATCTGTTTTAGATCTCGGAAATTGGTGTTTAAAAAATAAATAAAAAAATATATAAAATATATAAATAAATAAAAACTCTACAAATTTTCTTTTCATTTCTTTTTCTAAAAAAAAAAAAAAAAAAAAAATCGCTGCGTAGACTTTGTTTTATGTTTTTGCACGTGTATTAACTTTCTCTTAACCAGTTTTTTTTTTTTTTTTTTTTTTTTTTTTTTAATAGTCTCTTGATATTGATATCTCTTTGCTGCTTGTGGCAGATTACTTTTTTACATCACCTCCATCAATTTCTTTTAAAGTGTTCATATCATTTTGTTGAACACAAGACTATCCATTATCGTTCTCATCTGATATATCATATAAATTACTATCTTGAAATAATTCTAAAGTTTCCTCTTTATTTAAGATGAAAAAAATAAAGAAAGAAAAATAAAGAAATAAAGAAAAGAAAAATCTAACAATAAAGTACACAATATGAGCATTGAAATTAATTTTAAGTTTACCATTACGCTAGATATTGCAAAAAATGCCACTAAGAATTGTGAGTCATTGATAGTTCTTAACGAAGTTAAAAAAAAAAAAAAAAAGAAAGAAAGAAAGAAAGAAAGAAAAGAGAAAACATTTCTTGAAAAAAAAAAAAAAAAAAAAAAAAAAAAGAATACAAACTGATAATTATCTCTAAACTAATTTACAATAATAGGAAATAAAATTTTAAAGAAATAATTGTGAATTATAACAAATTTATGTAAATAAAAAATATTATTAATTATAGCTTTAGAAATTTCCATAATCACAAAAGCTAAGAAACTGAATTCCTAAAAATAAAGGAAGAAATCCTTGTAAATTTTCTTATTTAATAAAAAAAAATATAGATTTTTAAAACTCATAATAATTTTCAGAATAAATTAAAATTATATGAAAAAACAATAAACTAAAAAGCGGCTACAAGTAACAAAATTAATGTTAACCTTGACTATTACGGCATTTTATACTCCATTTAGAACTGAGATCCACATACGTGGACCTGTACATAGAAGAATATACTGTTCTTAAAAATTACACAAATAAAAATTAAACGGATTTAACCCTTTAAGGTTCACTACTTAATTTATTTTAAAAATTACTAAACTAATTTTAAAAATGGCTTTTAGCCACATAGCTGATCATAAATATTTAAAAAAATAAAAAATTAGCATTGTTCCTTTTCGAGAAATTTTCGGTTTGAAACATCTGTAAGTAAACCTTATTAAATTCAAATAATATTTAATTTAATAAATAAATCACTTTATAAGTAAACATTATCGACAACAACAACTCGTAAAAGTTGCATAGATCCCAACATTTCAATCTATTCCGGAGTATTTTAACCCTTTGCGGGGCAAGATAATTCTGATCATTTAAATTACATGTGCCACCGGAATTTACGAACATAATTATAATAGAAGAAATTTTAAATGTTGAAAAAAGGGCGTTTTCTGCTTTGTTATAAATGTAAATTTTTGCTAAAAAATTTCCGAGATGAGTTTTTGCACTTGAGAATTAAAATTAGGTGTTCCATGTAGTGGAACACTGAGCGGCAAAGGGTTAAATAAGTTAACACTTTCGCGACCGCTGACGTAGATTCACCTCATTTGAAAATCTGTAACTCCGCCAATGGGCGTTGCTTTTGCAATTTGTATGTCATTTATTTCTTAAAAATATACACAATATTCATATTTGTACAACTAATATACTATGGATATAAATACTTTGATTAGAAAGAGTATAATTATAATGTATATCCGTTTGTAATATGAATGCGAATACAGAACATTTTGTTCTGAAATATTGTAACTTGGAAGAATAACGCCCACAGACGGATCTTACTGTCAAAAAGACGAAAACATGCGGTCGCGAAAGTGTTAATAGTCTACAATGCAACAAATTTCATCGCTTTTAAATCTCTAATTGCGTTTAATAATTATGAAAATTACTCACATTTTCGGCTACCCTACGTTGACGCCATTTCGCAAAACCAGTGAAAACAAATATTGATTTAATAAATAAATCTTCTTTGGTTCTGCCATCCATTGATATCATTTTAAAGAAAAATCGTTCACCTTTTTATATCTGAAATCAGAATCATAAAAGACCAAACAGTTTAGATTTTATGGAACAAAGAATAGAGGTCCACGTATGTGGACCTCAGAACTGAAGAGGATTTGTACAAACTTTTTTTTAACATTTAACTAATTTTCTGAAGAGTTGTAAGACCAGTTTAATTTCGACTCGAGTGTGGAATTTGCATGCAGGTACGATAACAAATCTTTATATAAAAGTAATAGTAACATAAAAAAGAAAGAAAGAAGACCGATTTCCTTTGAGCCCCTCCCCACTCCTGAAAATAATAGAGTAAACACTGGTGTAAAATCACAAAATTCGTGTTTGTAAAATCGAGAAAACAAACTCTCCGAATAAAAGAGGGTTACAAATGATAGTGTTCTCCTCTAAATTTAAAAGGCTCACGGTGCCAGTTTTATGTGAATATTTTATCTTCTAATAAATTTTCTTTTTGAAAGTGTGTTTTAAACTGGTATATTTTTAACAGATTACGATAATGGATGAATATTTTACCCTTTTTATTTACATGAACACGCAAAAATTTAGAAACGTTTGTGTATATGTTAGATGATGTTAAATAGATCCTTTAAATGATGTTAAATAAATCCTTGATGTTAAATCCTTTCTACATAGGGATTTATGTAGAAAGGATGGCTTGCGTAGAAGACTTCCGTAAAAGTTTCACTCTCACCAAGATTATGCGAAATCGGATGTCGTTATTTTAATATAATCTACATAATGAACACGAAATACCATTCATTAATTCATTTATCAACGCCGAATATAAACCGTTGAACAATAGTTATACAATGACTTTTATCGCGATTGATCCATATACTATATTACAGCATTTCACAGCAACAATGCACAGTATCTTGTAAACATAGGGCCCCACAAACATGCGTGCCAGCACCGGGATTCAATCGGGGATCTGAGGATTCAGAAAGCAGCGCCCTACCCCCCGGACCACCAAGCCCCAAATCCCCAAATCATTAAAGTTAAAAACATGAGATTCGGACACTAGATTCCTTGCATGACGTAGGGGATCAATAAGAATGGATTCAACGAAATGTAATCGGAAATTTTTTAACCTATCCGTATCTATACAGTGGTTTCCAACAGAAGCTTGAAATTTAATAAATTATCTTCTCTTAGGCCTTAATTAAGCTTAAGAATGAAAATTTCCCTAAATTTAACTTTTTAAGGTGGTGAAAGTGGGTAAAGAAGCTTTTGAGCATTATCACCGTATTCATAGGTACCAACTTGTACGGTTTTTTAAGCCCAGAAATTCTTTTCAAGAAAGTTTATCATGTTTAATCTGAGAAAATTGTTTAAAAACATATTTAAAATTTCGATAATAAATTTCTCATCAATAATTCACACCAAGTCCATTAATAAATTGTAACCGCCATTTTGTTTCAAAATGGCGGCTACTTGATAAGAAAAAGGAAATCAACCTACTCTTAGGAAGTAGCCGGAAGAATTTGTTTTCAATTGCTCAATAAGCTAAAAAGCGGCATGTTCAAAGAATGTAATACAAAACTAGTATGATGTGGCCACCACATGACTTTCTTCTATATAATTTTACACAAAATTTATTCAATACAAATTGTTTTTATTAAAATATCAAATTATTTTCCATTATAAATACAGACGATTTTTTTCTGACAGAATTACATAATTAAATGCCGAAAGAAAGTCTTTTTTTTTTTTTTTTTTTTTTTGCAATTATCAGAAGAAATGAGATTTTTTTCGTTAAAAGTAAAAAAAAATCGATAACTTTGTTTTAAATTATCACAGATCTATATTTCAACCATTCGTTTTAAAGGTATTGACGAGATCTTGGGGGGAAGCGATGCACCCACATGCACAAAATCTTTTTCCTAGTTAACTATTACTATTATCAATAATTCATATTAATTTTACAATCACACGACTAAAATAACTCTCATTATGTGCATTTATACGAAATTTTGTCCTATATTTCCATGTTAAAAATTTAGAAAAAATTGCATCACAGCGCCACCTGTTGAGCGAATGATCCCCAAATCTAATCAGCACCAGTTTATGTCAGGGTCCAACTAAATACTAAGTTTGGTTAAATTTCGTTCTTTGGTTCGTGAGATACAGCGTCCACAAAATTCGTGATACACACACACAGAAGCACAGACAGACAGACAGCCATATTTTAAAAACACTCGAATCGTATTCAGGACATCCCAAAACGTGCAAATCCATCGAAAACTGGAGTTCGGAAATTTTCACGAATCCAATGCTTTATATATACATATAGAAGAAAGTAAAAATAGAATTCGAAAAACTTCATTTTTGAATGAAATATCATTATAAAACGAAGCAACAAAAATCCCATAGATTAACGTGGGAAAGAAGGTATGTAGAATCTTATTGATGTACAGTCTTAATAACTTATTTTCTTACTTAACTATCCTCTTTTTATAAGCAGCTATTTTTTCTAATTCACATAATTCACAAGTCGTATAATTATATATATATATACATATATATATATATATATATATATATATAATTGTACAATGTTTTTTATCTGAATAGATGAAATATTCAGATAATAGATAATTTTTTAAACTGTTTTTCAAGGGATGAAATATTCAAATATATATATATACTTTTTTTTTTTAACATAAAAGAAATAGGTATAATTATTACCTAAGCTGAAATATACAGTGAAGTGTCAATTATACGTCTTTCAACGTACTGTCGTAAAATGATGTATAAATGCGTTTAATCGAATTTTCAATTACCAACTTTGATTCTTACAAAATTAATTCCATATTAAAGCAATTTCTTGTAAAGGCAATAGTTTTAGAGTCTTTTTTACTTTCTCTTACCCATAGGTCGAGAAAGTATTGTTTTAGGGTCAAATTTTCGAACGTGAGTTTTTGTTATATTTACATGTTCTGAGGTCCCCTGAATACGAAAATCATGTTTTTAGCGAATGGTCTGTGTGTCTGACTGTTATCAGCATATCTCAAGAACAAATAGTAGCAGAAATTCCAAACTCGGCATTCTAAATGTGCATCATATAGGGATGCTGCAGTAAGCTTTTTGTTGAGATGAAGCAAACGGTTCGCGTACAGGGACACTCAAAAGTATTCAAATACATTACGCCTATTCGGGAAATTGCAGGTAAGTAGATCTATACACTGCACCAAACCAAATAAATATGTATTTTTACTTTCTTCTATATGTAATATAGAGAAAGTATTGGATTCGTGAAAATTTTCGACCTTCGTTTTTTGATGGATTTACACCTTTTGGGATGTCCAG
Source organism: Salticus scenicus (assembly GCA_963930645.1). Lineage (NCBI taxonomy): Eukaryota > Metazoa > Arthropoda > Arachnida > Araneae > Salticidae > Salticus > Salticus scenicus. The sequence goes on along the minus strand of OZ005653.1, from coordinate 39,526,483 downwards.
AACACGAATTGATAGTTTTTAGAAAATGTCTGTCTGTCTGTATCACTTTTTTGTGGACGCTGTATCTCACGTACCAATGAATAAAATTTAACCAAACTTGGTATTTAGTTGCACCCTGGCATAAACTGGTGCTGATTGGATTTGGGGATCAATCGATCAACAGGTGGCGCTGTGATCGCATTTTATGCAAACTTTTAACATGGCAGTATAGGACAAAATTTCGTATAAATGTGCATAAAGAGAGTTATTTTAAACTTGTAATTGTAAAATTAATATGAATTATTGATAATAGTAGCAGTTAAATATGAAAAAAATTTTGTGCATGTGGGAGCATTGGTTCCCCCCTGGGGGGGGGGGAGTAAATTTTCAAGATGGGTATCTTTGGAAAGATCTCGTTGATAGTAGTAATAGTTAACTAGGAAAAAAAAATTGTGCATGTGGGGGCATCGGATCCCCCCTCCTGGGGGGTAAAGTTTCAAGATGGGTATCTTTCGAAAGGTCTCGTCAATGCCTTTAAAACAAATGGTTCAACTGTAAATCTGTGATAATTTAAAACAAAGTTATGGATTTTTTTTTTGTTTTTAACGAAAAAAAAACATAGAAAAAAAATCGTATTTTTTTTTTTTTTTTTTTTTTTAAATACTGTTACTGAGTGAATATGTATAGGAAAATATAGAAGAAAGTCTTGTGGCGGCCACAACATACTAGTTTGTAATAGAGATAGTCAACTGGGAAAAAAAAATTGTGTATGTAGGGGCCTCGCCTCCCCCCTCGAGGGGAGTAAATTTTCATGATGGGTATCTTTCAAAAGAGCTTGCCAATACCTATAAAACGAATGGTTGAACCATCGATCTGCGATAATTTAAAATAAAGTTATCGATTTTTTTTTTTCATTTTTAACAAAAAAAAAAAAAAAAATTCTAATGTAATATTGAGAATAAATTCAACTTTTTTTTTTTTTTTTTTTTTTTTCTTTTTTTTAAGTGTTATACTACTTATCTAATATGGAAATCGTCTGCATTATCATAAAAGATAATTTCTTTAAATAATAATTTTAATATTTTTTTAAACAGAATTTTTTTTTTTTAATAACCTAATTAAATTCTATATAAATGTAGGTGCATTAATGAAACGAAGGGTTGAGGGGGGCGGTAGCCGCCCTCACACAGAACTAATTATCATATAAAACTCTTCCGAAGCCTAATTTGAATTGTTTAACATAGGTTTACATAACAGTACTCGTTATCTTACCTCTTAATCTGCAACCTGTATTTACAGTATTAAATTTCAGGGTAAGAGAAAGTCGTGTGAGTGATACACCAGATTATTTTAAGATAGTATTAGTTAATTCGTTATTATTATTTTTTTTTTTTTTTTTTCACAGTAGAATTTATATTGAAAATAATAAATAAAGATTTGTAAGAAAAGTAAGAAAAAACACATCTCGATTGCTAAGTATCAAGTAATCGCTGCTGAGTATAAAACTGCACATCAGTGAGATCCACTCTCTCTCCTTTCCCATGTAATCGTATGAGACTTTTGCTTTTTGTATTATAAGGATATCTCATTTTTAAAAAAGTAAGAATGTTTTAGAATTTTGTTTATCGAATTCCACTCTTTGAATATGCTGCCTTTTATCTAAGTGAACACAAAATAAATAAATAAATACATATTTCTTTTTGAAATTGAAAATTAAAACTTAATTAAAGAAAATATTTATTTATTTATTAATATCGCATTCTCAGATAAAAGTCGAGATATTCAAAGTGTTTAATTCAAAAAATAGAGTTGAAAAACTTCAATGTTGAATGCGATATCCTTATAATACGAAGCGACAAAAATCTCACAGTGTTACAGGGAAAGAAAAAAAAAAAAAAAAAAAAATTAATGCGTATATAATCTTGAATAATAATATAATGTACTTTACATGTGATAAGCAAAACGATTTATATATATATATATAAACTTTGTTTAGGCTCCTAGGCTTTAGGTAAATATTCAAAAATTTCAGAAATATTAATTCATTGAAGAAAAAAAAAAAAAAAAAAAGGGAATTGTTAAAGTAAAATTTTCATTTGAAAATTGAATGTTAAAGTTTTAAATAATAGAATAAAATATTAATTTAGAAATTTGTACAACAACATTTAAACATCATTCTATATAGAGAAAAATATTCAGATACCCTATTATGATTTTCTCTTTTGTTTATTTAATGGCTTCTCTTAATTTAATTTATTTATATAAACATGAATTACTTAGTGTTCGGAATGTCAAGTGGAGTCACCCTAAACTTTTAGTAATTAATACCCATAAAATATTTTCAATAGGCAAAAAGATATTTCTGTTAAGATTCAACAGATGTGCATTTTGTATCGTTCTTTCTCCATACAAAAATAATTATCTATGTCCAAATATGGGAATTTCTATACGTTTAAAGACAGGGGAACAATTGATTCCTGATTTACTTTCCTGTATATAACTCATATATACATATCCTGCCGTTTTTATTATGATCTACTAAAAGGTTAAAAGCATAAATTTTACTATAATTGGAACCGTATTCTGGTTTCATTGGGTCCTGATGGTTTTCTAATAAACTAGCATAAATACGAATTAGGACCCCTTAGAACACTGCCTTAGAAAGGCTCCAACAGAGAACGCACCAACCAGGGCTAGGTTTCTCATGTAGTTAATCGTTCTTGATAGCATGAACGGATAAGAAATGATAATGAAGTAAATAATAATAATTTTTCAATTCTTCCATTTTCTTAAAATGGAATAAGGGTAGATTTTGAATAAACAGTAGTACCGAAAATTCATCTATTCCTATAATAATAATAATAATAATAATAAACTATATGTGTGATACCCCCCGTTCTTTTAATTTTTCTAACTCTTCCATGAGAATCTATAGGAAAACAGTCGTGCTGCCATCTGTCGACTAATTTTCATACTGCCTCTCGCATATTATCAAACCCGATTAAATACTTTTTTATTCTCTTCCTTGTTCATAAAGAGAAAAAGTCAGATTCGTATAAAAAATATCCCACATTCGGGCATGAAATTTAATCATTTTGTAAAATATGTCTGTGAAGATCTGTGAAATTCAGAGATATGATGACCAAAAAAAAAAAAAATAATAATAATAAATAAATAAATAAACAGAAAACAAATATTCAAAATTTTTAAAAGTATGACTTTAGTCTTTTGAACTCTTACTTTATTTAAAAGCTAGCGATTCAAATAATGTAAATTTAGAAAAATTATCTGACATTTCAAATATTACGATGTCAAAATATCTTTTTCGTTGTGTCATTTCTGATAATGCCTTCAAAAACATTTTATCCATTTCGACTACGTACTTTATTTAACAGATTTATATTCATGAATTTAAAAGAGGATGTCAGGAAAAAAAAATAAATAAATAAATAAGTATTGAGTTATATTACGATAAATACGATACATAATATGATACGATATATTAGACCTATCGTCCAGGGTTAGTAGGCATTTTCGTTGAAAGAAATAGTTTGTTCGTTCGGTGCAACTTGCACATTAGTCCCGTGAGGTACAACTTTCACATTAGTCCCTTGAGGTACAACTTTCACTTTAGTCCCGTCAGGTACAACTTGCACATTAGTCCCCTTTAAATATAGTTTTTTTTTTTTTTTTTTTTTTAATGAGGCTGCCCATAAATCCCGGACATTTGGAGCATACGGGTTAATGAAATGCCATAAAATTATTATTGTTTTTTTTTTTTTTTTTCATATTATTTCACGCGCACTTTTTATTTCCTAATTCAAAATTATTTAAAAAAAACTTTTTCCATATCGCTTGTAACGATACTGATTATTATTAATTTTCTTTTCTTTTTCTTTCAATAATAATTTAAAAAAAAAAAAATGATTTTGATGAAATTCTGGCAAAAGCAGAATTTAGTTTAGGACGGAGGACTATTAGTTTTTTTTTTTTTCTTACCAATTATAACATCGCTTTCAAATTATTCAATTATATTTTCGATAAATTTTAGATTTCGATAAATGTCCAACTATCGAAAAATGATTTCGACAAATGTCCAACTATCGAAAACGACAACGCAAAAATCCCAGATTGAGACTAATAGGCCCTCAGTCCTAATAAATAAGATAAATTTGTAATTTTATTTACGCAAATGAATACTTTAATCAAAATCTATTAAATTAAATTCTTTTCAACTAATAATTTATCTTTTTTATCTATATTCCTACTTATTTATTTATTTAAGTTTTAATTAAGTGCCTTATCTTGGGAAAACTTCACAATTTTAATGAATCCTTTAAAATTACTTCTATACTCACACTCCAAAAATGAGAACAAAGAAAGTAGTTGTCATTGTAAAGAGAGAGGTAAACAAATATCTAAGTAAAATAATTACTTGAACATTCAGCTAATTTGTTTATCTAATTTGACTAAATTCTCTCGTATTTATATTATAAGAAATATAGTATTGAGAATAAGGCAAGAAATGTAACATTAAGTAATAAAATAAAAAACTATGTAAGTAAACACCATAAATCAAGGATTTTTTTTCTTTCTTTCTCTATTTTTTGTGGCTGTCTCTCGATATTTTTTACAGAGCCTGTTTAATAACTGGTCCAGCGGGTCTTAGGACCAGGGAACCAGAAATTTTATACATGATCACAATATTATAATTACTTATGCAAGTTGTTATTATAAATCTCATAAACAGGGGCTCCCAAACTACAGCAGAATTAGTAAAAAATAAAATACAACAACAACAATAATAATAATAATGTATTCATGTTAATATATTACCCTGTAAAAACAAATGTCGATTTGGGATTCTAAAAATATTTTTAGAGAGTTTCTGTAGCTTCCAAGCGAATAAATTGATTTCAATGCGTTTATTTATTTATTATTATTATTATTAAAATACTGATTTAATCAGGTGGTTTTTAACTATGTTTTATGAAAATAAGTTTAATATATATGTGTGTGCGTGTGTGTGTAATTAAAATGTAAGTTTTCAGGTCACTTCGCATTGATATTTTAGAATTTGAGGACTGACAATCTCCCAACTTCCAAATCATGTTACGCTACGAGCTGGCAGTCTTTCAAATTTTAAATCATGTTACATTATGTTAGATTAAAAATCACATGGTTTTTTGGATTGGAGCAAAAGATGGATTTTATTTTTTAAATTATGAATTTTAATTTGATTTTTACAAAAGCCAAAATCTGGTACTAAAGAGTAATTATGAGTTCCCAGTTCAAATATTTTTAAATTCGGTTAAAAATTCGAGATTTTATAAAGAAGTTTTTTTTTTTTTTAATTATTTAAAAGTTATTTATTTATTTATTTATTTTATTTATTTATTTAAGCCATTCTATCTTAGGCATAAATATCTAAAAATTTGCGAGTTTTGAGTCTTTCAATTTCTAACCCATGTTAAACAATAGATCTTACTTTTCTTTTATTATTATTATTCAAATTTTTAACCAATTTTAGCAAAAATTAAAAATTTGCTAAAAGTAGTGATTTTGAGTTCACAGTATTAAAAAAAAAGAAAGAAAGAAATCTCTAAATTCGGTTAAAAATTAGATATTTCGAAGCAAAATAACATTTATTTAAATTCAGACTCATGTCCTGTGATAACAACTTATCATTTACGGGCTATTGTTCTTCCAATTGAAAATCAGAGATTTTATACAAAAAAAAAAAAAGTATTTAAGTAAATTCAAGGTCGCGGATATTCATATGCCAAGATTTAGCTTTGTTTATCATAAATATTTAGAGCATATTATTTGCAACAGGCTGAGGCACATCTTTTTCCAATCTAATTATTACAACATTTTTTTTTTTTTTAAGAAAGAAAGAAAAAGAAAAAAATCTGGAGTAACTCCACTCGACTTTCTGAACATTACATAATTAATGGTAGCATAAATAAATTTAAGTAAGATAAGTAATTAAATAAAGAAAAAAGAAAAATATAATAGGGAAATTAAGTATTTTTCTCTATATAGAATGTTGTTTAAATAAACGCTTCTGCCATTAAAATAATTTGAGCCAATAGATCATAATGATAAAGAAATTTTCGTTGTGCCTCTGTAAAAATCTATAAGTGATAGACTCACCAAAATCTATACAGTTTGTGCGCCGGTGACCTATAATATGTATATAAATTTTTAGCTCAATCGGATGAGGCGTTTAGACGCTATCGCACTTTAAATAATTTGAGCCCATAATCCACAATATAAAAAAATTCTTCTTTGTGTCCGTCCCTGTAAAAAAATCTATAAGTGTTAGATTCTCCAAAATTCCTACAGTTGGTGTGACGGTAATCCATAACCGTTGTATGTAAATTTTCAGCTGAATCGGATAAGGAGTTTCAATGCTATCGCACTTTAAAGAATTCGAGCTCATAGGGCATAATGATAAAGAATTTTTCGCTGTGTTCTTGTAAAAAAACTGTACGTTCTAGATTCACTAACATCTTTGAGGTTCGTGCAAAGATGAAGTATCGCACGTGTATAAATTTTCAACTCAATCGAATAGGTGTTTATACGCTGTCGCGCTTTATAGAATTTGGGCCCATAGGTCATAAACATTTTAATGCATGTTGACCTAGCCGTTCCTTCAGTGTTTTTTCTCCAAAACTTGCATAAATACGGGCTACGACCCCTTAGAAAGACCTCACGGGGGGCAATGTACTTATAGGCCTAGGACCCTAGCGCAGTCAATTGGCCTTAAAACCTACAAACAAACAACCTTAAAAAAGTATCGCTGGAAATATTTTAAGTGATTATATTTAGAAGATTTCTCAAAGTGCTAAAAAATCCTTAATTTTTTTTCTAAAAAGCGATTTCTCTATTAAAATTTCTAAGTGATCTAACTGGTAACCCCCCCTCCTATTTTCCCCAGCTGAATTAATTTTAAACCAAACAAAATCTTTCTCAAATTGATTAAGCATCTTTTTTAGAATTATCAGAGTTTCCAAGGGAGGATCTGAACCTCATCCCAATGGTGCTAGGTATTTTGGAAAATTACTGTCATATCCTTAAACAATTTTACTTTATGCATCTACAATTTAAAAATAACAAAATATTTATATTTTGTTCAGTCGATTGACCATTTAAAAATTTTTGTTAAGTTTTTATCTAACTAAAATCAATATGGTGAAAACTCTTTAGAAACTTATTCGTAACACTTTTTTACAAAAACTTTCGTACACAAATTATTTTTTTAAACATTTATTATGAATTTTCTGTTGGACTATCTAAGAAATAGTTGAACCAATGAGCTATATAAGAAATTGAATATTGAATAAAATTAAAAATCTTTTTTATTTATTTTTTTTATTTGTAGAAATTTTTGTCATTTTTAAAATGTACTATATTATGCCTTTGTAATGTTGCATGTTTCCATCCCTCAAAAAATATTCTTTCTTAAAGTTTTTTTTTTTTAATCACTTTTATAAAATTTTGAAATTTCATTTAGTTTGTTATTTTGTTCGAGTATGACCTATAAAACAACACTTTTTATACAGTGTTATAACTCATTACCATGCTCCTTTAATTTTACGTTTTGATCATTAACCCCTAAAAAGTAATGATATCAATACAAAAAACCCTTAACGGGTTAAAAGTTTGAGACGCAGCACTGTACTTTATGGCTATAAGAATTAGAAATACGGGTCTTAAAAATAATATCAAATTTTCAGTGACGCTTTGATATTAATTAAATTATACATATAGATTTTCTTATTTGAATTTGCTTTTTCCTTTTATTTATATTTACAGTGTAAACGTTATTTTCAAGATAAAATAATATATAGCATTTACTCATTGATACCTTTCCATTCACATCTCTTACACTATGAAAGCATGTGTTTTAAAAGAAATTATATGAAATTCCAGTAACGCAGTGGTGTTACATTAAATGATTTGTTTTTAAATTTCACTGCAATTATTTTGTTTTTTATATTAAAGTATGTGTGCACATTGAAATATTGCTTTTAATTTTCAAATACGCTGTCAAATATATCACTTTCATTAAGCTTATATTATGTACTGAAATATATTTATTTCAATGAATTATTCTATCATTTGCGTCACGCCATCCAAAACTGAAAAAAATTTCACAATTTTTTTCTTTGCAGCACAATATCTATTTGCATGCATTTTCAATTTATTTGGATGAAATGACACAAAGTAAGAATTTCCATATATTTTACTTACAGTTTTGGATGGCGTGACGCAAAAGATAGAATAATTCATTGAAATAAATATATTTCAGTACATAATATAAGCTTAATGAAAGTGATATATTTGAAGCGTATTTGAAAATTAAAAGCAATATTTCAATGTGCACACATATTTTAATATGCAAAGCAAAATAATTGCAGTGCAATTTAAAAACAAATCATTTAATGTAACACCACTGCGTTACTGGAATTTCATATAATTTCTTTTAAAACACATGCTTTCATAGTATAAGAGATGTGAATGGAAAGGTATCAATGAGTAAATGCTATATATTATTTTATCTTGAAAATAACGTTTACACTGTAAATATAAATAAAAGGAAAAAGCAAATTCAAATAAGAAAATCTATATGTATAGTTTAATTAATATCAAAGCGTCACTGAAAATTTGATATCATTATTTTTAAGACCCGTATTTCTAATTCTTATAGCCATAAAGTACAGTGCTGCGTCACAAACTTTTAACCCTTTAAGGGTTTTTTGTATTGATATATAATACACACACACACACACACACACACACACACACACACACATATATATATATATATATATATATATATATATATATACATTATAGGTCACAGTTGCACGAACTGTATAGATTTTGGTGAATCTAGCACTTACAATTTTTTTTACACAAAGGGACACAAAGAAAAATTCTTTATCATTATGACTATATATATATGTGTGTGTGTGTGTGTGTGTGTGTATTATATATCAATACAAAAAACCCTTAAAGGGTTGAAAGTTTGTGACGCAGCACTGTACTTTATGGCTATAAGAATTAGAAATACGGGTCTTAAAAATAATGATATCAAATTTTCAGTGACGCTTTGATATTAATTAAATTATACATATAGATTTTCTTATTTGAATTTGCTTTTTCCTTTTATTTATATTTACAGTGTAAACGTTATTTTCAAGATAAAATAATATGTAGCATTTACTCATTGATACCTTTCCATTCACATCTCTTATACTATGAAAGCATGTGTTTTAAAAGAAATTATATGAAATTCCAGTAACGCAGTGGTGTTACATTAAATGATTTGTTTTTAAATTTCACTGCAATTATTTTGTTTTGCATATTAAAATATGTGTGCACATTGAAATATTGCTTTTAATTTTCAAATACGCTTCAAATATATCACTTTCATTAAGCTTATATTATGTACTGAAATGTATTTATTTCAATGAATTATTCTATCTTTTGCGTCACGCCATCCAAAACTGTAAGTAAAATATATGGAAATGCTTACTTTGTGTCATTTCATCCAAATAAATTGAAAATGCATGCAAATAGATATTGTGCTGCAAAGAAAAAAATTGTGAAATTTTTTTCAGTTTTGGATGGCGTGACGCAAATGATAGAATAATTCATTGAAATAAATATATTTCAGTACATAATATAAGCTTAATGAAAGTGATATATTTGACAGCGTATTTGAAAATTAAAAGCAATATTTCAATGTGCACACATACTTTAATATAAAAAACAAAATAATTGCAGTGAAATTTAAAAACAAATCATTTAATGTAACACCACTGCGTTACTGGAATTTCATATAATTTCTTTTAAAACACATGCTTTCATAGTATAAGAGATGTGAATGGAAAGGTATCAATGAGTAAATGCTATATATTATTTTATCTTGAAAATAACGTTTACACTGTAAATATAAATAAAAGGAAAAAGCAAATTCAAATAAGAAAATCTATATGTATAATTTAATTAATATCAAAGCGTCACTGAAAATTTGATATCATTATTTTTAAGACCCGTATTTCTAATTCTTATAGCCATAAAGTACAGTGCTGCGTCTCAAACTTTTAACCCGTTAAGGGTTTTTTGTATTGATATCATTACTTTTTAGGGGTTAATGATCAAAACGTAAAATTAAAGGAGCATGGTAATGAGTTATAACACTGTATAAAAAGTGTTGTTTTATAGGTCATACTCGAACAAAATAACAAACTAAATGAAATTTCAAAATTTTATAAAAAGTGATTTAAAAAAAAAAAAAAAAAAAAAACTTTAAGAAAGAATATTTTTTGAGGGATGGAAACATGCAACATTACAAAGGCATAATATAGTACATTTTAAAAATGACAAAAATTTCTACAAATAAAAAAAATAAATAAAAAAGATTTTTAATTTTATTCAATATTCAATTTCTTATATAACTCATTGGTTCAACTATTTCTTAGATAGTCCAACAGAAAATTCATGATAAATGTTTAAAAAAATAATTTGTGTACGAAAGTTTTTGTAAAAAAGTGTTACGAATAAGTTTCTAAAGAGTTTTCACCATATTGATTTTAGTTAGATAAAAACTTAACAAAAATTTTTAAATGGTCAATCGACTGAACAAAATATAAATATTTTGTTATTTTTAAATTGTAGATGCATAAAGTAAAATTGTTTAAGGATATGACAGTAATTTTCCAAAATACCTAGCACCATTGGGATGAGGTTCAGATCCTCCCTTGGAAACTCTGATAATTCTAAAAAAGATGCTTAATCAATTTGAGAGAGATTTTGTTTGGTTTAAAATTAATTCAGCTGGGGAAAATAGGAGGGGGGGTTACCAGTTAGATCACTTAGAAATTTTAATAGAGAAATCGCTTTTTAGAAAAAAAATTCTAAAAAACATGCATTAAAATGTTATGCATATAGTTTTATTCTATCTGATTAAACATACTGTACATAGTCCCCACATTCTTCCTAGTATTTCGGAATCACTTTAGAATTTCTAAAAATTTTCTGAAACGTAGTGTAGGGATTTTGGACTTTGCCTCATTTTCGAAAATTGGGTTATGGGGGTATAAAGTGTATATGAGAGATCTAACTTTAAGATTAAGAATTTTTTAGCACTTTGAGAAATCTTCTAAATATAATCACTTAAAATATTTCCAGCGATACTTTTTTAAGGTTGGTTGTTTGTAGGTTTTAAGGCCAATTGACTGCGCTAGGGTCCTAGGCCTATAAGTACATTGCCCCCCGTGAGGTCTTTCTAAGGGGTCGTAGCCCGTATTTATTCAAGTTTTGGAGAAAAAACACTGAAGGAACGGCTAGGTCGAAGAGTGCGGGATGGGATCGAATCCGGCACTTCCCATCCACCAGCTTTTAAGCGCAGAACCGCTCGTGGGGCATTTTTTAAAGAAGCTTCTAAAAGTCCCATTTTCTTCCCAAATCTATAGGAAACGCCTTGAAAATTTTGAAAACGTAAAAAGCGTGCATATTAAATATGAGTCTAAGTAGAACTTTAAATGAGCTCCTAATCGCCCTCCTATTCGACATTTTAATGTTTGCCTCCTAAGGTTTCTTCTATCTCAATTCAGCTTCAATTTCTTTTTTTCTTTTCCTTTCTTTTCTCTTTCTTTTTTTTAAATAAACCAAACGAGATCAAACCACGTGATCCTGAAATAGGAACATAATGGAGACTATTTTTAGTATATGTAATAAAAAAAAAAAAAAGAGGCAAACAAAATATATTAAAAAAATTTTTGTTTGTAGAAGACATTTCCGACAAACTACAAAAAGAACTTCATTTGTTTAAAATTTCAAAGATATGCCTTTCGCCCCCTGTTTTTACAGTTCGAATTTCCAAACAAAACAAAGATCCTTCAAACTGATTAAGCTCCCCCTCCCCCCGCCTCCTTTTTTTTTTACAGTTTTTAAATTTTCCAATGTGTTCTCGAGACACGGGGGACGACTTTAAAAGAAAAATTTTCTTTCTTATTTTCCTAACAAATAGTTATAGATAAAAACATTTTGTGTTAAAATGTTGTTTTGAAAATGTCTTTCCATCAAACTAACAGAGATTCCCCCTCCCTCCACCCAAATTTCACATTTATAAAATTAAAATTTGCCCATCAGTGAGTCCTTATGCCCCCCTCCCTTCCCCTACTATACACACATTTGTTTTATTCTTAACTAAACAAAATTCCGTAAAAATTCTCGTAGACGTGTTTCACAGTTTTTAGAAATTCCGAAAATTGCTGCATAAAAACAAATTGAATAATTCGTATTCGACACTGTTTGGCAAGATTTTGTATGAACTTTGGAAACACACTTTTCTAAAATCGATGAAATTAAATTCATATAAAAATTCTACAGAACAACTTGATTAGTTTTTTATATAATACAAAATGAGTTTAAATCAGTTTAATTTAAAGTTGTTTTCGTAAAGAATTTGCCTTTACGATTTTTATAATATAATGCAAACTCAAGTTACTGTAACAATGTTTGTGTTAGCAGTAATTATTAAGCTACGGAAAAATCATTTAATTTAGTATAAGTATTAATCGTTATTATTGTTGGTTTGGCCACGACTTTTAAGTTTTTAAACTGACTAATAGATTAGTTTTACAAAGTGAAAACAGTTACATATTATAATTTTACTTAATTTTTTGTGTTTAATTAAAAGCTTAAAATTGCCTCAGTTTACCTCGTAACACTTTTAAGATTTTATGGATATTGTATAGGAAAGCTATATTAAAAAATAAACAAGTACTTACACAAATTTCAGAACAATATGTTGTACTAAATAATGAATAACAGAGGTTTTTAAAAAATATGTGATAGTAAAAAAAAAAAAAAAAAAAAAAAAAATCCTTTGTAATGGAAATAAACATCCTTGAATCCTATTTGAACCTCTATGTCACTTAATAATTTGAATGATATCATTCACAAAAAAAAAAAAAAAAAATTCCTCAAAGTTTTATGCCATATTTTTTAGAATAGTGTGTACAATATTTACAATGTTATTATTAATTTCTAATTTAAAAGTTGCAGATGCATAGTAATTTCAGTTTTATTTTATATCACTATTATATCTAAGAAATAAGTATATACGAGTTAAGGAGGATATTTTTATGTATTTATTTATTTTTCTGGAGTAGTTTTTATTGTTATATTCATGCCACCTTCCTACTGTTAAATTTAAGAAAGAAAGAAAGAAACGCGAATAATTTTTTAGGTATAGATTTGATTTAAAAGAGAAAAATGAATAATAATAGAAAAATCTTTAAAAAGTGAAATTTTTATACTGGTAAATATTTAAGTAGTATAGTTTGTTATGAATTTAATTTAAAAAAATCTTAATCTATTCAAAATTTTATTATAGCTTAACATTTTGTAATTTATATATATATACTAGAAACTTAATGAGCAAATTAATTATTTTCAAATTCTGTTTTAAGAATTTTTTCAATCCGTAGTTTAAGTGATTTATCACCTAATTTTGAAAAAATTACAAATATTTGCATATGATTATCATATTATTTGTCATTTTTATGAAAATAAAGAAAAATTTTTTTGTTGTTGCAATCACTTTTTAAAATAAAACCAATTTTGAAAGTTAACAACGTATCAGCATGAAAACAATGTAAATACAATGAATATTTTTGATAAACAAATGTCATATAAAATACAAGTACCTAAATAAATAACTCATTTAATATATATGTTAAAAAAAGAAAAATATTTTTTTTATATTTTGTGTTTATTTTTGACGCCAGTTCCCGATAGAGGGAGCCAAAACGATTATTTGATATTGAGTATTTCAGACAGAAAAGAAGACTGTATTTGTCCGCGTGCCGCATCACGGTAGTTTCGGAGTAAAAAATAGTTCGATTTTTAAACTGAGTTATAAAAAAAAAAACAAGAGTTTTCCTAGGGAAAAGGGAGATGTCAGGCACATCAGATAAAAGCGATTAATATCATATATCAATTAAACGACATTCGGTCGAGCCATATTCGAGAAAAATTTGTTCCTCACATATGCCGCCCATTTACAACTTAAATGAGCCAATTCATATCTCGAAATATATTGCACGCAGAAATGTAGCGATTTCAGGGTAGGATCAGACAGAAAGTGAAAGACTATTTTGAAAATATCAGAGAAAAACATCCCATATTTCCTGAGATATTAAGTGTCGGCTTTCAGCGGTTTCTTTGATCTCAGATTAGCTGTATATATGAGTGTCGCAGTTTTCGTTCGTATTTTCCGCTGAGTGTCGCCGCGTTCGTTTGTTTTTTCGCTTGCGTCACTAGAAAAACTGCCGTTTTTCATGATATATATATATATATATATACTTTTAAAAATTTGGTCCCATAGGCCATAGTGATAAAAAGTTTTTAAAAAATCTATGTATGCTAGATTCACCAAAATTTGTGCGCTTTGTACAACGGTGACCTATAGCATTTGTATAATTTTTTAGTTCAACTGAATAAGTCTTTTAGACGCTATCGCACTTTAAAGAATTTGGGCCCATAGACCATAATAATAAAGAACTTTTCTTTGTGTTCCTGTAAAAAAACTATAAGTAACTATAAACTATAACTTCATCAAAATCGATAGGGTTCGTGCTACGTTGATCTATAACATACGTGCCAACTTTCAGCTCATTCGAACAAAGATTTTAAACGCTATCGTATTCACACACACATACATATATCTTCGTAAAAATAGCAAAAATGAAATCAGGGTACCTCAAATCATATAGAAACATCAAAATCTCAAAGTCGAATTTTTAACATGATTACAATACTGTCCTTACATATGTATGTTCGGAAAGTAAAAATATTAGTTTGAAATTATTTTAAAAATCAAGAGGATTCCGTAACTATTACAGTTGCCTACATGGGTTCACATGTCTTTACGAAATTTACGTTTTTAATTACCTTTTACTAAATTTGATTTTCTAAACTGCAATTCAGTTATCAAATGTTAAAAACCCTACACATTTCGTTTTAAATATATATATAAATATTAATCTTGCAAAAGTAAACTGTTATGCTGGCTAAAAATTTTACCCTCCCCAAACAATACTCATCAAATAGAATATCGCGTACAAATCACTCAACCACTCTGAACAAACATGTATACGTAACATATTTTTATCGCTAAAAAATTCTCTCAGAATTTTGTCGTGTGGTAGTACACTTCACTTGTTCCTGTGATGTTCTATTTACCTCCTCCCCCTCTCTCTTTTGATCGTAATGAGTAATCAATATTTGCCTCTTTTAGGTGATCACTTACTTTACACCCTTCGGGAGGACCTGGATTATTAACCTCCCTCCTCCCCCACAATCTCTTATTATAGAGAAATATTTCTCACTTCACTAGTGTTCTGTCACCCCACCCTCGTGGATCATGTGCGTAATTTAATGTTTGTCGAGCTACTAAATATACCTATCCGCCATTTTTGGCCATAAAATATAATACCATATTCGTAAAATAACACAAAATAATCATGACTTAAAAAATATTTTTGTTTTTTTTTTCCCTCCAGAAATATCAAAAAGCGTTTTCAATTGTAAAAGTATCTTTATTTATTTATTTACTTATTATTGTTATTATTACCGATATGAATTAAATTAAATACATATATATCTTATTTTCTATATGAATCGTGTTACGTCTTATTTCAATATTTTGTGGTAATAAGCACAATCGTCTAGAAAAAGAGAGAGAGACATTTAATTTTTTTTAATCACCAAATTCTCTTAAAGAGATGCAAAAACATCATCCGACTAGAATTGTGACATCTGACATCATAAGTTACTTATGTTTTTAAACAAAACATAAGCGTAGGGGTGATCTGCATATTTAAAAAGTACAAACATTTAAATTCTAATATTTCATTTTGAGCAAATACATAGTATTTTCAAGTAAATCAAATTAACTTTGGGAATAGAAATCTCAAATAGGTTTTTCTACGAAGAACCCTTTTTCTCTCTCTTCCAAATGTACCTAATTCCACATCGAATTTTATTCAAAATCTTTTTAATATACATTATTTTCAGACAATATCGTATATAAACTTGGAAGATTCTCTTTTAACACTTTTAAACAAAGTTTTTAAAAGTATTTATGACTTCGGTTTGTCTGTCTGACTATGCTCTTACATCTATAGATATACATGGAATTCCTTGAAATTAATATACGTTATTTGAGTTCACTGTGGAATGTTCCTTATTAAAAATGGGGTAAATACAACTGCCGGTTTGTGTACAGGGATGCCGAGCAAAAAAAAAAAAAAAAAAAAGCATTGCATTCTATGAGAAGTATATTTGTAAACCATATTTAAATAATTTTGTACTGCAGAAATCGTGATAAATTTGACATTTATTGTTCACATTGTTTATATGATAAAATAGTATGAGCAACATTAAGATTTAATGGGCCGCACAAAAACATTCAAATACATTAAGGATTATAATTGGAAATTGCTGTAATTGCATTTTCGTTTTAATTAAACTTTTTTAACACTTTTTAACAATCTTTAAAAAATATTGTGATTTGGATTCTCTTTCTGTCCGTCTGACTGACTGTATGTCCATCTGTTTGTCTGTTTGCCTCTAGTGTTTGTAAATATGTTCAAAGTATCTTCAAAATAGTTTTTTTTTCTCATTTAAAATGGTATAAATAACACAACTGGTTTGTGTACAGGAACACTCAAAAGAATGCCAATGCACTGATTTTTATGAGAGGCATTTTCATAAATCGTATTTAAATAACTTTGTACTGCACAAAATATAATGAAATTGACATTTATTGTTCATATGCTAAAAAAATAAGTTTTCTATAGAACATGCGTTAAAATTTACAGGGCTGCATTAAAATATTCAGATACATTAAGGTCTACATTAGACATTGCATTTCCGTTGCTCGAATTGCATTTCTATTTGTATTCTGCATCTCTAAGCGTATATGTATTTCTATTTGTTTGTGCATTTCTAAGCGTTTTTAATCATGAATTTAATTTGTTTGTCTTTCTGTCCTTACGTCTGTCCATTGAGTGATCAGGTAAGCAAAGTACATTGAAGGTTAAACGTTGCAACGAGTGCGTACAGTTGGAAAATATTAATAATCAATGCGAATTGCATGATTTTCTATTCTTTTTTCCTCAATGCTATGAAAAGTGAAATAATAAAATACCTTTAAAAATAAAATAAAAATGAAAAACAAAAAGTTCTATTTTAAACAAAAACATTTCACGTTTATAAATAATTTCTTTCAACGAAACTTTATAGAGGATTTTTTATTTCTATTGGGTTGTTCGGAAAATAATTTCGTTTTTTCCTTTGAAAATTAAATACGATTTTCACATATTGTATAAATATTTTATTGAATTATATATTCTCCACTTTGATCGGTTTCTTAGCGATCTCACGAGTTGTTATTTGGCAGTTTTCATAAATCAATACTTTATTTTGTCTTCATTAGCATAAACTAGTTTTCCTGAACATAATGCATCTTCAACGTCAAAATTGCCGGAACAAAATTTGGTAAACCAGTTTTGACACTGGCGTTCTTTAAATAAGTTTTCTGTATATACATTGTATACTTTTTTTCTTGTTTGAACAATATTTTCGCCTTTTTGATAGCAAAAACAAAATATGCCGAAATTGTCGCTTCCGATTTTCTTTATTTGACAGAGCACCAATCAAAACCTATTGAGCAGAATAAAACGAACTTTTTCACAAGCAAGCCTTGCTATATCAGCTGTCACAATATATAGTGGTAATGAAACTTAATTGTGAAGATGGTGTGAAAAAAATACAATTAAGTCCTCTGCTGAGAAAAACGAAATTACTTTCCGAACAACCCAATATTTTATTTTATTTTATTATTTATTTATTTTTCAAATAAAAGGAAGCATATTCTCCATTCAGACTGAATTTGATCTCATTTAAGTCTATACAGTCCAGGATTTGTTGCGTTAGAGGTGGTGTGAGGGTTAAGATGGAATGTCCTTCTTGTGGTCTTTCTAAGGAGTATTTCCACAAGCTTCGAAGGAAACTAGAGAAAACATTGAACGGTTAGGCCGACGAGCTTATCCTGGGTTCAGGGACTGGTTTACAGAAGTGAGATCCGACAGCGAAATTATTAATTGAGGGTACCTTCTATCCTACAGTTCACAGAGTAAATTTTGCATGTGTGTGAAGCGGTTGTAGTTTCAAAAGGCAGCTGATTCGGGGACACTGTTATAAATATGGACCGTGGCGCTCGTTCCATTTGCCCCGTGGGAAAACAGTCCCTCCTGAGTTCGAATCCAGCACTTCCCGTCTGCCAGATTTGAGAGCAAAACCTCTCAACCACTGATTTGGTTATCGTGTGGAGGGAAAATATAGTAAAAAAACCATGTTAATCTATGAAAGAAATACTACTAGTTTATTCAAACTTCGAATGACTTAAAATTAATTTAAGAATATTTTAAGGCTAGGAAAGCATCTAAAAGCTTATATATATATATATATATATATATATATATATATATATATATACATATATACATATAAGTCTTCTTAATTGTCTGTGACATATAGTAATGAATATATTCCAGAAATATTTTTTGCATTTTAAAAAAGGAGGTGCTTTGTTAGACCGAATGTTGATAATGCTGCAGTTCCAAGTTTGAACCATAAGAGGGTGAAATATTTAAATTAATTCCAAATATAATACATATACTCTCTTGGGAGACAGTTATAATGATATGCAACGTAATGGCGAATATTTAACAAAAATTCTGAGCACAAAAATTATTTAACAAAATTATTTAACAAAAATTGTTTAACAAAATTCTGGGGATTAAGGTAAATTGACTTAGACTTATGCACTATACTAGAATCCTAGGCCTATAGATCGATTGCCCTCCGTGGGAGTCTTTCTAAGTGATTCTAGCTCGTATTTACACGAGTTTCGATGAAAACCGCGGTAACTTCAAACGGCTAATCTAAACGGACGAGCGCGACCTGGGATCGAACGCGACATTTCCCGTCTACCGGATTTGAGCGCTGACCCTCTCGGCCACTAGTGGAACTCTGAACACTTAAAAATCTGAAGATAAGTTCAACCAAATTTTGGTGTTGAAATAGCTGAACCCATAAAGATTTAGAGTATTTTACCATGATTTCGTGCTTTATATGAGTTGTGACACCAAAGATTAGTAAGATATTTCAATGTTCTACGGATGCTTCAATTGCAACATCAAAATTTGATTTAACTTGGAAACAAACATTTTAGATTTTAGTGACTGTACTTTTGGTAAGCATTTAAGTGTACACTTGCAATTATTTTGTTTTTTACTAACTCTCAATACAGTGTATGTGTTCTTTTACCAAAATTAATGTCTTTTTTACGTATATTTGAGTAGCTGATATTAAAATTACCATTTATAATAAGAAAATCAATCGTAATTTTTCATAAAATTATAGATAGTTATTAAACAACAGTAATTGAATAAATAAACTGAAAAGAAAGAAAGAAAGAAAAGAAAAGTAAAGAAAATTAACATTTCCAAAATTTTACAGGGGGGTCATATTTGACCTGCGGGCTGCAGGTTGTGCACAACTAAGCTGGATTAATCTGTCGCAAATTATGTTCGTTTCTACTTTAAATATTCCCACGTCACAGCTCCCTTGGAATTGCCACCAGGAAACTTTTACAAAAGCTTACCTGCGACACAGTATTTGTAACACTTTTAAGGGTTTAAAGTTTTCTATTTACGAGTATTCGTCTTATATTTTATTATGTGTTTTTTTTTTTTTTTTTTTTTTCTTCACGCCAATACATACAACTATAATATAAAAACTTAGTTCTACTTTCCTGCACCGTTTTTTCTCTTTATATTCGTATAATGCACTATGTAGAATATTATTATCTCCACAAAAATGTCTAATCTCTACGTATATAATATTCTTGTTTCATATTCAAATAATATTAAATCAACTTAAAATGCTCTATGCAAGAATTTTATGAATTGCCAATATATGAAAAATAATTTCACTCATAACAAAATGACTTCTTTAATATTTTTAATTTACGTTCACATTTAACATTAATATTAATAACATCTGAGTTTAATTTCTAGTTACACATTTCTGTTCTAAAGAGAAGTTTATTCAGAAACAATTCCATTTGTAAAAAATTATTCAAAACATAAAAACTTAAACAAATTAATTTCACTAGCAAAATAAAACAATTATCCCGTAATTTTATTAATTATGTTCCATACAACTGTTTAGACCGAAATGGTTATATGTGAAAAGATGGGTAGAGCCTCTGATAAACAAATTTTGTGGTGATGTTGTGCATGTGTGTGTTAATGACAAGAGATGTATATACAACAAATGTTTTAAAGGTTTTTAATTTCTATATATACAGGATGTTCCAAAAAGATTACAATGCGGTTTAATTCTTCATCTATTAAAGATAAGTGAATAATGTAAGTGACAAAAGTGTTCAAAGTAAGGTATAAATAAGGCAACGTTAATAAAAATTTCTTCTCGTTAATTTAAAAAAAAAAAAAAAAAAAAAAAAAAAAAAAAAAATGCATTTTATTTTAATTTTTATTCCCCTCCTTTAGACTAATTTGGTCAATTGAAATTTTTTTCTAATTTTAATGCAACGCTAACATAACTAAAAAACATTAATTAATAAAAAGCTTAGTTATATCTTTTATATTAAAACCAATTTTTATTTGAAAATTTGAAAATAAAAAATAAATACATGAAAGTACGTAATTTATTTTCAAATTTAATTGTCATTTAGCCGTTACAAATATTTTTACTGAACCAATTTTGATATTTATACTACTTTGACATTATTTATAAATTATGACAAGGTATTTCTCACGATGGGATAAAAGTTTTTTTTTTACACTTTTCATTTATATTAAATGAAGAAAAAAGTACTTAATTCATTTATTTTTATGTGAAGATAGCATTTTTTTATTTTTTATTTTTATTTTAATATTTAAATGTTCTAAATTCTTCAAAAATAAGGAATAAATGAATGAAGGATTTTTAAATTAGAAACTTTAAGTAGGTATTAAACTTAAGAAGGGGGGAAGGAGGAGAAATGTATAACCTCAGTTGTTGGCGCCCAGGAATGCACATACAATTTTAACTTGGATAGTCATAGATGTAGTAATTTATATAGATCTATCATCCCATTGCTATCATGCAAAAATTTTTGATGCCGGAAAATTTTTTTGGCATCAGCCATGTAGTGGTATTGAAACCACTGAAACTCGGCAATTGTAATAGAATAGAATAAAATGTTGATGAATTTTCAAAATGTCGAAATATTACGTCTTTTAATTCTTCTAATAAATTTATGAAAAGAAATGGATAAGTTATCATAAAAGTAAATTATATTTCATTAAATTAGGAAAAATATAATTTTTATAATCAGTTGCTTTGTTATTATTATGAAACAAAAACTGGTTTGATTTTTAATGGAATACGTTTTTTAAAGTTTGACATTTTTTTAAGATTATATATTAGTAAGTAATATAGAATTTTCAAAATTCTTTTAAATATAGTTAGCAGCGGCGTAGGTAAAGAACGTTTGTTTTAGTATATAAAAAGAGTTTTACTTTAAATATTAACTAAATTAATAAATATATAGAAGAAAAAAAGAAACAAAGAACAAGAAAAATGAATTTGAAATTGTATCTGTAGTTTTTCCTTCACCTTTAGTACATAAATTATTCATAAATTTTATTTTCTAAATTGTCTGTGTGTATTCACGCGGAGAAAGACGGCCATATTGTGGACTTTTCTCCGAGTAAAAATGAATCATCCCCCCCCCCCCCAAATGATCAATCTATGTCTTATTACTATATATCTATGATATATATGTTGCAAATGTCTTACATCTTTAACAAGTTGATGATGGTTGTGGTGTGTGTTAAAGTCGATTGTCTACTTGAAGAACCTGGGAGGAATTACCTCCATGGAGAACATTTTGAATGGGCCCTTTCCTGTATTCATGCGAGTCTCAGGAAAAATTCCGAACGCTAGGCCGACGAGTGTGGACTGGGTTCGAATTAGGCACTTTCCTCCTGCCAACTTCGATAGCAGAACTTCTTGGCGTGTTAGTGTTGGTGTTTCGAAACGAGGATGGTTGACCATACGAGGATCCTAGACTTAGATGAAGAGCAATCTGTGGGGAGGGTGGGGGGAGACTTCTAAAGGATCTAGCGCAGCAGAATCTTTTGGCTAGTGTTAGTAACTAAAAACAGTTGTGTCGTTTGAAATAAACATTTCAAGTAGTACATTATTTTAGATTAATTTAATTAATTTCACTATAAGTCTGTTTATATATATATATACAGTCGGTAACAAAAGTATCCGAACACAAGCAAAAATTCCTATATAAGAAAAAGTAGAGTTAATACTGTTTTGTTAAATAAATCCTTGTCGAATCATGTTCTTAGTCAGTCTAAGAACATGATTCGACAAGGATTTGTTACCGACTGTATATACTGAAGAAAAAACCTTTAATAAGAAATTTTTTCCAAATTTGGAAGTTAGCTATATTTTCCTCTTTAAAACATTCGTTATTTCTTAAAGACAGTATTGTTTCGGAATAAAATAATATATAAATATGTTATTTCATAAAATAGGCTGTTTAAACATATTTTAAAAAATAAGAATATAATTAAATGATTTTTTTTGTTTTTAAACAAATTTAAATATTATATGTAATATATGCTTATTCATTTTTTGTATTCACTCCTTCAAAAATGTACACTTCAGGACTTCAGCAAAATATATATATATATATATATATATAATAATTAATTAATTAATTAATTAATTAATTAAAGTTCAATACATATCATATTTTGAAATTTTTAATTAAAATATTTGAAGTATTCATAAAATTTACAATTAATTTTAATGAACTGCTTAAAATAACACTCTTGTGCCCATTAATGGCGCATCTTTGTTTTGCTATTTATCATCACGTGTGAACGAAAAGTCTGTATGTGACATTTTCAGACTGTTTTGTGTTCACCCCGCTTCCTTTTTTTATAGTTTCATCGCTTCCTGGTCGCTGATCTTTGGACGATGTCCACTTGGCCATAAACGTGTAACGAAGAATATAACAAGAGCAGATGAGACATGCTGCCCCGCTTCCCCCTCTCTTCCATTACCGGGGGATAATTTTGAATGCTGTTTAAATTAGTGTGTCGGATAAGAAAAATTTTTAGTAGTTTTTTTCCGATAAATATCTGATGTTAAAATATACCCATTTTTTGTGTGGATATTTGGTTTGATTGAATATTAAAAAATATTTATTATTATTATTATTATTATTAATGTTATATTTTCTTTTAAAAAACTTACCTTTTTGTGACTGTTTCAAAATCTATCGCTTTGAAATACCGAAACCATAAAGAATTACTAAATCTTTAGGGGAAAACAAATTAATGCATAAACATTAAATAAATAAATTTAATTAAGTTTAATTTTAATTAAGAAAAAATCTTCTGATATGTCATAGGGAATTAATTTTAAACTAGTTCATTTCCAGTTAGCATATTTGAATTTAAGTAAGTTTTAGTTCCATTTATTTACGATATACTTAGTTAGTGAAATTTTTTACTCTGGAGTTGTAACGCATTTCATTATGACAAGCAACTTTTGTTCGCTTGATGAAGTGTTGTACTTCGTAACTTCAACGGGAACAAGTGTTATGTGTTTTAGTCAATTCATGGTGTTTGCTTACAAATTTTTTCGTCATCAACATTCAGCAACAGTATTTCGCTGTATTTTACTGCGATTCTCCGCATTTAGTTTGAAATATCTTTAAGGTGATGGTGGACATTAAAAATCTGCTTTGTAAATTTCTGTCTTAGGACTATTTAAAAAATTGAAAATAAATAAATAAATATTTAGATTTAATAAAATAAAATTCAAAAATTGCCAATTTTTATTGAAAATGATACCTACTAATTAATTTTTACTTCCATTACCCGACTACCGTAGGTAATGGAAGTATTGTATTCGGTCCGAAAATCCGATATGAGATTTCACCTCATTTACATGTTTTAAGGTCCCCTGAGTCCAAAAAAGTGATTTTTGGCAATTGGTTAGTGTATGTGTATGTGTGTGTGTATATATGTGTGTATGTATGTGGGGAATCTTCTGACTATCATATCAACGAAACTAATAAAGATACAGTTACGAAACTTCAGAATTAAGACAGAACTGGTGTACAGATGATTTTTTCAAATTTTAGTGAAAAATGGAAAACCGTAATTGGTAAATCCGTATCTCAAAAACGGCTGGAACGATTTTCTTCAAAGTTGCTATATAAATACTCTATTAGATGTCCTTTCGAATGATATAGTTGGCTAGTTCAGGAAAATTGATAGGTGTCCTGTATGTAGCTGAATTTCAGGTACTTCGAGTGTATTCTTTTCAAAATGGCTATATGGATTTTTTTCAAACTTGCAATATTACTCTTTTAAATATCCTTTTGTATGTAATTGTTGTTTTCCGGCCAACAACCGAATATGCCAAGTTTTGGTAGAAATTGGTGTCTCAAAAACGGCTCTAACGATTTTCTTGAAAACTGTTGCATAGACCTATTTTAGATATCATGTCTCATGCTTTACGTGGTTATATTACAGGAAAATTAATAGTCATCCTGATCATATAGATCAGTTTTAGATCTCGGAAATTGGTGTATCAAAAAAAAAAAAATTAAAATTAAATAAACTCTACCTCCGCCCCCCCCCCCCCCTGCTATGTAAATTCTATTTTATACGTTTTCATGTGTATAAAAAAGCGGTATGCAAACGTGTATTAACTTTCTGTTACTGGAAAATTTTTAGTTGTCTATTTCATTAGCTCAATTCTATGTCTTCTGATCACATTATTTCCAAAAAGTGCATATAATACGTGCAATAGTGGGTAATGGAAGTCGTGTGGTTGTTTCGCCCCAGATTTTTAATTTTTATTATTTTATCATATGGGATATCACTTGAAATTTTTTATTGAGATCGGACAATTGTTTCGTGTAGAAAAACAAAGAAAAGAACTCAAATATAAATTTCGTCCTTGGGCAAAATTTCTGGTTGGTACATTTCACCAGCTTCAGACTGTACAATACAAAATGAAATTAGCATAATTTCTAAGATGCGCAAACGCATGTTTCACACAGAATATGGTATGACAAGCATTCATCCTTCGTCAACTGATCGACACCAAAGAACTTGGATATATTAGAGCTGTGGTTGGAGAAGACTCAAAGTGCATTTCATATTGCATTGTGGATTATTTTGCTGTTCTGAATTTAAATATACTATTTTGAGCGTATACAATTATTATGGAACTATTCAAAAAATTTTCAACTACATTTGAAAGAATGGTGTAGACAAAAATTCTCTGAATAATTTGTTTTATAATTATTTAATAACAGTCTTGGGTGTTTTGTGAATCTAGCTGCAATTTTGAAACGGGGGTTATGGAGGACGGTAGTTCTCACACGGGAATAAATATCATATATTCGTAAAATTGTTTAAATAGTAATAATATATCTATAATAATGTTGTGTAAAAGAAAGTAGTATTAGTGTCACGCCAGATTTTTGTATTAATAAAGATATATCGGCCTTTTTTAACGAGTACTGCTAAAAATAATGCTTCATCTACCTACGCAGCTTCTTCAATAATGAAGCACTTAATAAAAAAAAAAGACATAGAAGGTGGGGCATTGAATAAAAATAACCTTATAACTAGATTAAAAATCCATTCTAATGTAATCAAGTTCAGTAATACGCTGATACAAAAGCAACAGTTTATAACTGAAGGAAGACTTTACAATCAAATATAGCCTCTGACTTAGTCTTAAAAAATCATATTTGAAAGAGAACAGCTGTTCGTTTTCTGAGTAAAAAAGAAATACAACTATTACCGATAAATAAAGAGGAAATAACACATAATACAAATTTTTATGCACAGTGGATTAATATATTTGTACCTAATAATAATTTTCGATTTAGTGGAAAAAGAAGTAAACGGTCACAAACTAGATACAGCAAAGAAAATGTGCAATAAATACAGTGCGACCTGATTTTAATGTTTTATCCAAAAGACAGCAAACATGTCCTGCCTCATAAATATGTACACTATTTATATTTAAATTCATAATTTTTAGAAAAGAAAGCTAAAATTAAAATGTTTTAATATGTGCTCTAAATTTACCTTCCTTTTAGAATATAATTTGGTATTTTTCCCTACTACAGAATTTTCCATTAGAAATTGGTATTTTTAAAAAAAAGTCAGGTTTAAAAAGGAAAAAAAAATATATATATATAAATAAAAATAAAAAGCCTTGCAGACCGCTGACTTAAAAGAGAAAAAAGAACAAGAAAATTCTCTAAAATTTCAAACAATCCATTACGTTTGAAATCATTTTTTTTTTTTTTTTTTTTTTTTTTTGGCCCACCAGCGGCCGAGCGGTTCTGCGCTCAAAGCTGGTAGATGGGAGGTGCCGGGTTCGATCCCAGGTCGCGCTCATCGACCTAGCCGTTCGGAGTTTTCCGTGGTTTCCTCCGAAACTCGCGTAAATACGGGCTAGGACCCCTTAGAAAGACCCCCACGGAGGGCATCCCCCCCTAGGCCTAGGACACATTAGGAGTCGATTGGCCTTTAATCCTACAACCAACCAACCAACCATTTTGTTTTAAAGCTATTTACAAAATAAATCAACAAAATTTTTCCTTCATAAAGCTGCGAGCCGCGGTAGTTCAGTTGGTAGAACACCGGGCTAGTAATTGGAAGATTGCGGGTTCGGTACTCGAGCCGGCCAAAGACCGACGTGTACAGTAATGGTGGCTGGTGCACGTAAAATCTGTCGTGGGCCGCAATGTTTTTTACGTTCCCATCAAAATTATACCTCTGGGAGTTACCGAAGCGAGGAACCCATCCTCTCCGTGTGGAATCAAAATTGTGATGATATGTCTCCGGACCACCTCTAGGGATGAGTCCCAGACCATCGCCCATTGCCCATCACTAGTGCGATGTAAAAACCCAATCATCAACAACAACCTTCATAGAGCTGCATAAATTTTAAAACAACTATACCATTCATGACAAAATAATTGATGCTGCCATTATAAGTTTGTTGCTTGAGTTATTCTTAGCGAAAATCTAAAAGTTATTCATTGATATAAAACTCCTAAGTTATTCATTGATATAAAACTCCTAACAACATTAATAAATCAACAACCACGCAACTAGTTTACGCTATCATTGTAACCTATTTTTTGTAGATCAAAAACGTGCTAGCTAATTAGTCGTTTGTTTACCAATCAAAAAATAAACAGGAGAAAAATGTCTGCACACACGAAAATAGACTGTAAAATACGAAAAAACGAAAAAAATCTTAAAATCTTAATAGGAATCAGTCATGATTTATTTTAGAGCTTTTTTTTTTAAGCAAAAGTGCTGAAAGAAGCTATTTAGAAAACTAGTGATTTTGCCTTCAGTAAATTAATCAAGTGCGACCATATGCAAAAATTTAGATTTTCTTTCTTTCTTTCTTTCTTTCTTTTTTTTTTTTTTTTTAAGTAAATCCTTCTTCGACCACTAATTAAAGGCAAAGACAGAAATTACGTTGATGTCAACTGAAGGAGATTAAATATTTGAATCACAAATCCTACTTTAATTGCTGTTCTAAATTAAAGAATTCTTTCTTTGCTGGAAATTTACATAAAAGAAAACAAATGAAAATTCCTAAAAACAAAACCATCTGACATGTTTTAATGGGAATTTCGTGGTAACCAGGCAATTAAATGTTAGCAAACTAAAATGCATTTTTAATTTTTTCCCACGAAATTTT
The DNA here is from genome assembly GCA_963930645.1 of Salticus scenicus. Taxonomy (NCBI): domain Eukaryota; kingdom Metazoa; phylum Arthropoda; class Arachnida; order Araneae; family Salticidae; genus Salticus; species Salticus scenicus. Next base: position 39,498,562 of record OZ005653.1, on the reverse strand, counting down.
CTTTTATAATAAAATTAACTTGTAAGAAAGAATGCAAAGTACATTGCATACTGAGAGGTGTTTACTTACTTTGACTTCATACCCTAAATTACTTCCTAGCAATTATCGAAGGCTTAACAAATTCCATGAGAAGAGGGATAAATTTTTAAAAAAGATTTACGCATAAAAATATGAGTTGTTTTTTCCCCATATAGGTAAGATATCTTTAGTTGCTTAGATTTAACACGCTAATAATTTCTCGGGGGAAAAAATTATATATATAACCACGAATTTTGCAATTAGAGAAGATTAACAGCGTTTAAATTTTTGAATGTACAAAATTTTAAATGATAAGAAAACTAAAACTCATAATTGGCGCAAGATTTTAAAAACATAATTACCTTGAAAATTAATTAAAATGTACCATAAGAAAAGAGCTATTTAGTGCCAAAAACTTTGAAGGAAATAAAAAAATCATTTTCTTTTTTCTTTCAAAGAACATGCTTACTAATTTAATGGATTTTCACACACCATAATTATAAGTTCAATTTTAAGTGCATTTAATTTTGAGGTAAATCTGAATCAATAAAACAAACTTTGCTACCTCAAAATAATCTAAGACACAAAAAATATAATTTTTTTTTTTTTTTTTTAAATTTATGAATGTTTCATTTTCCACTGTTTTCTTTTGAAATATATTTAATTAAATTCAATTTTTTTAATTTTAAAATTTTAAATTTCGGTCATAATTAATATTTTGTATATCTTCTGAAAAAAAAAAAAAAACTTTATTATTATTATTATTATTACTATTTTGATTATAAGAGATATTAATTTGTCATCGGTATTTACAGAAATGTTCATTATTTAAAAAAATAAATAAACTCTAAAAAAAAGTTTTGTTTCGAGAATTATATTTTAAATATTTCTGCCCAAACAAAATATGAAGACAATTTATTGTTAAGAATATATAACAACAAAATTCAGAGTATGAAATTTCATAGCTTTATGTTTCATAGCTTTATGTATCATAGAAATGTAGATGTATCGACTCAGACATACACCGAAATATATATCGTTGTTTCAATAAAAGTTCTTATAAGATCATATTTAAGCAGAAAATTCTACTAAAATAAACAAACAAGGGCGTGGACAAGAAGAGTACCCCCTCCACCCGAAATTTTGAAATATTACATGTCTGTGGCCTACAATTATTATCCTACAATTATTTATTGTAAATAAATAATTATGGTCGAACAAAAATTTTGATAATCCAAGAAAATATGTTGTTTAATTGTATGCCATTATGAATTTTGTTTCTATGCATAATACATTTTTCTTTTTAAAAAGTTAACATTGTTTTGATGGGAATGGTACTATATATATATATATATATATATATATATATTGCTTTACCTTTTTCTGTATGCTGGTGAACTACTGGGTCCACGTTAATTTATTAGGAAACAAAGAGAGATCATCTAAATTTATTACATATTTCCTAAAATACTTAAAATTTTATACTTTGGGAAACTTCGGTATGCAAACTGTATATTTTTAAAAGGTAAAAATATATTTTTGGTACTTTTATTAGATAAGAAATATATATATATATATATATATTTTAATTTCCATAGCTTTACCATATGATTTAGCTATCAGAAAGAGAGATCAGTACAATAAGCAAGTGCTCTTAAATTATGTATAAGCGCACACATCTACGCATTTTCTAATTTGTTACTTTCAGTTGTTGAACTAAAAATGGCTCAGACTTTCAGGTAAATAAATATCTTTCAGAGTTCATTAAAAACCGTAAACTATAGTATTTTATGTTTTTTTTTTTTTTTAATATTTAATGACATCGTGCAATAAAAAAATAAGTTCTTTAAAGATTGGTCAAATACGGCTTTAAGAATGGAGTGTGAGATTAGTAGGAAATTAGGAAATTTTATATCCATCATTGGATACAGACCTGCGTACAGGTCCTGATTTTTCCATAGATCAAAACTTATAAAAGCCCTCGAAAATTTTAAGTACCTTCTTTAGATGTTTCTATAAAATTGTGAACAGTTTTTTTTTTTTTTTTTTTTAGTGCTAGAGGCCTATTTCAGTCGGTACAGCGTTGTCGAATTTTTATACGTCACTCTTAATAGTGCTAAGGACCTATTTCAGTCGGTTTATTGAATGGGGATTTATTGAATGAAGCCCCCCCCCCCAAGGCACAACTTTGACATGAGTCCCCCCCCCCAGGCCCAACTTTGTTAGTGCTAGAGACCTATTTCAGTCGGTACAGCCTTGTCGAATTTTTATACGTCACTCTTAATAGTGCTAAGGGCCTATTTCAGTCGGTTTATTGAATGGGGATTTATTGAATGAAGTCCCCCCAAGGCACAACTTTGACATGAGTCCCCCCCCCAGGCCCAACTTTGTTAGTGCTATAGGCCTATTTCAGTCGGTACAGCGTTGTCGAATTTTTATACGTCACTCTTAATAGTGCTAAGGGCCTATTTCAGTCGGTTTATTGAATGGGGATTTATTGAATGAAGTCCCCCCAAGGCACAACTTAGACATGAGCCCCCCCCCCCAGGCCCAACTTTCTTAGTGCTAGAGGCCTATTTCAGTCGGTACAGCGTTGTCGAATTTTTATACGTCACTCTTAATAGTGCTAAAGGCCTATTTCAGTCGGTTTATTGAATGGGGATTTATTGAATGAAGTCCCCCCCAAGGCCCAACTTTGACATGAGTCCCCCCAGGCCCAACTTTGACATGAGTCCCCCCCCAAGGTACAACTTTGACATGAGTCCCCCCCCAGGCCCAACTTTGACATGAGTCCAGTGGCGGCTCGTGGCAGGAGCTGCAGAGCTGCAGCCCCCCCAGAAATATTCGAAAAAATTATTTTATCAACTTTCAAAATATTTTGAAAATAAATATTATTATATTGTATAGTATTATGCATATAGAAAAGCAGATTACTTCGTTATCATGAAAAATTATTAAAAAGCTGAGAAAAGTTAACCATTTTTAAACGTAATAGCAACCTCGAAAATTCGTAAAGGGACTGCTCATTCATGCAGCTCACAAAAAAAGGGATTTCTTTAGGGAAAGAACAGTTACAACCGCCCCAACTCGTTTTCCCTACCAGTTTCGACCATTTGGTTGGAGCTGCATCCGCTGCAGCACCGATCTGATTAGGGATTTCGGTAATGCTGGAAAAGAACAATTTCCCTTTGTAATCTACGTTTTTTCTTCACAGTTTTTAATGCGGTAATCGCTGTGTTTGAAGATTATTTATGTATGAGAGGTAAAAAAATATAGCATGAAGGTTATTCACGATTATATGAGAAAATAGAAGTCATTTTTATTTATTTTTCAAACAGATTTTTATTTTATATTACATGGAAATTTCGCACGGTTTTTCGGTTTCTTGCTTTGCTAATGGCAGAAACGTTGAATAGACAGAATCTCAATTTTTATATAAATTTTGCCTTAAACATAATATTTAAAATTTATCAAGTGTTTAATCGCTTTGTTGATAAGGTTATTATTATAATTATTATTATTATTATTTTTTCACTTGTATTTTAGTCAATAATGTCTTTCTATTTTGATGAGAAATATCAGCAGTCGAACCTTTCTTAAAAACACGAGATTACTAAATTTTTAATTTCTGTCATTTTCGTACAACGAAGTTGGAAAGCATTTATAACTTTGTTTCATTTGTCTTTCTATTTGAGTGAGAACTTTCAGAAATATGCTCGGAAATTTAAGCATTTTAATATCCGTTCTTTAGACTGACCACACTATTTTTCTTATTAAAAATGGAGTATGTTTCGTTTACAAGTTCCTTTAGAGGAATGCACAAAAATTTCTTACATATTAACACTTTATAAGAAAATTAATTTAAATACATTTTAGCAGTGTTATTCTGTTGCAGAAACTAGGAAATTTATATAAATTATTCTAATGCATAACAAACTTATCCATTTAGAAAATGTTGTATTTTTCATTTATACTTCTTTTACGAGGACACACAAAACATCCAGAATGCGCTGCTGACTTGGATAATATTTCAAACCAAATTAAACTGATATATACTATTCAAGTCTTTTTAAATATATCTAAAGAAAATAGTGTTTTAACATTTGTAGTTTTTTTTTTTTTTTTTTTAATGCACGGCAATACAGAAGATATCGGATACGTTACTGACTATGTGCAGCAAATTCTGGAATTTTTTTTTAATTATAATAAGTTTTCATATCTAAATAAAATTTTAGTTTACTGTTTCATGTGTAAAATTTAGTTTACTGTACCATGTGGGTAAAGTTCGCATTAAAAAAAATAATAATAATAAAATGTTCGTAATGTTAGACAAGCATTTCATAATCAATGTGATGGGCAAGATTTTACGTCAATGTTAACTCTTTTAATTAATATTTCAAAGGATGTTCTAAATAAATTAATGAAACGCATCATTATAATTGCACTTTTAAGATACGAGCATTACATTACTATAATGATTTGAGGTCTCCTGAGCTCATTTTTGCTATTTTTACAGTGTTATATGTATGGTGTGAGTAAGTGTATACATGTGAGTGAATATCATAACATATAAATGCTTGGATCGATTGAACTGAAAGCTGGTAGGTATGTGAAAGGTCACCATCAATCGAGCTGTATAGAATTTGATGGATGTGAGACTTATAGTTCTGTTACAAGGACACGAAGAAAAATTCCTTATCATTTTGATTACTGGACTTAAATTTATGAAGTGCGATTGCGCCTAAATGTTTTATCCAATTGAGCTAAAAATTGGTAGGTAGATTATAGGTAATCGTCACGCAATTTGTATAGTTTTGATGAGTATAGGACTTATAATTTTTTTATAGAGACACAAAAAGAAATTCTTTATCATTATGGACTATAAATTCGAATTATTTGCAGTTATTATCGCAAGAACTGTACCAATCTACATAAGTATGTAATCAAACTATTTATTATTATTTTTATATAAATCATTGTGTGTATCTTTTTAATGAGCAAAAGTTGATTTACAATCATGTAAGTATACTTCGTACCATCTTGGAGAAAATAATAGCATGCAGATGAAAAATATTTTGTTGGGGGAAAATTGATTATCAATGATAAAGTTAACAAAATAAAATCTCCAGATTTTTTTTTTGTAATGAATGTCCAATAATATAAAATTTTAAATCTATGCTGTATCCTGTATTGCTCTGTTTCTTGCTCAGTCTGCGCATATAAAACCCGAAGCCCCCGACTGAAACAGATTATTTAGAAAATCATTTTCGCTTTTTTTCTCAAATCTTACATAGACATGCAGCTACGCAGCCCCCCTGTAAAGGAATCTCACGAGCCGCTACTGCATGAGTCCCCCCCCAAGGTACAACTTTGACATTAGTCCCCCCCAAGGCACACCTTTGACATGAGTCCCCCCCAAGGCACACCTCACCCTCATTGGGAAAAAGAGAAAAAACGTTGTTTTGCGGCTATAAGACAGTTTGGACTTCCAACGTTATTTGTTACAGTATCTGCAGCTGAAACACATTGGTTTGATTTAATGAAAACTTTATCATGGAATTTAGATCGTCACGAATTAACTAAAGAAGAATTTGTCGATATTAACAAGTTTAGCAGTAGGCCTCTGGCACTAAATTAAAATCTGTCAATGTCAGATTTTCATGTTTTAAATAATGAAATAATGTCGTGTTTTTTTTTTTTTTTTTTTTTTTTTTTTTTGTGTGTGTGTGTGTGTGTGAGAAAAAATATAATTATAATTTTGTTAACCTCTGAGTTAAGCGTTTGCGAAGTATTGTTTTATTGTATAGATTTATAAATACTATAAATATTAATCTGCATTTATAAATTTCACAAATGTGTGCATGCATATTATGTAATTTATATAATTTGTCTTTGATAATTTCAGACAGTTTCGTAATTTAAATTGTTTTTAATTGATTACTTTTTTTTTTTTTTTTTTCTCCACCATACTGTAGGCATGGGAACTAGGTATGGTACAGGTAATTGCGAAAATTTTCGACCTCATGTGTTTTGAGTTTTTAACCTGTTTTGAGGAGTGAAGAATCCGAAAATCACAAAATCGGTATGGTATCCGGTTTGTAAGTTGTCGGTACGTTAATGTGTTAGAGTGAGTACTATGTAGTCTGTTAATTTATATACACGATACCTCAGGAACAAATGATCGCAGAGAAGTCAAACCAATTTTTAAATATCACTTATGACATTGCAAGAGCCTTATTATTTTCAACATTCTAATTTAAAAACTTTGTAAGTTATTCGAAATTTACGAATTTTTGACGTGGAGAATAGGGGAAAATTTCGCTTAAACGTGCATTAAAAGATATTTTTTAATATAAAAATGTCCGATCACTTTTAAAATATCATTTTAGATACTGACATGAACATCATTTACCATAAATTTTCTAATTAAAAAAATTCATAAGTTATTCGAAATATACAATTTTCTTAACATGGCAGAATAGGGCAAACTTTCGCAGAAACGTTCATTTTGAAGGATATTTTCAAAATAAAGATCTCAGACCATTTTTAAAATACTATTTACAACACTGGCTTGAACATAATTGACTACGAATATTCTAATTTTAAAATTTATAAATTAGTCAAAATTTTAGATTTTCTTAACGTAGCAAAATAGAGCAATATTTCATAAAAACTTGCATTATGGGATTCGTCGCATTGGAAATAGTATGAAAATGCATGAAAACTCAAATATGAAACTAACCCCAATAAATTTAATTTACAAATTAAGACAATGTATCAAAATGAACGGTGGTTAGCCATATTAGGGGTCATTTCACTTAGTCACCATGTCAAGTGATCAGTAAAATTCAGTTCTCTTAACAAGTACAGTAGAACTTGAATAATTCGAAGTTGAAGGGACCAGAGAAAAATTACATATACTATTTTGTGAAAAAGAAGAGATAAACTAAAAAAAATAAAACTCTATGATCAAAGATTTAACAAATAAACTTTATATATAAGAATACTGCTACATCCCCCCCCCCTCATTAAATCAATATTTATTTACGAGCTTAACTACTGAACCCTTTTTAAAAAATAGTCAAATATTTTTATGGCTTCTTTAAGTACAATCTTTGTGTCATAGCATATGACTGAAACCTATCAATTGATACAAAAGTAGAATTTTCTACGTTACACTGTAAAATATATGTCCTACTTGCTGCCAGAAATTCTCTGTAATTTGAGAAAATACGTTCTGACAACGTAATTTTTTTCGTAAATTACACGTATTTTCTCAAATTACAGAGAATTTCTGGCAGCAAATAGGACATAATTTTTTACAGTGTACACATGACTTTCAATTAAAAAAAAACCTCGAAGTTCATGTATAGGGACCATACTTTCTTATAGGTAGGAAATGCTCTTGTATTTCCTTATCCTTCTTTTGAAAGACTGTTAAAAAAAATAATGCACTTTAGTTGAGAAATATCTCGGGAACAAATTTTACTGTAATATTTTTAAAGGTAATCGTATGAAAAATTCGAATTATCCAAAATAGATTTCGAATTATCCATGATTTTTTAACATTATTTTAATTAAAAATTCAAGGGACCGAGTAAAAAATTCGAATTATCCAGAATTTCGAATTAAACGAGTTCGAATTATTCAAGTTTCACTGTATATGTAATATACCCTATAGTAGAATAGAACTTTAGTAGAACAAATACATGACGGAGAACTGAGCAAAGGTCTACCTATGACAACTAGTTTCTTTTAATTGCTCTTTTAAGTTATGGTTGGTTTGGCAAGTATAGAGAGATGAGAAAGTTTGGTGAAGAATCTATTGTTAACACGCTTTTATTAGCTTCACCTGTTTGTAACCGCTCTGGGAGCAAACAAAAAAATCTATAGTGTAAAAAAAAGACTTTCCCTGCGCGAACGCTGTGGCTGTGAGGTAAAGCTCCGCGCTACGAACCTAAAGGTCTAGCGTTCGAGCCCAGTCAGGGGAGATTTTTTAAAAATGTTTTTTGTTTAATTCTAAATTGTTTTAATTAAAGATTTAAATGTGTGTAAATATCATGGTGTGTCACTCACACGATTTTCTCTTACCCTGCATTTTAATACTAAGATAGATATTTTGTGCTTTTTAGTTCACATTTCTATAAAAGCGTGTTCTTTAATTTTTTAAAACTATAATATTATTAAGATGATAAATTCTGTGATAGGACCCGAATGTGTCATAAAGTGTCTCTATATTGTTTCAGATAGAATTTAAAGTTTCATAATTCGTTATGTAATTCAGATTCTATAAAGAGTGAATTTAGTGCCACTGTACGGTGCCTTGCAAGCATGAATTATCGGCAGAATGTGTACTTTAACAAAGTCCTTTCTCAGTGAGTTTGTCCCAATATGTGTGTGCATGTTTTTTTTTTTTTTTTTTTTTATAATTTTTACCGAATCATAAATTTGATAATCCCTGTGTTAAGGTTGATCCATTTAATAAATTATATGCCTATAATCCAGTTTTTTTTTTTTTTTTTTTTTTTTTTTTTTTATCGACCCTACCTGTATGTATCATTTATTAGCTGTAGATTATCTTTAAATGCTTAGTTGAATGTGTAGATTGTCAAAAATATTTCTACTTCTGTGCCTTTATCCGATTCCGCAAAAAATATTTTTTAATTGGAAAATTTTCTAAAACGGTATTATTTTAATTCTTTTCTAAATTGTTAAAAGAAAATGCTCAATTTAAAACAGAGTTTTCCATTCTGTTTACTCGTTTCAACGTTTCCCTTGTAATTTTACCGGGGAAGACTATTTTTAATTACAATTGAGTTGTTTTTTCGAATCAATCGAAAAGCCACCATTCAACATCGGTGAAAGCTTTGTCCCGTCATCACTGTTGAAACAGGAGGCGCGCCCAACAGCACCTGCCCCGTTACGTCAGAAATACCTTTAATCCCTACGAATCCTAGTTAATGAGAAGCCGATGGCAGCATAATGGAAAGGATTCACTGAGAAACACAGAGTCCTCTTAGTCTGTTAGGTTGAGGGGCATTTCGTGTCACCCCCTTTTGAATACTGAATATATGCCAGCCTTCTATATTCACTACATAAATGTGACTTAATTTTAGATATTATTCTCAAAGAATGTTATGTCAGATTCGCTAAATGTATTAAAACTAAATGACAGCAAGAGAGGGTTAAAGCATATGGTTTTTGAAAATGCATTTTTGCATTCTTCTAGGAAATTTATTTCCAATTTATCTCAAATTTTATTTTTAATTAGGGAAAAAAAATCATTTCTAGAATTAAAAATATTATGCTAAAGAATTATACAGCGATTGATCATTAAAAAAAAAAAAAAAAAAAAAAAAAACTGAAGTCTACTTGACTTGAAATAATTAACGTTTATTTAAAAAAATTAAAGTAAAATAAGTTATCAAATAAACAAAAGAAAAAATTATAATAGGATGTTTGACAATTTTTCCCCAAAAGCATCAAATATTTTGACCCCATAGGCCATAAGGATAGAGAATTTTTCGTTGGGTCACTGAAAAAATCAGTAAGTGGTAAATTCACCAAAATCTATACAGTTCGTGCGACGTTGACCTATATAACATGAATATAAATTTAAATCTCAATCTAATAAGGCATTTTGACGCTATTGCACTTTTAATAAGTTCGTTACGTTTCTGCAATATATATATATATATATATATATATATATATAGTGATGTGGGGTGGAAAATTTTCCGCGGAAAATTTTCTTTTTTGGAAAATTTTCCAGAAAATTTTCTACTATGTTTTTCCGGAAAATTTTCCAACCAAAAAAACAATTTTTTTAGTAAATCTTTTGCATGATATACTTAAATTTTCTTTTATTAGTCATAGTAATGCTATATACAGTGTGAAAAACAAAAGTTTCTGATTAAAGTCATCATTTAGAAAGTTACCAGTTATATGTTTTGAGCAACTTGCTCGAGAAAGAGATTATTTATTATAATACAAGGGATCTATGGTTGCTAATTAGAATTTTAAATGTTCATTCAGTAAGTTTGTAAGAACATTATTATAAAGCATTTGGCAACATAACAGAAAAAGAATATATTGATACATTAATGCACTACTGTACTGCTGGAGCATGTGTATCTGTTTTTCAAAATATTCATTTAATAAATGATGATATGCCGATGTTTTTTAAACTCAACCAGCAATTCAGACTTAGGTCACCTTATGGTCTCTGGTTCAGAGAGTGACTCAGAAAGTTAGGACATTGTCATAATCTTCGTTAAATATTAAAAAAAAAAAAAAAAAAATTGCTTTAATTACAAAATTGGCATTGTTGAAAATTTTAGAGAAAAATCTTATACAAAAAACATAATTACATATTTTTTAAATCCCTTTTTAAAACTATTTTTTAATGTGAGAAAAAAAAAATATGCAAGCAACAGGAAATACAATTAATTGCCTAAATAAATAAACAGCAAGATTTTGATTAAAATTTAAGGAAATCAAATAAATAAAATGAATCGCATCATATCTTGTAACTGGAGGTTTAGTTGAAAGAACTCAATATTTCTTTATTTGCTTAAATTATCCGAAATTGAATTGCACTTGAAAAATCTCATAAAGGTGTTACATTTAAAGTTGAATAATAACACTAATAATAATAATAATCTCAAACTTCCAGATTGATTTTTTTTTTTTTTTTTTTTTTTTTTAATAGAGGATTACATCCATTATCCAATACCATCAACTATTAAAAAATATGATTTTGTGTTCGCAAACTATGCTTAAAAATAGAACAAATCGAAAAAAGTAAAAAATCAAAAGAATTCTGATGAAATGAACCCTTGTATGTTCTGAGCCATACCTTACCAATCACCTTGTACAGTTGGCAGCAAAATTATTGATGCGCTAGCAATAATTTCTATTTAAAAGATATGCACCTAATACTATTTTGTTAAGTACATATTTAACGAGTGATGATCGTAGTCTTATACTGTTTATAAAAAAGCAAGTTCATGATAAAAATTAGCGATCAAACTAAAGAAAAAAGAAAGAAAGAAAAAGGAAAATATGGATGTGTTTTTCAATAATTTTGCTTCCACTAGCAGCCAAACCCCATATTATTCTAAACAGTGGTTCTTGTTTTTCAAAAACTTGTTCTTGTTTTTCAGAAAGTTTTTCTTTTTCTTTTTTTTTCTTTTTTTTTATTATAAGGTACAAAAAAGAACTTTGATAATTTTTTTCCACTTTGTAACTTTAGTATGAAGTATTAAAAATTAAATAAATAAATTTTGGGGAAAATAAAGGCATTAATTTTTCTAGATTTTTTTTATTTATTTATTTATTTTAATAATGAAAACAGAATAATAATAATAATAAAAAAAAAAATCATTAATTCTCATAAAAAAATTTCTCTGTGTAATAAAATGGGGTTCAGCTGTTGGAAGCGATATGTGAGAGTCTCTGACAGCTACAGAACGTTCAGACACCTTTTTTTTATATAGATTGTTCAACGTTAAATGTACATGCAAAACAGCTTTAAAAATTATAACTTTCTAGCTTTATACATGATTAATAAACCATTAAATCACAGTTTCTGTGTTTTGTTTATTAATTTATTTTTGAATTGAATAATTATTCATACTTTTCTTTGAATAGTTTTGTTTGCTTCTAGCTTTTAATGTATTTAGTTTTATTTTACAAAACCTTCGTAATTTAGAGATTGAAAATTTTCCGGAAAATTTTCGGTAAATTTTCCAGAAAATTTTCCATTTCAAAATTTTCCGGAAAACCCACATCCCTATATATATATAAGTGCTAGATTCACCAAAATCTACACAGTTTGTGCGACGGTGACCTATAACATATGACCTAGTTCATTCAGTTATTTTCAGTTCATCCAAATAAGACATTTAGACACTATTGCATTTTAAACATACTACTCTGCATGAAAATTGCCCCCAAACACCATTTTTGCAAATTCTTATGTAAAATGACCTCCTGAATCTGAATATGAAACCCATTTTACCCTATCGCCAACCGTTTTTTAGGGACGGCCCCCTATTTTTATCACTTTTCGGTAATTTTATGGCTATAAATTTTACCTTTAGGGGTGGAAAGGATTATTTTAACTGTTAAATATCTTCTGAGGGGCTGCAGAGTTGGAAAATTCCAAAACATGAACATTTGCGGCAAAGGAAAAATTTAGGGGGGGGGGGGGCATTTGCCACTGAAATTATGCATTACACTTCTTATATATTTTTAATCTATTTTTAATGTTATTTATTAAACATTATATATTTTTTGTTTTTAAGTGTTAAATTAATTTTTTATCATTCTCCAAATCAAATTCATGGCCATAGAATTACGAACAGTGACAAAAAGTGATGGAAGAGGTGGTGTCCCGAGAAAACAGTGGGTGACTGCGGAAAATTGGAGTCATATTCGAATTCAGGAGGTCATTTTCTATAAGAATCAGTAAGAATGGCATCTGGGCTCTTTTTGTTCTTTTTAGCGAAGTGTAATTTAAGACCATAGATCAAAATGATAAAAAAAAAAGTAGCCCTGTAAAAATTTATAAGTACTAGATTCACCAAAATCAATGCTGTTTGTGAAATGGTGACCTATAACATGTATATAAATTTTCAGCTCAATCGTATAAGGCATTTAGACACTATCGCACTTTAAATAATTTCGGCCCATATGCCATAGTGGTAAAGAATTTTTCAAAGCGAAAAATTTTCTGTAAAAAAAACCCGTAAATGCTAGAACTGTATGCATTTACACACATGCATACATACACGCGCACGCACATGCATACATCATCGTAAAAAGTAGCATAAATGAACTCAAGTACCTCAAAACGTTTAAATACACCAAAATCTCAAAGTCGAATTTTTGTCATGATTGGAATACTTTCTTTACATATGTATGTTTGGAAAGTAAAAACACATACATTGTTAAAAATGGCTTCCTAAATTAAAGAAAATATACTTTTTTTTTTTTTTTTTTTTTAATAGTTTGTCTACTTATAGTTGCTCGATGCAGCTGAATTTCAAATTGAAAAAATAATTTACTTACTTTTATTATTGTTATTTTCAAGAAAAATTTATTTATTTTTTAGCATTTTCATGATTTCTAGTAATTGGAAATATTAATATCAGTTTAAATATTACACTTTAAAAAAATTATAATAAACTTTTTTTTGTACACATACACACACACAAACATTAAAAAAAAAAAAAAAAAAAAAAAAGCCTTGTTGGATTGTTTTGGAGTCCATTTTCACGCTACATCGGAATTTTTTTTATTTTTTCAAATTTAATTTCTTTTAAAATCGAAGTTAACAAATTGAGTTTCCTTTAGTTTCCTGCAAAAAAAAGTCATTAAATTATGATATTTCACATATTATCCTGCATTTCAACTATACTTTACAAACTCAAACAATAATAATTAAAATTGCTTAGGTTTAATTAATATCCTGAAGTGGTAAACAAATAAAAATGGAAGTGACGCTTATTCGCTTCTGGTGCCACAATCATTCCAGTGCCACGGAAAAGTGCATTTCTCTATGTCTCCTTTTTATCTCAAATTTTAAATACTCTAAATTATTTAATACATTGGATGAAAAAAAGTTAATTATTTTTGCAGTTATATTCATTTTGACAAAGTAAAGCTTTAACGAAAATTTCTTGCATAATTCACTACATTTACACACAAATAAATTTAAAGTTTTCCCTATACCTTTACAACACGTAGTTCAATATTACTTGCTTTTTGAAAAGATCGGTTTTGATTAATGCATAAATTAATGTCTCGAATAATGAGATTGGGTATTTTAGAAAATTAATAAGAATCCTCATTTCACAATGAAGAAAGCATATACCCAATAGTTCCCCAAATAAAATCTAACTATATTAACTCTGAAAGAAAACTGTTGATGGGAAAAACCTGAAAAATTAATTTAAAAGCAGTTATTAAATTATTATTAAGATCATGCTCTTAAAATTAAAAGAAAAAAGTTTTGTGTGAAAACTTAAAGGTAAACTATTGACAAATCCATTTTTCAGTATACCATAATAGGTATACTTATCCTGATGCAGAGTTCATACCTGTCTTTGAAGTGATAGTTTAGATCTATCAGCAATTTAAATTCACGGTAGTACTTCGTCATTTCTCAGAAAGTCCACAAATATGGCAAAGTACATCTCTTGATCTGGTTTCAATTTTTAAAACTAATCATTTACCTCTCGGTTCTAACCCTTTGCCTTATCCAACTTCATAGAGAAAAGGCGAAATATGAATTATTACCGAGAACAAAATTTGCATGCCAAATGAAGGATTCGTCAAATTTCCATAAAAGATTTTCCTGTTTCCGATTTTCCAGGATTTTCATTTTGGAGAAAAGACATAATGCATTCATAAAAGGGTGGCTGGAAGAATTCCTGATGCCACTTCCTTTAACAGCTCTGGGCTCAAAGGAGGGCTTTAGGAGCCGAAGAAGCAAAGCCTGGCTTCATTTTGAAATTCAAACCAATAGAATTCTTCCCCATTTACTGGTAATGAATGCATGGGAATAAAAAGAAAACAAAGGTTGCACGCATAACGCACAGATGGGGATGCTTTTGAACGAATTTACCATCAAAACCTTCGATTAGAATGCATTTAAATGAATAAATTAGTCCATTCTTTCAGGTTTTGAATAATGAGAGAAACTCTTCTACACCTGTAACCTACGGGATTTGGTCAGAAAACGGCGTGTCTTTTAAGAATATTTCAAGAATATATTTAGAAATTGAATCATGTTTTTAAAGGAAAGAAGCGAAACTGATTTTACTTGTTTCCAACAGTCTGTGCCGTTGATTTGGGCCCTCATATTTGGAACATTTTTTTCCCCCAAAAATTAAATAATTACATTAAAAAAAAAAAAAAAAAAAAAAATGTTTTATTATGTTTTTGAAATAGTATTTTATAAAAATTTTGCTTTCACTGATATATTCAATGTGTTACACAAAATCTTTAAAAATAATTGAAATTTTTTTAGTCTTTAATACAATTTTAATTTTTTCCTTAAAACTTATTTATGTTTGTTTATGTAGTATAATGTTAGTATAACACTAAATATCCAAAGAAAATCAATTTTATTTTCTATATCACGTCTTAATTTTTTAGGTTAATTTCTTTAGAAATCGACCTATTGCAATCACTTCGTTTATATATATATATATATATATATACTAGCAGGCTACGCCCGCTTCGCTGGTCATTATTTTTAAATGAATCATTATAATTAATGAATTCTCAAAATTGCATTAATTTTTATCATGTGAAAAAAAAAAAAAAAAAAAAAAAAAAAAAACTCTGATCGGGAAAAATGTCGCACCGGGTCCCCACTGCCCTCGGCAGCGTAGACCCGTGCGCGATGCGCACGCGCGAATGCATCTATATGAGCGCCCTAATAAGTTTACAAATTCGAAAATATCCGCAATCGATTTGTAAGTATCAAAATCCTCAATGCACCAGTTTTGAACGATCTATTTCTATTTTTATTTTTTTGCCCTTCCGCTCCCTCCCCCCTTCCCGCCCCTCCCAATAATTTAAAAAATTCAAAAATATCCGCAATCGATTTGTAGGTATCGAAAACCTCGATGTACCAATTTTGAATGATCTAACTCTATTTTTTTCCCTCTATTCCCCCCCCCCTTCCCGGCCCTTCTAATAACTTTACACTTTCGAAAATATCCCCATTCGATTTGCAGGCCTCTAAAACCTATCGGTACCAATTTTGAATGGCCTAACTGTATTTCTATTTGTTTTTGCCCATAGCCCCCCCCTTACCGACCCACCCCCCCCCCTTCTCGCCCCTCCTAATAATTTTACAAATTCGAAAGTATCCTCAATTGATTTGTAAGTATCGAAAACCACTATAAACCAATTTTGAACGATCTAACTCAATATTTATTTTTTTTGCCCCCCCCCCTCTCCTCTTCCCCTCCCCCTTCCCCTTCTCGCCCCTCTTAATAACTTTACACTTTTGAAAATATCCCCATTCGACTTGCAGGCCTTCAAAAACCTATCTGTACCAATTTTGAACGGCCTAACTGTATTTCTGTTTGTTTTTGCCCATAGCCCCCCTTACCGCCCCACCCCCCCTACTTACTCTTCCTAATAAGTTTACAAATTCAAAAATATCCGCAATCGATTTGTAAGTATCGAAAACCTCTATGTACCAATTTTGAACAATCTGACACTATTTTTATTTTTTTGCCCCCCCGTCCCCTCCCCCCTTCTTGCCCCTCCTAATAACTTTACACAATCGAAAATATCCCCATTCGACTTGCAGGCCTTTAAAACTATCTGTACCAATTTTGAACGGCCTAACTGTATTTCTATTTGTTTTTGCTCCATAGCCCCCCCCCCCTTGCTGCCCCACCTGGGGGCTGAATTTCTAAAATTCCAGAAATTGATTTTTAGATAGTTGCATTAGCTAAATTTTAGAACAAAAATTTCACGTATATCTATTTTTTTTGTTTGAGATATATAGGATTATGCGAAATCACGTTTTACGCATGTGAAATCACGTTTTGCCCCGCCCCCCTTGGGGACCGAATTTCAAAAATTCCAGAAACCGATTTTTAGACATTTGTTTTAGCTATATTTTAAAGCAAAAATTTTACGGATATCTGTTTTTTTGTTTGAGATATGAAGGATTTTGTGAAATTACGTTTTGCCCCCCCCTCCCCCCTTGGGGGGCGAATTTTGTAAAATCGCTTGCGGCGTTGTCTTTCTCGGGTCATAAACATTAACCGTGCCAAATATGGTCCCGCTCGGTGAAACGGCCTAGGATTCTATAGCGGACAGACACACACACAGACTCTGCTCTTTTATATATATAGATATCTATAATGAAAATTTTGTCATCACGATAACTCCCGAAATAATACTCGAAATCGAACCATAAATATCTTGGATGAGTTCGTTAACCAAGTTGCTCCGACTTTTTGTTTTCAAGTGGCAACCACTTGAAAATTTCAAACCCACAATGTAAAAAGCAGATTTAAAGCAAGATTTGCTTGAATTTTGATGTAAATACAGGGCACATAAGGGTCTCAATGAAGTTTATTAATGAAGTTTATCCGCCATTTTTAATAAAGTGGCAGACATTTTAAGTTAAGCGGGGCCACTTGAAATCAGGCTACCACTTGAAAATTTAAAATCACTATAACTTCCGAAATAATACTCGAAATCGAACCAAATTTGGACAGTGTCTTAACTTATTTTATAAATATCTTAGATGAGTTTGTTAACCAAGTTGTTGCTCCGCGCCGTTTTGATTTCAAGTGGAGACCACTTGAAAATTTCAAATTCAAATTGTAAAAAGCGTATTCCAAATTTGTTTGAAATTTGATGTAAATATAGACCACATAAGGGTCTCAATGATGTTTATTAATGAAATTTATCCGTCATTTTTAATAAAGTGGCAGATATTTTAAGTTAAGCGGGGCCACTTGAAATCAGGCTACCACTTGAAAATTTAAAATCGCTATAACTTCCGAAATAATACTCCAAATCGAACCAAATTTAGACAGTGTCTTAACTTAACTTGTAAATATCTTAGATGAGTTTATTAACCAAGTTGCTCCACCATTTTGTTTTCAAGTGGAGACCACTAGAAAATTTCAAATTCAAATTGTAAAAAGCGTATTCCGAATTTTTTTTTAATTTTGATGTATACATAATTTATACAAGAGTCTCAAAGAACTTTATTAATGAACTATATCCGCCATTTTTAATAAAGTGGCGGATATCTTAAGTTAAGCGGGACCACTTGAAATTAGGCTACCACTTGAAAATTTAAAATCACGATAATTTCCGAAATAATACTCCAAATCGAACCAAATTTGGACAGCGTCTTAACTTGTGTTATGAATATCTTGGAAGAGTTTCTTAACCATGTTGCTCCACCATTTTGTTTTCAAGTGGAGACCACTTGAAAATTTCAAATTCATATTGTAAAAAGCGTATTCCGAATTTGTTTGAATTATGATGTATACATAGACTATATAAGTGTCTCAATGAAGTTTATTAATAAACTACGGATTTTCTTGCCAAAAGTCGCCAAAAAAGTCGCCAAATTTGGCGCCAAATTCCTCACCTGCCATATTGAAGCTTTTTAATTCGTTTTTAAGGGAAAATTTTGCTATTTTAACATTAAAACAAACTAGAAATGCAGAAAATTAACATTTTATCAACCTACTAAGCCTCTTTAAAAGAATTTCTACCAAAAAAAAAAATATATATAAATAAATAAAATAAAAATTGAATTTTTTCAAATTTGCAACAATATCTTAGATTAATTAGTTCACTGAGCAACTTTCTCTGCCGTTTTGATCCAAGTGGCAGCCACATAATTTTTCAACACGATGACTTTTGAGATTCTGAATTAATTCCAACTATATTTGTACAGTAGTCTTATCTCACAAATGCATTTGATATATTTGTCAAGTTGGCCCACCATCTTGTTTCCAAGCGCCAGCCACTTGAAAATTTTAAATTCACATAAAATAGTATTTATGAACCGATTTGCTTAAAACTCCATATGTAGATAGCCTACATCAATATTTCTACTAATTAGTTAATAATTTGGAGCCGTCATTTTGAAACAAAATGATGGCTACTTGATAAGGAAAAAGGAAATCAACCTACCCTTCCGAATAAGCCGGAAGGACTTGTTTTTTTTTTTTTTTTTTTTGTTAAACAGGGGAAAAAATGACTTCATTTTAAATTATAGCAGATCAATGGTTCAACCATTCGTTTTATAGGTATTGACGAGCTCTTTTGAAAGATATCCATAATGAAAATATGCCCCCCCCCAACCTCTCTGGGAGGATTTCCCCCGAAGGGGGAGGGGAGCAATGCTCCTACATATACAAAACATTTTCCCAAGTTGACTATCACTATCATAAATAATTCTTTTTAATTTCACAATGATTATTAAAAAATAATTCCCTTTATGTACATTTACACAAAATTTTTGTCCGTTACCGCTATGTTAAAAATTTAGAAAAAGCGGGATGGAAAAGCCACCTGTTGAATAATTTTCACCAAAAGTTGATAGGCACTAATTTATGTCAAGGTGCAACTACATATATAATTGTATGAAATTCTGTGAATAGTTCCTGAGATACAGTTGCCCTAATATTTTGTCATACACACACACAGACAGACATTTTCTAAAAATGGTGAAATCGTGTTCTAGACCTCTCAAAACGTGTAAATCCATTGAAAACTCAAGGTCGAAAATTTTTACGAATCCAGAATTTCTTCTGTTGTATATAGAAGAAAGTAAAAAAGTTTTGTGTAGTTTAGTTTTTTATATATACTTCCATCTATATTCAACAGAAAAAAGTACTGGATTCGTAAAAATTTTTGACTTCCGGCATTCAATGGATTTACATGTTTTGAGAGGTCCAAAACAATATTTGACAATTTTAAAAAATGTCTATCTGTGTCTGTGTGTCTGTCTGTATGTGTGTGTGACAAATTTTTTTTTTCCAACTGCACCTCCAGAACTACTACTCAGAATTACATATCAATTTATATGCAGTTGCATTTTGACATAAATTAGAGCCTATCAATTTTTTTTGTTAATTACTTAAATTGTGGCGCTGGTATACAGCGATTTCCGCAATTTTAGGGAAGGCTATATCTCAGTAACTACTGCACAAAATTGCATATACATTTACATGTAGTTACATCTTGATATGAATTAATGCCTGTCAACATTTGATGCTAATAGCTCAACAGGTGACGCTGCTATACAGTGATTTCCAAAATTTCAGGAAAGGCTATATCTAAGATTCTATCGCGAAAATTGAACAAAACTTCATATGCGAAAGGGCCCTTATAAGACATAATACTAATTCAATTTGGGTGCATATCGGCCGACAGGTGGCTCTACTATGCCGAATATTTCCCCCAGAACGGAAAGGATGTCATCTGCACAGTACAAATTCACTTTCGTTGGACATCTCATATAATACCTCTCTGAGATGAAAAAAGTTTGCATTTATAATGGAAAAAATAATAATTAATAATTTGTGCTGCATGAATTTGTAGAAGAAAATACAGAAGAAATTTTTGTGATGGCCACAATAAATTAGTTTTAGCAAGGAATCGTGTTTTTAAGGAATTTATAATAGTAAAACAAAATTCGCTGTAATAAAAAATACAAAAGACTTACGAAGTTATTGTTATAACATATATTTATTTCTCTCGCACTTTTAGCTTATCGAGTAATTTTCAAAAACCAGATTATCTTTTACTACATTTTTTCCCAGAAAATGTTTTCAAATTACAGGTGAAGTACATAGTTGATTCTGGTGGGATATATATGATTGCTGCTGGGCTGAACAATTTAGTTTTTCACTTATTAAAACATGCTTTAAATATAATTCTCTCATAGATCGTAATGCATCAGAAAACTTTTGTGCATTCAAAAATATTTTCATTATTCAGCGTAATAAGTCCAGTTATAATATCCCTGCAGAAATTCTTTAATGTTATATCTGAAAGATCTTTATCTTGTATATATTTATATAAAATGTATGTACTAACTAGTAACATCGACAAAAAGGGGTCTGTATAATAGAATAATGAAAAAGGGAGTAACGGCCAGCTTTTCAGTATTTTTCAAAATAGTCAGTATATTTGTCCATTTTAAATGCAAATTAATCATTAAGAAATGTTTTGATAAATTTGTTACAAATCAGAGGTATTGGTGTACGGCTAGTTGTCTATACGTGGGACCTAGGTCTGGATGGGGTAAACCCGCATTCATTTGGGTTTCCGAAGAAAACCCTGAAAAACTACTAAATGACTAGGCTGATGAGTACAACCTGGGATCAAACCTAGTACTTCCCATCTATGGACTTGGAGAGTGGAAGCTCTCGATTACTGGTAGAGCAACTGTTTCAAACCAATAAAAAATAACCGTTTTGTATAAGGAAAAATTTTTCTAATCTTCTCCAAGGAGGAACAAAATTGTAATGACATGTTTCCAGCTCATCAAGGTGATTCCCAAATCGTACTCAGAGACATCATAAGTGTACATCTTTGCCAGAGTACACTTATAACTCGATATTAATCCCAATCAATCTCAACCCAAACACACTCCTTTATACACATATTTCTTACTTTAGCTCTTTCTTAGAATTATATCCATAAGGCCCCGTCAGCGGACAAGATGTCCTGCTCTCAAAGTTGGTAAATGGGTAGTGAGGGTTTCAAACAAAGTTGCAATTGTCAACCTAGCCATTTTGAGTTTTCCATAGCTTACTTTGAAATTTACGTAAATATGAGCTAGAACCTCTTAAACTCTTTGCCCTCTCCCCCCTCCCCCCAGTCTTTAAAGAAGCAGAAAGGAGAAATTTTCACAAAATTCCTTTATAATGCTTTTTGGGTACACATAACCAAACCATACATAAAAATTAGCCTTACTAATTTGGAGCAACGTTAGGCTTGTAAACCTGTTTATTGCCCTACACACACAAGAGGACGGAATTTTAGCAAAATCCTGTTACAGTGCGTGTTGAATACGCATAAACAATCCGTGCAACGAAATTGGTGACCGCAGCTCCCATAGATTTCGCAGGATAAATTTAGCACCAAAAAAGGGGAAGGAGTCTCATACATGCCCCTTTGTACCCCCCTCCCCCCGCAAAAAAAAAAAAAAAAAAAAAAAAAAATAGGGATTTTGGAAATATTTTGAAGAACGGCTGTTTTCAACATTTTTGGTATAGTTCTACTCAAAAATCTAGATTTTGTGAAATTTCCCCTCAAAACTTGATTTCTTGTCCCCCCCCCTTCCTTCAAAATAGAAATTTACAAAATCGCAGATTTTTTTTTTTAATTCAAGTGTAGTCTTTCCATGTATAATTTCTTCTCCGAGAAATAATTAGGAGCCGAGTTATGCTTACAAACATGTTTTTGCCTTCTGCCCCGTCAGGAAGGAATTTCGCAAAATGCGAGGGTGACCTTAGTGCTTAGTGACCGACCTTAGTGAGGGTCGGGTTTTTGTTCCTACAATCAGCCTGCACATCCAAATTTGTGACTGCATGGCTGCATTGAGTCAGTGAGTGAGTTTAATCTTTCATATATATAATTTTCTGCTGAATAATTTTCATTTGAACTTTGGTTGTGGTTTCACCGCTCTTCGAGCGGTGAGCGGGGGCTGCTCCCTGTTCAATGAATATTTATAACTTATATATCAAAAACTTTTATATTAAATTATCATTAAATTGAATATACTTTATGTCAAATGAATTAGTAACAATAAATATTGTTAATATAAATAGGTTTAATTTATTGCCATCAACAGATGGCAGCACTGCACATTTATGATAGATGTTTACATATACACTGTAAAAAAAAACTCGTGAAAAAAACGGAAAAAAATTGTCAGCCCAGGACGCCAATCATATTCCGTTTTCTTTACGGGGAAAAAATGTTTCAAATTAACACAAGAAAACCGTTATTCTTAACAGAAAAACACTGTTATTTTTAAAGAGAGTTCTGTAAAAATTTACAGACAAATCTGTAACTTTTACGGAACAAAAAATTTTTTCTCTGTAAAATTTACAGAAATACCTGTAATTTTTACAGAACAAAAAATTTTTTCTCTGTAAAATTTACAGAATTATCTGTAATTTTTACGGAACAAAAAAATTTTTCTCTGTAAAATTTACAGAAATATCCGTAACTTTTACAGAACAAAAATTTTTGTTCTGTGAAATTTACAGAAAAATCTATAATTTTTTACAGAACAAAAACTTTGTTTCTTTTAAAATTACAGTGTACTTCTGTTAACATAACGATATTCTTATGTTTATATAACAAAATTTGGCTGTTCTTAAAAAAAGTTTTATCCCATCAAGAAAACAGTTTTTTACTGGCGTCCTGGCTGACAGCTTTTTTCTGTAAATTTAACTTTTTTTTTTTCTCCTTTTCCAAATATAGTCACATTTTGATTGCTATTTCAATAGGAAAAATAATTTCAACAGAAGACAGAGAAATCTTTTTTCGTTTAGCAAATGAAACATTATTAATAATAAACAATACAGATTTTTTTTATTTTGAAGAATTTGTTCTGATAAATACAAAAAATTTAAAAAGAAATATTTTTCTTTAAAAGGAATTAAATAAAAAATAAATTGTATAATGGTTACTGCCAGGAAACGCAAAAGATTGAAATGTAAGAATAAATTTAAGAAAATGAGGCAGAAAATTCAATTGATAAAATTCACAATAATAATAATGCATCACTGTTACAGAATAAAAATTTTCAGGATCTACAATCATGTCAGTGCTTATGCACATTTTTTTTTTTTTATGGAAGATGATGCTCCTCTAAACATTACAGGAGTGAAACTTCCCAACATGCAATAACTTTGAAAACTATTACTTACATGCAATTATGTAAGACTCAGTAATGATATACCAAATGACTACCTATAATAAGTGATATTTACGGCAAATTAAGCATTTATAACAAGAAATTTACATAAAAACAAAATATTTTATCATGAAATTCAGAGACCAAAAATTTTCAAACTTCTTGAATTTAGGGTATGCACCTGAAAAGTTTCACTCTTGGTATTAAGACAACCTGAAAAATCATGTGTCATCAATTATCACTTTCATAATCTGTGGTCTTCCCAAACCCCAGCCTTAATCATATGGGAATTTTGCCTTTGTGAGTTGGGTATTTGAAATATCTAATAATATATGAAGTGTATATTAAATGTTCAATTAATTACAAAACTCTCTGGTGACGAAATATTTTTTATTAGCTCAAATTAATTCCCATCTTCTCAATTCTATATACACAAAATTTTATAATTTTCTGAACATTGTTTTGTCTGTAGACAACTTTAAAATAGAGTCATTTAATTATGGACATTATTTTCCCCCCCACTTTTATGACCTGACACAACACATGCCACTTGGACTTTTTGAACCACCCTGTATATTCCAGCAAGAAAAATCTATATATTTTTTGACTCTATTCAAAATTTTGAAGACACATAAAACAACAGGGGTCAATCTAAATTTTCATTTTTTGGGCCTACTTTTGGGAAAAATCAAAATTTTTCTGATTTTTTTTATTTATTTTTTGTGAAAAAGAAAAAATATATATACACAATATATATATATATATAACACATTTTATAAATACTGTGAAGAGGACTATTTTACAGATATGAATTTTGTAAAGGAGGCCTTATTATATGGAATTTCGTGAAGAGGCATAAAAAAAAATAATTCTTGTCTGGATTGACCCTGAGTAGGCAAATGAAATTAAAACATTTATTCGTATAAAACATATAAATAAAATATATAAAAATTAAAAATTCTTTTTTTCTTCCAAATTTATTTTGATCTTCGACTCCGATTAATTCCAAGAAAACACCTAAAAAGAAACATATTTACTTTAGCAAGTTAAAAAAACATTTCTGTAAAATAAATAAATAAAATAGATAACAAATAAATATACATATTTTCTATGTAAATGAATAAATAAATATTGCAAATTGGAAATAATTGTATACAAGGCCGTAGCCAGGATTTTTTTTCGGGAGGGGCCCATCACATTTCTAATACAAGGTCATCGAATATGATATACTAATACGCATACCCAATGAAAAAAACATACGTACACGCAATCAAGGGCCTGATTAACACAGGGGCACATGTGCCTCGGGCCCTGAGTAGCAAAGAGCCCTAAAACTGGCCCTGAAAATGCCCTTTTGCCTCTAAAAATGACAAAAGTGGTATCATAAAATGCAAAATTTTGTTATTTAAGTTTGATATACAGGTATATATATGTACTTTTGCTGATTCCAGCACAGTACGAATGGTAGGGGTGGAGCCCACAAAAGTGTGTTTACCCCGGGCCTCACACGAAGTTAATCAGACCCTACACAAAAAGACTCTGATTAACTTCATGCGAGACCCGGGGCACACATAGTTTCGTGAGCCCGCGTCCTCCTTGCATTGTGCACCAATAAACACAGGTATGTCAGAATTTGCACTATATGATACCATTTTTAGGTCATAAAAGGCTAAATGGCATTTTCAGGGCAAATTATATGGCCCCTGCTATTCAGGTCACATGTCTTACATGCCCCTGCTTTAATCAGGCCTTGCACACAAATCTTTCGTCTATATTTTCTTATACAAATCCACTGAATACCAATCATTTTATTAAAACTTTTATTTATTAAAATTAATTTCCTCATGCATTAATAGTTCAACTGTTAGTCTTAAAAAATACTGATGAGTTCTTTTAAAAGATACTCATATCGAATAACTGACGGGCTTGGGCCCGTCGGGCCCCCCCTTACCTACGGCCTTGATCGTATACATTCATTAACCCTCGCTTTCCAAAGATTTTGACCCCATTTTGAAGATGAAATTTAGTTTACCCCGCCTCATTTGAAAAGTGCACTAATTTGTCAGAGATAGCAAACATAACCAGTGGAGTGCTGCAACTTCTAAAAAACAATACAAAAAAGTGCAGTGCCACACTGGTGATTTTCGGCAAACGTGCCGAGCGGCACCTGAAAGCAATTTTTCTGCAGTAACGCCTTGATCTTGGGAAAGCGAGGGTTAATTCCAAAATCCTATTTTCAAAATTAATTTATTTCATACAGGGGCATATTCAGGATTTATTTCGGGGAGGGCTGAGTTAAGTTTAATAATGTTCCCCAATGTACAGAATTCATGCATATTATTCTTAATCTTTATTTTTTTAAACTTTCTGTAAAATTTTGGAAGGCGCTGCAGCCCATCAGCCCCTATATGACACTGATTTTATGTCTTAAATACTTTAAAGCATGACTAATTTGACACACACCGGGTGCAATCTAATTTGGTATCAACTTTTAGCCACATTTAAAACTTAGTTAAAACTTAACTTTATCAAAATAGATAGTAATTTAAAAATAAAATGATATACTTTAAGTAGTGTGTGTAGACCTTCCAACTGCGGCCCGAAACTTTATCATTGCTATGATGATCTTCCTCTGATTTGGTAAGCAACTTCTCTTCTGCTGTTACTTTCAGATAAACGAGGCAGCACCATTGCACATCTAAATTTTAGCTGTGTTCGACACAATCATATCTTTGTTCGTTAGCTAACATTTAGACTGTATCTTTATTGATTTAAAAACACTTAAAAACCTTGATAATTAAGAAGAAATATATTTATGCAATCACTATAGAAATGGTCAAAATTTTATCCAACAAATGTAACTAACTGTGCCAAATCCAACCAAAATTTGGACATGATATGGTGCTGCGTTCTTGAATAAAAATAACAGAAGAAGCAGATTTGCCAAACCAGAGAAAGATTATGAAGGTGATAAGAGTCAGGCCTTGACAGAAAGAGTACACTACTTCGAGTATGTCATTTTTGTTTTTTAAATAACAAATATTTAAACTTTTTTTTTTTTAAGTAACAGTTTTGCAATATTTTTCCTTATTTTAATCAATTTTTAATCTTTTGTTCCTAAATAAAGTGCATACACTTACTAGAACCTGCCTATTTCTTTACGAACTACTTTCTCCATAACAGAAAAATGGTATTTTTTGTAACAACATTAGTTTTTGCTGTCTCCTTCACAGTATACCCAACCCTCCATTTATACTTAATATTCACCTTCCTTAAAAGCCTGATTTTATATTAACTGCCTTTTGAAAATGCTCCAACTTGCAAAAACTCTTTTATACCTTTTATGAAATGTGCTATCTCTTCTTCAAAATTTAAGTCCTTAGTTTTTATAGTAGATATCAATGCTCCATAGTCCATTTAAATCATGTACTATAAGTTTCAACAAAATACATCTAATATCACATGATATATGAAGGTCTAAAAAAGGTCACTTTAATTATAATCACCCTGTATTTTTCATAAAAATTTAAGCAGGCACATGTGCAAAAAGAAATTTAACATAATTATAAAGATAGTTTTACTATATACTAGCAGGCTTTGCCCGCTTCGCTGGCCACTAAATTTAGAGGAAACTCGTTTCTATATAGCTTTATAAAAATAAAATAAATTACTGAAATTGTTCAAAAGCTCGCTCCAGGTCCCTGCTGCATTCGGCAGCGATTTGGTCATCCACTGCAACTCGGGCGCTTGTCCCTATTACCTGCGACAATAGTTTACCAATGAGCTTCCATTTAGGTGCTTTTTATATAACAGTTTCGAAATAGATAGTATCGAAAAAATTGGAGTTTCCCTTTTATATTTGAATCCCAGTTACATGTGAACAACATTATACGTGTTGTTCACATGTAACTCGGACTGGACTCAAATGTAACTGGGTTTAGACAACATAATATTTGCTTTTACGTTATTTCATATGTTTATTTTGTTTATCCAATCAACCATTAAATGACAGCAATTTCACGCCAAATATTACAATATGCTGTGACCGGCTACGTCTGTCGCATGAGACAATTAATTTTTTGTGTTTATATGTAATTCATGGGTTGTAAACCTGATAGTACAGCCTTAATATAGTTTTCTTTGGCGACTTTTGAATTTTTGTCACCATTTTAGACTTAATCCATTGTAACAATATGCTATGAGCGTAACAATATGCTATATTTCTGCCGTATTTTAGACAACTAATCTTTTTATGGTTATATATATTTCCCATTAAACATATTTTTATTTAAATATTAATTTGAATTTTTCAAATATTTCTGTTCGACAGCGTGCAAGTGCTCAGAGGCTCATTTGTTTGTATGATAAATTAGCATAGTGATTATTATATAAAAAAATAAATAGATAGGTAAAGATTATCGTGTTACACAACTTTATTATGTCGCACCATTGGCGGCTTTTGAATTTTTGACGCCATATTAGCGATGGATTTTTTTTTTTTTTTTGATGAAAAGGGGAAGACTATTTTGCTAATAATTTTATCAGACTCTTTTTTGTTTATACATAAGAATCCTTTATATACTGCTTATATTTTTAATGGTTTTTAGGTTTAAAATAGTGCTTGTTGACATAAATTTCCTATCTTTAAAACTGCATTTGTTCTGTAAATTTTGTGTAAAAATAAATCATTTATATTTTTATATATTTGATGCGCTACTTAGATTAAAATGGCTGTTGCTATATTAAACTTCTTGTCGAAAAATGTTGGGTGTACTTCAAAACCAAAATTTAAAAAATCGCCCAGCAGGATCTGTTAATGAAACTGATAAAATAAAAATATGGTTCATAGAGTTTAAATAATCTATTTAAAAAATCTTTTAAAACCCAAATTATTAATGTATTGTATCACATACATAGATATAGTAATAATATATAGATTGATCATTGGGGAGAAAAAAGCGATTCCTTTTCACTTGGGAAAAGACTGCGATTTTACCAAAATATGACAGTCTTTCCCCGAGTGAATGCACAAGGGAATATACACGAATGTTTTAGCAAATAAAATTCATGAATAATTTATTTACTAAAGGTGAAAGAAAAGCTCCAGATATAGTTTCATTCTTCTTTTTTTCCTTTTTTCCTTCAATACCACTTAATGGCTGATTCCAAGGCTTTTTTTTCGGCATGAAAAATCTTTGCACGATAATATGGGGATCATAGATCTATATATATTATATCTATGATCACATAAATCTTTTCGAAGATAGAATAAAACCTAATTTGAAAAAAAAAAAAAAAGTAACTTTTGTTTATTAACTGAAATAATTGATGAAATTTGAAATGCAAGTTGGTCTTGTGGGGTACAGGCTGTATATTATATTTTTGTGTTCGTGAGAGAAAATTTAAAAGAATTTGAAAACTGCAATTTTTAATCCCACTTAAAAAACATGTGACTTAATGTGAAGCATATTTTTCATTTTTTTGCTTTCCTAACGGTTTCCATACAATCTTCCGCTGTTGCCACCTAAAATTCATACTTTAGTTAATTTTAAAAAATCTAATTGTCCGATTGATAAGCTGTTTAATGCATCGGATTTACAAAAAAATTCCCTTTCAATTGCTATCTTATTTGTAACGATGCGACTGATATTTCTAATTTATTTTCTAATCTTTCTGATTTATTTTCCTCGTTTTAAATAAATGTACGTTTTTTTTTTTTTTTTTTTTTAATTATTATTATTTTGTCAAAAAAAAAAAAAAAAAAAATTGGCAACAATTAAATTACGGATAAAATGTTAAAATTTAAATGACTTATTTATCAGAAATTAGAAGGTTATTATTTTCACATTTTAATTAATTAAGAAAAAACTAATCAAAAATTCGAAAATCTGACTTCAATGTGCACAATGACCCTTCAGGGGGCGCACCTTTGTGTTAAATCTTGTGACTGTCCGAGCTACCGTTTTCGAGAACAGTGAAATATACAAATATTGCTCACTTAATAGTATAAAATATATATATATATATATATATCAACAATTAACTATTGGGAAATACAACATTTAGTTACACATGTGTATGTTTCATAATACAATAATCTATGAACAAAAACAAGTTGCATCACTCAAAATAAAATACTATCTTAAATCTACAATAAATACAAATATTAACAGGTTTTAAACAAAAGGTACACTTGATACTAAAATCCATCTCCATATATGAGGAACACGTGGTACAAAGAAACAAATTTTACTAATTATTTTTTACTAGCCACAATTTTGCATGAATGAAATTAATGTACACTTTTAATCTTGTACTTGCTTTATCTAAATACATTTTTATTATTTTCTAAAGAATATTTTTATGCAAGAAAAATAGCAAAAAGTAAATGCCAAACAGATTTCATTGTACCCCATATAACAGGGTAGAATAAAACTCTTCAAATAATGCATTTTTTTTTTTTTTTTTTTTTTTTTTTTTTTGCCAAATATAGACTTTTTTAATGAACTTTTTAAAACATAGTAAGCGAAAAGGTAAAAAAAAAAAAAGGGGGGGGGGGGACTTAATGAATTTATAGTTGTCGATGAAAAGTAGTATGATTTTATTACAGGGTTGCCACTAAAATAGGAGAATGAAATTCCCTGATTTTTTCCAGGTATGTCCTAAGAAAATTCCAGTGCAACCGTATATTGAGCATTGGGCTATATTGAGGGCAAAATAATTATGGTGCCATTTTAAAACACAAAAGTTACATAT
The DNA here is from genome assembly GCA_963930645.1 of Salticus scenicus. Lineage (NCBI taxonomy): Eukaryota > Metazoa > Arthropoda > Arachnida > Araneae > Salticidae > Salticus > Salticus scenicus. The sequence goes on along the minus strand of OZ005653.1, from coordinate 39,468,342 downwards.
TACTTTTACCTAAGGAGAGGTTGTCCTTCAAAGAGTCTTTCTAAGAGGTCATGTTTAAAAAAAAAAAAAAAAAAAAAAAAATGGCAGGTGAGAAAAATACAGGAAAATGGCCCTACATTGACAGAAAAGTTGTTTTTTGGCAGTCATAGTAGGAAATTCCCTGACTTTTCCCGATTCTGGCTAAAATATTCAAATTCCCTGACTTTTAGAGTCCATTTTCAAATTCTCTGGCTTTTATGGTCAATTTTCAGATTCCCTGAGTATTCCAGGTTCCCCTAGTTTTCCAGGTAGCATGGAGTTACATTAAGTATTGTTATTACATTAAGTATCATTTCATTTTATATTAAACTGGCTCAAGCCTGTTTAGAAAATTAACATTTTTGCTTTTCTTTCAATTGCTCAAAATGGGGGCTTGCTTTTAAATGGGGGTGACAGTTTCAGCATAGTTTGAATTTTTTTTAAATGTGCTTTTCTGCAGAATGCATACATTTAAATCTAGGTTGAAGTCTTAATATACAGTACTTCACATTAATTTTCATTTAAACATGATTTCTCCAATAGAATACATTTCCTACTATTATCATTAGTTTCATTTCACCCTCCTTCATTAAAACAATCCTTATATAGACACAGCCGGTGTTGCACATGTGTTGATAAGTAGAGCTGTACCGAGTACTCGGTATATATTCTGTACTTGGTCTATTTGCTGAATGCTCGGTACTCGGCCAAATTTAGGCTATGTATTCGGCCAGTACCGAGTTGTTGTGGGAATTTCACTATTTTTATGCATTTTCATTAAAGAAATGTGTTAATGAGTGATATTTATTTTACATAACTAAAAAAATAAGAAAATATAAACACAGAGTTATTATAATTAAAATTTTTGCTATAACAGCTTTCTGCAGTTAAAATTGGCTGTTACCAAACTTAGTATAAAGATGATTCATGATATGAGCTTTTAATTATATATAACTATCTTGTTTATATGTAATACGCATTATTTTATAAAAACTTAGTACATAAAATTGTATCTATAAATCAAACAAAAATAAAATATTTTAGGTAAAAAAAGAACCTCTATGTAATATTAACACAAAATTTTAGTTATACATTTGTGCACCAGAGTATACTATTCAGGGTTGGCAAATTTTTGCCAAAGTGGAAAAAACCATGGTAAAAACCGCGGAAAAAACCGTCCCAACAAAAATAGTTTTTGCCACAATTTTTGCCAGTGGCAAAAATTACCAGTATTTCAAATAGGGTTTTAAGGATTTTAATTACACGATTTTAATGTTTAAATCATAATTTTAACAAATTAAAACCAGATATTTAATTACACTCTTGATCAACTGATTCTTATGTAAATCATTAAAATAATGCATTCTAAAATTTCTTTAAAATGAAATTTTTAACATCAGCAATTAACATAATTTTTTTCATTTTTAAAAATATTTAAATTACCTTTCTAAAAAATATTCTTCAATAATTAATTACTAGAATATTTGTGTTTTTCAATGTATTACATATTTTTGTTTACAGTGGGAAAAAGTCATATATTGATTCAATTATTGACTCAGCATTATGCCAGTCTAAAATATGCTAAAATATGCCAGTCAGTCACTGATCATGCATTTTTCGGAATTGAAATGTAAATTGCAAGTAAACTCTCTCTCTGAATATGTCTTACTTAATATTTTTTTTACTTCAATAAAATAAAAATATAATTTTGTAGTTTTATTTTTATGGTTATGTTCAGGAACTGACAAAGTTTCAATATCTCAGGAGCCAGAAATAACAATTTATTTCTATGACAATACTCACAGCAAAACTTAGAGAATTTAAGGATAATATTTCATAATTATATAATTAATGCAGGTCATTAATATATTATTTTACATTGAATAAATGAACTATTCAGTTAAAAATGTGAACTGAGGAAATTTTTAAGAAAATAACTTTTTTATTTATAAAGATAAAAACAAACTATTGGGGGGGGGGGAATCTACAGAAATATTAATTTTACCTTTAATATAATCATCAAATATATTGAGAGTGTTTAAGTTTTGGCTTTAAAATATTATTTGTCTATTAATTTTTCAGGACAGAATTCCTTTAAAGAGAATCCATTTGATAAGTATCATACTATTTAAACTTTCTAGTTGTAAATTCGAACATAGTTTGCTTTAGATAGTGTTTATGATGCTTAAATCTTGTTTAACACAAAGATGTTGACATGGAAAGTACCAGTATAGTAGTAAGAAGATTTATCAAATATGGGAATCTACCTTTCATGGAAAAACATCTTTCAAAAACAGAAATAATTGTTAAATTTTTCAGAAAACAATAAACTCATGCTATTCATTCAATACATCAGAAATATCATCTTTTATACCAAGACAAGAAGGTGGGAGGAAAAACAAAAATATTGTAAATGCATGAAATTTTTTTTGTCAGACTGCCGTAACTGGTCACCACACCAATGGATATTTATAGTCACCCTGGCACCCGGAATTTATTGGACACTGGTTATATATTATTATTAATTAATTAATTATAATTACTTTTTAAATTAAAAAATCTTCAAACATTCTTTTCATTGAGGTGCCAAAGTGTAAAGGGTGAAAATTGAAAGGGATTGTGTTGTTCTAATTTTATTTTTCCACTTTTCCTAATTTTTTTCCATTTTTGCCAATTTTTTTCATTTTTGCCGCTGTCGGCAAAAACCCAACCCTGATACTATTGTTCAAAATTGGTTGCTATCGCTGCTAGCGAATACATTATTACTTTTATGTGGTCCCATAAATAAAAAAGAAAAGAGAAAAATCCCACATAATACACATTAAAAAAGAGCAGATTTGTTAATGGTTTTTATCAATAATAATAAAATTACTAAAGCTAATTTATTAAAACATACTAATTGAGTCATATTTGAAATCGCTCTCTCTTTACTTAGTGGTCATAGTAATTTAAAAAGGGATTAAAAAAAAGGGGGGGGGGATATCAAGAAATCCTGTTAATATATCTGGAAAACTTATTTAGTCAAATAAAAATTGTTACTAAAGCAAATGACATATATATGAAGCAATATAATGAAGCAAAAAAAATTAATTTAAAAATGTGAATAATTGTACCTCAAATATTGATATTTATAATATTTACATGCACATAAACAGTATATATATATAAGCAATGTGAATAAATATATCAAGAGAACAAATTAATATATAATTATTATTATATATATATATAAGATTTACAATAAATCATCTTGAAATAAATATTAAAAATGTGCAACTACACAAACATATTTTATTTTATTTTTGAATAAATGAGAAAATATATAATATATATGTAAAAATATTAAATAATACACACTTTAAAGTTTTTTTTTTTTTTTTTTTTTTTTTTTTTGAGGGGGGGAGGGGGCATATCTGCTGTTTTTGAAAATGCATATACTTTATTGTCTAACTATCATTTTATTTTTGGTATCTTTTAATTTATGTAATTTATGAAAGAACTTCTAAAAATAATTTCTGGAAAATATTGGATATGTAACTATTTTGCAATTAAAAATAAAATACAAATTATTCATTTTGAATATCCTATCATACATATTTTATTGTTTATTCAAAACTTAACAAATTGGTATTTAAAAAAATTATGTATATGGTATTTTTAAAAATATAGTAATTAATAGCAGCCCATTTTATTATCTATATACTAAATCCAAAAGCAAGATATACTGATTTTGAATTATCAAATAAAAAAGAAGCTGCATTAGAATTTGTCCAAGCAGTTAAAAAAAAAAAAAAAAAAAAAAAAAAACTTTGATTTTAAAATTTAATGCAAAAAGTTCTCCATTCAAGGACATTTTGAGAATTATTTTGTTAAAATGTAACAGCATTAGAATTAAGAAAATGACAATTTTAATATCCAAGTATGGAAAAATGATGGAATAATTATAATCGCAAAAGATTTTACATCTGATGAAGAGTGTTTTCTTAAAATAGAAAATTTAGTTTCAATAAAAGCTATAAAACTTATTTTATTTGAAATATTAAATGTAAATGCTATTCAGTATAACTTTCAAACGGATTGCAATATTCCATTACATAATCCATAAGTATATTTTTTTCTTAAATCGTTTCTTTTCCCCTAATTCATTAAATTAAGAATTTTATTGTCATTAAATTGTAGGAAAGGCATGTTAGGTTTAACATTCACTAAAAAAAAAAAAAAAAAACTGTCAACTCACAGTAATCCTGTTATTATTTACACTATTTTAATGAAAACTTAATATTACAATTATGGAATATTTTTAGAAGTTCCGAAGTTTATAAATTTACAAATCAAATAGGATAATGTTTCATAAATTAATTAAAACATACAAATGAAGTCTCATATAAATAAAAAAATCTATTCTTTAATAAACGAGCTTAATGCCATGCATTTACTGTTAAGAATTTAAAGTAAAAAAAAAAAAAAAAAAAAAGTTATGAAAGTGAAATTAAATGAAAAATTATAGAGAAAATGTGATACTGACAATTATAAAAAAGTAGTGCGCTTATTATAATATTGTTATAATATACTATTCTGTGACAGATTTACAGGCAATTTTAGAAAAAAGCAAAAAATAAAAAAATAATTGAAAAGTTTATACCACTGTCAATTTTGAGCACTGGCTGTTGGTATACTAAGCTGGCATCATACCCTTTTGCATCAACTTAAACCTAACACAAATTGATAAAAAAAAAAAAAAAAAAAAAAAAGTTATATCATCTATGTAATAAGTAAAACATCATTAAGAAATGAAGCAGGAAGTAAAATTTAACTACAGGAGTAACTTTAAAAAATTCATTTTAAAAGGTGTTTGTTTGGTGTTTGAGAATAAGGTTGATTGACTACACTAAGGTCCTGAGTCCTAGCAAGGTGACTGCATATTAATATTTCTACATAGAAATTAAATACAGTAGAGCATTTTTATAAGGCACACCTTGGGACCAGAGGTTTTGCGTTGTATAGAATTTTGCTTGTGCCAAGACCAGAGTTGGAAGTTTACAACTAGACGTCATTAAAAAAAGAAAAAAAAAAAACTGACATTTTAAAGTAATAAGTACAAAACTTGAAACAAACACCATAAAATACAAAAAAATTCACAACAATTATTTTGGGTCAAAATAATTGTTGACCTTCGATCAGGCAAACAAAGTACGCATGAGTGCTGCAAACAAAGCAGCAATGCATTGTTTGCAGCACCAGTTTACTTTGTTCGCCCGATGAAGGGTCATCTCTTTTTTTGACCTGAAGCAATCTTTCCATGTTTTTGCATTTTATGACGTTTATAGTTCTGTACTTATTAATAAATGTCATGACAGTCACAAATATAAATTTATATTCTATGACCATTTGCTTTAGAGATACTTAAGATGCAAAATTCATTGTGCAAATCAGAATTACAATACTTCACAAATTTCTATTGGCCCTTCATAAAATTCTACTTTAAAAGGTCCTCTACAAAATTCAAATTTATAAAATCAAGCCTTTCACACAAAATTTCCTTTTATTAATATTATCATTTTATAATTATAATTATTATTTTTAAATATTATTTTAAATGAATGCTTATACTTGATTCAATGAAATAATGCTAAATGATATTAAACATGTTCACATGATTAAACATTAAAAATAATATTAAACTTTTAAAAAATTTCAGAATTTTTCAAACAATAAAGTGTTACAAACAAGAACTGTTAACTATTTACAATATGATAATACAGTAGAGGATCTTTATAACGCACATCTTGGGACCAGAGGTTTTGCATTATATAGAATTTTGCGTTATATAGATTATATCACAGACAATTAAACTTACTTTCTAAACATGGTTACGTAAATATTATACACTGGTAATAAATGAATATATTTACAAATTAAACTTAAAATATTGCCTGGAATAAATTATGATATTTACATTTGAGAACCATTTCAAAAGTTAAATTTTTCCAGAGCATGAAATATAAAATTCAATAAAATTTGAAATTTACATAAATTATTATTTAAATAAATTAGCAGCATATACATTAACACTATACTTAATATTGTTTTTCGAATCATTTACCAGTATGTTTTCTGCAGATTTGCTGATATTTTAGGATTATGAAATTTAGTTTTCTTGTTTTAATAAATTTAAAATATTTTATTCATTATTATTTATTTATTTTCTCCCTCCCCTCTTTTTCACATATGAATTTGTTCTACATTGGCTGTTCTCCTGTGTATTTAAAAAATGCATGTGATTATATCAGTTTTTGATGATCATTGTAATAACTGTATTCTTTCTTTATTAGTTAAAAACTATGAATTAGAAATATAATGTTTCAAACATTTATTTTAGTTGTGTGTGAATATATTTACATATCACATAAATAAGTTTCTCAAAATAAAATTTTTCTTAAAACAATTTGTAAATAATTTATACAAATTTAGGTAAATATACTGGTTTATAATTTTTTTAATAAAAATCACACAATCAACTGTGGAAGAAAATCATATTTATTAAAATTTAATTTTTCCGACTGAGTGTCCCGGTCCAGGCATTATTTTCACTCAGTCGGAAAAATTAAATTTCAATAAATACTGGTTTATAACCTAAGAAATATATACAAAGTATGCATAAACATATTTTGTATGTTTATGTTTATTTATATTAATATTTATGAAATCTAAAATTCCAAAGTTACTTATGAATTTTAACATAAGCCATGAAAACACAGGAATACTGGAATTTTTTTTTTTTTAAGTAAAACATAATATATGCAGGCAGTAAATTAATACGAATTTGAAAATAATTATATTTATAATCTATATTTATTACACTGTATCATTTATTAATAAATTTTTATTTATTTATTTATTTATTATTATTATTAATTGTATAAATATTTGTACCTGTTTATAGCTTGGACGTTTGGTGTTTTGGGAGTAAAACTGATTGGCTACTCTAGGGTCTTAAGACCTAAGGGGGAGTGCCCTCAGTGGGGGTCTTTCTAAAGGGTCTTAGCCTGTATTTATGCAAGTTTCGGAGAAAACTACAAAAAACTCTGAACGGCTAGGCCAACGTGTCGCACTGGGATCGAACCCGGCACCTCACATCTACCAGCTTTGAGCGTTCAACTGCTTCGCCACTGATGGGCCCTACAGCTTAGAATAATAATTTTTTTAAAAATCTGTAAGAGTAAATATTAAATTTATTACAATTTATACATGTCCAGACTGCATTCATGTTTCTCTTGTCTCATGGTAATTATAAGAATTTCAGGCACAATTCAAACATGCTTAACATTCAGAATTATTGCTTTTCTTAAAAACTTGCAATATCAGCAGTCATTAAAAAGAAAAAAAAAGTTCTATTTTTCTATAAAATATTAGGCTATGCATTTTTGTTTTACTGGTTAAATACTAAATACATAAGACTAAAAAAATTTAAATATACAATGTTGTATTGCAAATAAAATGATTTATCAATCAAAATCATCTATCAATGATTTATAAATCATGAATTTTTAGAAGCCTAAAGTTTTGTTTTTATATTAATCAAAATGTTATAATAATGTTTCTCCAAAAACATTAATATGTTTACCTTTTAAAACATACTTATAGCTTATTTAAAAACAACTATATTTTTAAAGTATCACATAACTAAGTTTAACATATACTATATTAAACATAGTTATAAATAAATTTTATAGTAATATATAAAAGTATCACAGCATATTTTAAATGAACATAGAAATAATTCATAATAAAATTTTAAAAGCCTAAAGTTTTGTTTTTTCTATTAATAAAAACGTTGTAACAATGTGTTTTTCAAAGAACATCGATCTTTTCTTACAATGTTACGATTACAGTCGAACCTCATTAATGTGAATCTCAACGAAGGTAAAAAATTTGTTCATGTTACCAGTAGCTAATCTTCATATAACTAAACTAATTATCATTTTGACGTGGGTTGTGGAAACAGTTCATGTTAACGAGGTTCGATTGTATAAGTAAAGCGATTAGCATAATTAAATGAAATAAATATAAAACAATAATTATCAAATGGAACTTACCCGCTGCATCCTTCCAAACGCCACGCCACAAACAAGCACAAGGGTCAAATCTCAAATACAAATAGATCTTTGCAAGGGTCGCCGGTCATGACTCATGAACTGTTCACGTGGTGATTTTTGAACGCGATAAATTCTTTGGTCGTGACGTCATCGCTGCTTGTCACAAGAGGAACGGAACAGATTATTCTGTTGATTCTGTTCTATCTCTGTGGTCAATGTTAATCTTTCATCCACAGCAGGAAGATAATTAGTTAATAATTAAAACAATCGTGATGATTTATCCTTGAAAAACGTTGAGAAATATTTTTTGTTTAAGTATTATTGTTATTATTATTATTATTTTTTTTTTAACATTTCTTTTTTACAGTGAAATAAAATAAAGAATAATTTTAGCTTTAAATATTCCTTCACTTTTTTTTTCCCCTTCGGCAACATTACATAGAATTCAGGAATAATTTTCTTATTTGAAGTTGTTGAAGCGAAAAATTTATAAGAAATATTCTTTAAAATTATCTCAAATAAAAAAAAAAAAAATTAAAAAAAGAAAAAGAAAAAATTGGCAATATAGTTTAGATTACTTTCTATCTGAAATTATAAAGGTGATAAAAACAATCATTTTTTTCTTCTATTCACAAGAAAAAAGTATTAAATTCGTGAAAATTTTTGACTTCTGGTTTTCGATGCATTTATACGCTTTGAAAAGTCATGAAAACGATTAGACCACTTTTAAAAATGCATGTCTGTCTGTGTATGGTTTATCAAAATTCTGTGGGCGCTGTATCTCATTAAATAATGGCCGGAATTCCGAAAAATTTTAAATTTTCATATGAGTTGATGCTGATTGTAATTGGAGTAAATGCCCAGCAGGTGGCGCTGATGCAAATTATCCCCATATAGCTATATATCATCTTTTGTTGCGCATAATTTCGCAAAATTTCACATTTAGTTGGACCTTCATGAGAATTTATCCTAATAACACTTGGGAGTAAACCTCCCAACAGGTGGCGCTGCTGTGCTTTCTTGCTTGTTTATAAAAAGAAAGGCAGGTGTATAAGTGTAAAATGGTGACAGAGTTGATAAAGATAACAAAAAAATGTGTCAAAAAGTGACTTAACCCTTTAAAGCTCACAATATATTTTCTTTTGAAAATTAACTAATTTCAAAAATGGTGTTGTGAATAATAATAACAAGTGAATTAAGGAAATAGTACTCTAATAATTACTGGTACTCTGTTGATTATAATCTGGTGGGGCACTCACACTGCATTTTCTTTTTTTTTTTCTGGTTATAGAAACAATTTCTATTATTGTCCAACAATTCAAAGATTTCAGCAATGGATTAGGACACTTAAAATATGGGGAAAAAAAAAAAAAAAGAAAACCAAAAATATCAAACACCATGTACTTAATTTTTCTTGATTCAGAAAAAAAAAAAAAAGTCTATCAAATAATAGAGCACATTTTTTATAAAAATATAGATAATTAATTTTAAAATAAAACAATAAAAAAAATAAATAATTAAAAATGGAAATAGAAAATAATTCTAAAATTTTTTACGTCATTTCTGTCACATAATTAAACTTACTTTTTTTTTTTTTTTTTTTTTTTTTAAATTTAAGAACGTTTTTAAAAATTGCATATGGGGTGAAAAGCCTGTTTGTATAAATTAAAATTTCTGGACTTCGGATGTGTCTTAATTTAGAGCAACTGAATGACAAAGATGAGTCACTGAAATATGCCTTTTTGTCATGTCTTTCACGCTGTGTTTTACCTTTTTAAACGTAGTTTCCCCCCCCCCCCCCTTAGGTAGAAAGTTTTGTATTGTATTTATAAACAAGACATTCAGATATATCAGAACACCAAAATTCATTAACGTGCATGAATATTTAGCACTTAAAATGGTACAAGAAAGCTGTATACTAGCCGCCTTCAGCGACCAGCTGGTTCGCGATGCTTGAAAAGTCCGGCTCGGTAGCGTCTGTGGCACCTTCTTCCCGTTTCAGGACATACAACATCTTATTCGCTTATTGTTAAGTACCTTTATTGAGAATTCTAACTATAGCAAATTCCCACTTAGTAGCGCCTGCGGCGCCGTATTTCTGTTTCATGATCTAAACAGCCTGTTCGTTCACCGTGAAAGCGATCCTTGAAAAATCTCACCATATTAAAGTTCATCTTGGTGTCGCCTGCGGCGCTTTCTCCCCGTTTTAGAACCTACAACATCTTGCTCGCTCATAGTGCAAATACCTTTGAAAATTCTAATTGTTGCAAATATCCGCTCTATGGCGATTGCGACGCCCCTCTGCGTTTCATGATATGAAACAATCTATTCGTTCCTCGTGCAAACGACCCTTGAAAATTATTATCGTGGCAAACCCCCAATCCGGTGGCGGCTACGATCTAATCTACCCAAGAAATTTAATCATAATTGGAATTGGAGATATTGAAATTTTAAAATATCACAGCGCTATCTGGCGACAGTGATTTGCGACGTCTACTCTTGAAATCCAATTCAAATAAGTTCTAAAATGATATATTAATTTTGAAATTATGCTAATTAAGCTGAGATACAAAAATAATATAAATAACGTTATAAAAAGATTTATGTCTGACTTTTTCGTGGTTTTCTCCGAAACTTGCGTAATTCCGGGCTAAATACGGTTAAAAATACTTAGTATGAAATGTGAACGGAGTATCAGAATTCGAAACTGCAAAATATAAAAGAATAAAAGCGTTATGGGTTTTTCGTTGTTTTCTCCGAAACTCCCGTTCCTTTTCGACATTTTATGATAATTTATGATAATTTAAGTTATAGATTATTCGAATGCACGAAACTTTTGAAAGGCCAGAGGGGCCCGTACGCTGCAAAATAAAAAAAACAGTACGTGATTTTTTGAACAGATTTTTTGCGCTTAACACGTTTCTGTAAAAAAAAAAAAAAAAAAAAAAAAAAAAAAGACATGTTTTACTTAAAAAAAAAAAAAGATGGAGTTTGTGTCACGTGGGGCCCTCAGGTTACCAGGGGGCCCATTTGTGATACCTCATGTGACATTATTTGAATCCAAGAAACTTTTGAAATTAACCTGTTCAGCGAATTTACTTTCCTTTCGAGAAATTTTCGTGTAATGAGACTTATCAAATACCCTATAAATTTATATGTGTGCATGTATGTATGTATGTGTGTATGTATATCTGTATTATTCTGACATAAACCGATTACATAAAATGTGATTTCTAGTTTACAAAAGAAAATTGGCGTATTCCTTTTAACTCTGTGGGCACACCCCCTTCTGGTGCCACGACTTCATATTACTGTTACAGTTTACAAATTTTTGCACCCGCAAAACAGAAAAAAAAAAAAAAAAAAAACTGATTTTCTTTAAACTGATTTTTTCTGTAAACAATACAGTTTTTTCTGTAAAAAATACAGATTTTTTGTTTTCAGCGTGCTGAAAAACAGAAAAGAGGGAAAAACAGAAAAAGGGGGAGGAAAAAACAGAAAAAAAAGATAAAAAACAGAAAAAATATGTTTTTTCTTTAAAACAGCTCTTTAATGTAAAAAATACAGATGTTTTCTGTAAAAACTACAGATTTTTTTTACAGTGTAGTAGCATTTTCATTATCTAAGCTAATCCCATTGAATTTTTCTAATCAATTGCATTGTTTCATGATCTTTTTTTCTCTTTCAAATGAATAACAAAAAAAAAAAAAAAGGTATAGTGTTATATTTTTAAAAAATACAAATAATGTATAATTCTCAAATTATAATTTAGGATGGAGCCACAGCACTCGCAGTCGCACTAGAATATAAACAGCGAGGGAAAAAAAAGCTAAAAATCCATAGAAGCATGGGATGAAGATAGAAACAAAAAAAACTCACAATATTAAGTGCTTAAAGAAAAAAAAAAAAAAAAAAAAAAAAAAACGGCTAACACCGGGAAAAACAAAAGATCAGAATTAACTAGAAAAGTCATCAAAGAGCGGGGAGGGCCTCGGATTGGTGTGGGGTAATACGTCTGGCTTATCTTGTTATTATACATCTTGAAGTTTTATTATGCTGTAAAACATATAAAAGCCAAAAATATAAATAGTTTAAATTTTGATTTAAATCAATGATTACAAAAAATAAATAAATAAAATAAAATGTTTTTAATTACAGTTTTTTAAATCATGACTTCATTCACTGATTTGTTAAATTCAATTAATTGTAATTTCAATCAATAATATTTTAAATGTTTAATATATTTATGGGTTTTTTTTCTTTTATTCAAATATAAATTAAATATTGATTTTTAAATATTGTTAAATATTTGTATATTTGAATGCCGAAATTTAATGCAAATATTTAGTATTCAAACATAAAAATTTTTTCTAACATTCTTTCCTGCTTTACTTTTTATTTATCTGTTTCAGTTTCCATTTAGGTTATTCAAAAAAAAATTTAAGAGTTTATTGAAGTAGTAGTTTCAATTTATAGAATTCCTAATCTAAGCCAACTTGTAAAAGTAAAATTGAAACTATTCTAGAAAACCATTTCAATTTGTAGAATTGAAACCTGAACATTTCTTTAGAGAAGAAGCACCCTAAAATAATTAACTATTACAGGGAAAGAAATAAATAATTTTTATTTAATTATTAATTTTCTTATATCTACAGATCTGCGTTTTAAATTTATGTATTAGCAGACAAAGAAAATAATTATTAGAATAACATGATGTAAAACAGGGTAGTCAACTATTTTGCCTTTTTCTGACATGTTAAGTAAATCGTAAATTCCAAATAATTTACGAATTTTTTTAAATTGGAAAAACCATAGTCTATGATATTCATGCCAGTATCCAAAATAATATTTAAAAAGTGGTTTGACATCTTTACGATGAAAATATCCCTCAAGATCGACGTTTATGTGAAATTTTGCTCTATACTGCCATGTTAAGAAATTCGTAATTTTCCTATAACTTACGAAATTTTTATATTGGAAAATTCATAGTCATTAATATTCATGCCAGTGTTCTAAATAGTATTTCAAAAGTAGTCTGACATCTTTACGATGAAAATATCTCTCAAAATTGACGTTTATCTGAAATTTTGCCCTATACTGCCATGTCAAGAAATTCGTAAATTTCCAATAACTTGCGAAATTTTCAAAGTAGCATATTTATAGTTACTGATGTTCATTCCGGCATCAAAACTGATATTTTGAAACTGGTCCGACATTTTTAGAGTAAAAAGTTTTCATTTAATGCACGTTTAAGTGAAATTTTATCCTATTCTCCCATGTTAAGAAAATCGTAAATTTCTCATAACTTACGAAGTTTTTTAATTCGAATGTTGCAAATGAATAAGGTTCTTGCCAGTATCGAAAGTAATATTTTAAAACTGATCTGACCTCTCTGCGATCATTGGTTCGTGGGATATCGTGTTAACAGACTAACAGACTAACGGACTAACACACTAACGGACTGACACACTAACGGACTAACACACTAACGGACTAACACACTAACAGACACCCTACAGGCAGACACCATACAAATTTTGTCATTTTCGGATTCCTCACACCTGAAAACGTATAAAAAAGTCAAAAAACCTAGGTGGAAATTTTTCACGATTACCTAAGTTCCCCATACTTATAGTATGATGGGGAACTAAACTAGTTGGCATAGGTGGACTCTGCTCAGTTCCCCATCATATTTATGTTCTCATAAATTTCTAGTGGGAGACATATTATAATCATGTTAAAAGAAATGAATTTGACCACAGCTTGATACAGTGGCAGAATGAAATCCCCACCTAATAGGCTATCCACCGTTCACTTCGATATATTTATCTTATTCTAATCTATTAATTTATTTTATCAGGGTCAATTCTGTTCTTTAGTTTTCATGCTACTATTTCCAATGCAATAATCCTCAAAATTCATACTTATATGAAAATTTTACAATTTCGCTATGTTGATAAAATCGTAAATTACGAATAATTTACGAAATTTTCCTATTAGAATATTTGTATTCAATCGTGTTCAAACAAATATCATAAATGTAGTTTTGAAGTTGTCTAATGTATTTATGATCCTCAAAATGGAAGTTTATGTTAAATTTACCTTATTCTGTCATTTTAAGTAAACCGTAAATTCCAAATAACATACGAATTTTTTTAAATTGAAAAAATCATAGTCTATGATATTCATGCCAGTATCCAAAATAATATTTAAAAAGTGGTTTGACATCTTTACGATGAAAATATCCCTCAAGATCGACGTTTATGTGAAATTTTGCTCTATACTGCCATGTTAAGAAATTCGTAATTTTCCTATAACTTACGAAATTTTTATATTGGAAAATTCATAGTCATTAATATTCATGCCAGTGTTCTAAATAGTATTTCAAAAGTAGTCTGACATCTTTACGATGAAAATATCTCTCAAAATTGACGTTTATCTGAAATTTTGCCCTATACTGCCATGTTAAGAAATTCGTAAATTTCCAATAACTTGCGAAATTTTCAAAGTAGCATATTTATAGTTACTGATGTTCATTCCGGCATCAAAACTGATATTTTAAAACTGGTCCGACATTTTTACAGTAAAAAGTTTCCATTTAATGGACGTTTAAGTGAAATTTTGTCCTATTCTCCCATGTTAAGAAAATCGCACATTTCTCATAACTTACGAAGTTTTTTAATTCGAATGTTGCAAATGAATAGGGTTCCTGCCAGTATCGAAAGTAATATTTAAAAACTGATCTGACCTCTCTGCGATCATTTGTTCGTGAGATATCGTGTTAACAGACTAACAAACTAACGGACTAACACACTGACACACTAACAGACACCCTACAGACAGACACCATACAAATTTTGTCATTTTCGCATTCCTCACACCTGAAAACGTATAAAAATGTCAAAAACCGAGGTCGAAATTTTTCACGATTGCCTAAGTTCCCCATACCTATAGTATGATGGGGAACTAAAAAGTGACGTCATTTCTCTGATAAGATCGTTTTACAGAAAAATCTATTTTTAAAAGTTGCATTTTTATAACCATTTCATACGCCATTTTAAACCTAGCAGTACTTTAAAGATATAAACAAAATATGAACTTTTGTCATAAATTGGCTAAAAAATACAATAATAAAAAGCATAATCAAAATAGGTATTAGTTTTTTTTTTTTTTTTTACAAAAATTAAGCCGAAATGAAGAAAAAAAAATTATTATAATTAAAAGACATCGCAAACACGGTGGCAAAAAATTAAAAGTCGCCGTAGGGGGTCCTATACTGAAGTTCTCCTGCCTGGGGAAGTATGAAAACTGGTCGTCAAACATGAGTTTTATTTTGAAACTTTTCTTTGAATGATTTGGTTTAACTACAGTCGGTAACAAAAGTGTCCGAACGCTAGCAAAAATTCCTATGTAAAAAAAGTACACTTCATACGGTTTTGTTAAATAAATCTTTATCGAATCATGTTCTTACACTGACTAAAAACAGGATTCGTGAAGGATTTATTTAACAAAACCGTATGAAGTGTACTTTTTTTACATAGGAATTTTTGCTAGCGTTC
Source organism: Salticus scenicus (assembly GCA_963930645.1). Taxonomy (NCBI): domain Eukaryota; kingdom Metazoa; phylum Arthropoda; class Arachnida; order Araneae; family Salticidae; genus Salticus; species Salticus scenicus. The sequence goes on along the minus strand of OZ005653.1, from coordinate 39,452,669 downwards.
GGACACTTTTGTTACCGACTGTACCATCAGCGTTTCATACTGCAAAAACTAATGATAAATTGGCTTCTGGTGAACTAAAATTTAAATTGGGTGGTGAAATTGGTATAAGACTTATAACTTTCCAATTTTAAAGGTAAATAAATAAAGAAAGAAATTGCGAAACTTTCGCACGTGTTTGCTAGTAATAAATATATGCATTACTAACTAACAATAAGACAAGCTTTTTTGTTTCTAAAAATCTATTATTAATTTGAACCGTATTTTGTCTGTATTCACTAAATTGAGAGAACGGCTGGGTGTAAAAATTTGGTTGAGGTGTCTTAAAGAAGGTCTTGGTCTGTAAATGTGTCATCAAAAGAGAAAAATAAAAAAAGTCGAACGGTTCCCCCCTGGGGGGGGGCAGGGGTTAAAAACACGTTTGCTAGCTTAACTCAGCTCCAAATTACTTCACTGTGAAGAAATTGTAGATGGGTGGAGTAGACTCGAATACTAAAAAATCTATTTCTGCGATTTTGGAATTTTCGACTTTAAAGGGGAAAAAAGGGGAAAATAGATTTGGGGGGAGGGGAAGGGGAGAAATTAGTTTGAGAGGGAAATCCGTACTAGACCCACGGATGTAGCACCTCATTTTAAAGGTCTTGAAATTTCATGTTGATTAGGGATGTTTGTAGCTCTGTGCCCCCTGGCGGTGAAAATTGCAACTAAAGAATTTTGCAGTTGACACCTTATTTAAAAGGTCTTGGAAATTCAAGGCGATTGGTGATAAAGGTCTTGAAATTTCATGTTCATTGGGGATGTTTGTATACAATATAGTGCGTCCCTGGTGGTGAAAAATGGACTAGGTGGTTTTGTAGTAGATCATATTATGTTACACCTTATTTTAAAGGTCTTGGTATTTTCTGACCAATGCCCAGACAGCACATCGCTTCCCCAGGATATCTTCAAAATGTCTTCTGGATGAAAAGGCATCCCAGAAACGTCCTTAAGATGTACTGTGGATAAGTTAAGCCTAACTGTGCTGTTAGGGTGGTGATGTTCGTACAGAACACACTCTGTACCCCCTGGCGGTGGAAAGTGCAACTAAAGAATTTTGCAGTTGACACCACCATGTGATACCTTATTCGAAAGGTCTTGGAAATTCAAGGCGATTGGTGATGTTCGTATACAATATACTGCGCCCCCTGGTGGAGGAAAGTGGATTTTGCAGAGAGTGCATAGCATGCCTATTATACGGTGCCGCTGCCACAGGCAGCGGAAACACGAGTCAGAGGTTCGTTCAATTCAAGGTTAATTTTTGAGATTTTTTTTTCATGTTATTAGCGACCCGCATATACGCTGCCGCAGGCACCGGGGTCACGAGACCGAGTTCCGTTCGGTTTAAGGTAATTTTTTTGTTACAGATGATTATTTTTTCCGCGATACTTTCATTTAAAAATAGAAATTCAAACAAAATAGAGTTAAAGGTATAAAATCATACAAATTTAAGGTTCATTTAAAGTTATTATCGTGGGCCCGGGCAACGCCGGTCGGGTTCGTTCGGTTCCAGGTTAATTTTTGAGAATTTTTCCTGTTATTAGCAGTCCGTGTATGCGCTGCCGCAGGCACCGGGTTCACAAGGCATAGTTTCATTCGGTTGGAGGTATTTTTTTTTTTTTTTTTTTTTTTTTTTTGTTACAGCTGATTATTTTTTCGTGATGCTTTCATTTAAAAATAGAAATTCAAACAAAATCGAGTTAAAGATATGAAATCATACAAATTTAAGATTATCATGGGCCTGGGCAACACCGGGCAGGTTTGTTCGTTTTCAGGTTAATTTTTGGGATTTTTTTTAAAGTTATTAGCGGCCCGCGTATGCGCTGCCGCAGGCACCGGGGTCACAAGGCAGAGTTTCGTTCGGTTCGAAGTAATTTTTTTTTTTTTTTTTGTTACAGCTGATTATTTTTTTTCGCGATGCTTTTATTTAAAAATAGAAATTCAAACAAAATCGAGTTAAAGATATAAAATCACACAAATCTAAGGTTCATTTAAGGTTATTATCATGGGCGGCAGCATATTATGAAAGCCTCACGCTTTCGACCCCTCTTTGGCGCATTGGCGAAACCGCTGAAGCACAGCCAGTTCTATCGCCAATTCCCATTCCGCTTCCGCTCCGTAGGTTTTTTTTTTTTTTTTTTTTTTCTGTTTTGTTTTGACCTTGATCAACGTATCGTTTCTTTTTCCAGTCTTGCTATTATTAGATTAAATTTTTATAATGAAATACATTAGTGAATCATACGATAATAAAAATGAAAAAAGGAAGTTTCACATTCATGTTTATTTAATAACTAATCACACATTTAATTATTAAAACTATTTAAGAGAAAAGTTCGATATATTTTATGTTTATTACGCAGTCGAAAAAAAAAAAAAGAATGAATGAATGCATGAATGAATGAATTAATGACAGTGGAGGCGACAACTTTTATTTGTTTCGAAAATATTAAAATTGAAAAAAATGTCAGCTGAAGTGAAATATTATAGTTAAAAGGGAAGAAAATATTATCTGACTTGCATAGAGCATAAATACTTTCCAACTGTACTTACTCATTACTCGTTACATAGTTTAATCTATATTCTTTAGTATATTTTACCTCGCAGGTGACACTTAGAAAACATTTTATTTTTAATTACGAAGGAAGACAATTCGCAACAATTATGTTTATAGGTTTACTTTTAAAGAAAATCGTAAGGGAGCTTAGTTAGGTGCAGCCCTGTACGTAATACATACAAAATTATATTTTAACTGCAGAGAAAAAAAATTATCATAAAAGCATATTTGCCAACTTGTACTTTTTTTTTTTTTTTTTTCTACTGGTAATTTTTAATAGAAATTTTTAATAAGTGTTTTAGTAGTTTTCTGTGATTAAACATGATGAAACTTTTTGCAAAGAAATAGTGGTGCTAAAAAACCGTAAAAGTTGGCCCCTATGTGAAAGAAATATTTTATAATTTTATTTCCAAAATGAAAGTATTTAAAAATTTCTATAACCTCTATGTCATCTAAAATTTTCATCTCTATACAGTATACTTGAAAAAAAAATTCTTAACACATTAAATCTACTTTGAACAATTTCCATTTACATCTCACAGTATATCTGAACATAAATGAATAATTTACGCTAATCATACCTTATTATACAAGAGAAATAGGTTTGTGCGTTTAAATAATGTGTAATTATTTAAAAATATCTCTCACAAACCCCAATGCTAAGTAAATCATTAATAAATGTCAGTAACACAAAACGGCTGCGCAGTTAATGCAATATTCGTTTGAAAAAAACCTGAAAAAAAATTCGATGGTGTTTTCCGAGTATAAAAATAACTGTGCATTCTGATACAAGAATGAAAGAAGCTAGAAAAAAGAAATTGAAGCCTGTTTTTGCTGTCAAAGTAATCAATATAAAATTTCCTACAAAACAAAATTTAATTTAGAACAATAAAAACATTTTTTTTTTTTTTTAGTAAATTTTTTTGACATGAAGATATGGGGTAACTGTGTTACGTTCCTTAGCAATGGTTAATCTATTCATTTTTAAAAATTTCTTTCGCATGTTTTCTTGTCATTTAACTTTTATTACTATACATATATATTATATAATTTGATGCTGCAGAACAAAAGAAAAAAAAAATTGTTGGTTTAAATATAAAAACAATGTTTAATAAAATAAAATAAAAATTATTTACTTTAAAATATGAAGTTGTTTTCCTTAACAACGATTAGATTCATTTCTTAAAAATTTTTTGGCACCAAAAAAAAAAAAAAAAAAAAAAAAAAAAAGTATAGTAGCACTATATACAACCATAGAGAAAGTATTGTTGTGAATCTAGTCCCCTGAATCCGAAAATCAGATTTTTAGCTGTTGATCTCTCTCTTTCTTTCTCTCTCTCTCTGTGTGTCTATGTCTTATCAATCAGCATATCTAAAAAATAAATAGTAGCAAAATGTACAAACTTAGTATTCTAATAGCAAGAAATTAAAACTTCTTCACACACCATAAATTTTAAATCAGCACAACCGGTTTCGAAAGGACGTAGCCTTTCTTCATCAGGTGCAAACACGTGCAACTGCCTTGGAGGCAAAAGCAAGACTTCTAAAAGCAAGTATTCTAAATCTATATCATATAGAGGTGCTGCACCAATATTCGCTGAGATTAAATTAATACTTCGTGTTCAGGCACATCGGAAAGAATTTCAAATGCATTATGTCTGCAGGTGAAATTTTTTATAGGTACAGTTTATGTTATACTAAATAAAATGAAACGAATATGCATTTTTTATATGCATAAAAGCATGTTTCGTGTAGAATATGGTGCGAATATCATTCACCATTTGTTTACAACACTGTCCAATAGAAATAAAATATAATGGAACTGTATTTGGAAATTGTAGAAAAACTACTCAGAGGTATGAAAATTAATTCTTCTTACACGGCAAATAAAGTATTTTTGAAATGAAATTTTAAGTATTATTTTCATATTTTAATTAATTAAAAGAAAACTATTCGAAAATCTGACTTCGAAGTATTGTGTTGTCACCGGGTTCTGAGCGACTGTGAAAGTTTCAAATGTCTAGCTAAGTAGGGAAGTTAGTTAAAAATAGGTTGCAAGATTTGTACCGGACAAACAAACACACACACAAACAAACAAGAATAGAAGTTAATAAAAACATTATAATAAGAATAAGAGAGTTAAGATATGCAATGTTTTAACTAACAAAAATAATCTTAAAAATTTTAATACAAATTTCAGTATTCAAACATAAAAATATTTTTAAATAATAACTTATCAATGAATCCACAAAGTAATACCCAAATGGGTTTTTTAGAATATATATTTAAATTGTAATAATATAAAATGAAGGGGAATTTTTTTCAAAATAGTTGAAAAGGAACATTAAGAAAAAATATTTTGAATTTTGTTTTATTGAATTCGGGGGTGGCGTGCTCGAAGTGTTTGAAGCGATCCTCCTATTCTGCGATCGCGTGTTCTAAGCGACCCTTCTAAAGAACATACATTAAGTGAACGTCCTATGCTTCGTAAATAAATAAAATTAGTGCTGAAAATTAAAAATTATTAATAAATGAAAGACTTAGGCTTTTAAGTTTGAAAGTGCTGCTGCACGAATTTTTTAAATTTTTTTTCGTGCGTATTACTGATTGCTTCAATATGTAATTTCATGCATTTTTGAGATTCATGCATTTTGAGATAGGGGTATTCTGTTTTTTTTTTTTTTTTTTTTTTTTTTTTTGTTTGTTTGTTTGTTTCCTTTGGGAGGGGGGGGGGGTTCTAATGCTTCGTCTGACTGGTTTCCTCATCAGATATCTAAAGGACCCTGGATGAGAGTTTAAAGGCCCGCCAACGTAAAGTCTGCATATGATGTCAGTCTTCTGTTTGCAATCATTGCCTGAAGAAGAAATATTCTTTTTTTTTTTTTTTTTTTTAATGCAAAGGCATAATTTTGTTGCATATCCTTCGTATTAAGTAAAATTTCTATTGCTTTCCAAACGAACGATTTATTTTTTAATGTGAACAGAATACTGGCTTTTAATAAATAAAAACAAGGATTTCGATTTCGCTTTTTGTATTATTAGTCTACGATTTCTCATCAAACAGCCAAACAATAATAAACATAAACCCAACAAACCTAATTTGGCAAACAAACAAAATTGGCAGCAATTAAATTATAGCTAATGTTTAAATGGCTAATTTTAAAGTTATTTGGAGGTTATTTTCATATTATAATTAATTAAAAGAAAACTAATCAAAAATTTGAAAATCGGTCTTCTAGGTATTGCGTTGTCATCGTGTTTTGAGCTATTTGAGAAACTTTTACAAGTTTCAAATATTTAGCTAGTCGGGGAAGTTAGTTAAAAATCGATTGCAAGATTTGTACTGGACAAACAAACGAGCAATAAAGCGAGTTAATAAAAACATGGTAAAAAGATGATACTGGGAATTTCCGGAATTCTATTCTTATGTGAGAACCTAGTGTGCCCCCCCCCCCCCCCCCCACACACACACGACTTTCTCTTAACCTGCATTTAAAAAATAAGAAGATATAGGAGGGTCGTTTCAAACAATTTTTCAGAGCGTCTGTTCGAACAGGGTCGCTTCAAATATGGTCGCTACGAGCACGGTGCCAATTAGGGGATCAAATGGAACTTTGATCAAAAAACAATGGGAAAAATAGGAGCAAAAAGTTTTTTTTTTTTTTTTTTTTTTTTTTTTTTAAGAATATAGGGAAAAATATAAGAGGAAAAAAAAGTAAAATATAGAGGAAAACTATTTTTAAATATATGAAAATAAAAATGCTAAATAAATAAGCCTAAACAAAATGTAGATCCTGGTCGAGCGCTACAATTTCACTGCTAACTGACAAAATTTATATTTAATTGCAATTAATTATTGCAAAAGGCTGTTATTTAGCTGCTAATCTATACAGCTTGTACTTTTTTGAAGTTGATTAACGAAATTTGCGTTAAGTTTACAGCCATTTGCTGAAATATGGATTCATATTGCAAAAAATTGTGAAAATTTTATGCTTAATTACCATTAATTACTTAAATATGTTATTTTACTGTTGACTAATCGATAAAATTTCCACTTTTCTTAATGCTGATTATGGAAATTCGCAATACTCGTATTTTTATGGCCGATTGCTGAAATGCATAATTATTTCATTACAAAGTTGCAAAATCTACATTTAATCACGAATAATTGCTAATACACGTCATAATTTGCCACTAATTTGTACTAATTCAAGATTTCTTAAAAGTTGATTTCTGAAATTCGCGATATTTTTGCGGTCAATTACCAAAATATGCAGTTATGTGGCGGCTAGTCGATGAAATATGTGCCCTTTTCAAAACTGAATCCCCAAATACTAAAAATCTTTGGCGCTAATCGATGAAATGCGCACATTTTTCAAAGTTGAATCTCAAATTATGAAACACTGAGAAAATTATATTGAAATCCAAAATACTGGACCATTTCACCTCTAATTGTCAAAAATTTATGTTCAATCGCAATTAAACTATTATTTTCCTGCTAATCAATAATAATCACACTTTTTTTCAAAGCTGATTCCTGAAATACATGATTATTATGCACCGTATTGCAGAAACACGCTATTACTTAGCTACTAATTAATGAAAATCGCATTCTTTTGAAAGCTGAATCTCAAATACTCAATTATTTTGCCGCTAATCAGTGAAATTTGCACTTTTATTTTCAAAGCTGAATCTCAAAATACAAAATTATTTTGCTCTGGATATCAGAAATACGGGATCGTTTCACCACTATTATTTAACTGCTAATCGATAAAGGTCGTAATTTTTTAAAAACTGATTTTTGTAAATTGCGATACTTTTGTAGCTGATAGTGAAAAAATGCAATCATTTCGCCGATAATTAATAAAATGTATATTTAATGAAAATTATTTGCTGAAATAGACTTTATTTCGATGCTAATCGGTAAAATTCTTTTTTTTTTTTTTTTTTTTTTTTTTTTTCTCTCTTTTAAAAATAATTTGCAAATATACACAATACCGAATTAAGGAATTATTTTATTTCTAACTAGCAAACCTGTGCGAAATATTTGCACTTTATTTCTTTTCTTATTTACCTTTAAAAGTTGAAACTCATAAATGTTATACCAATTTCACCACCTAATTAAAATTCTAATTTACCAGAAGTCAAATTATTATTAAAACCAAATTAGTATTGTACAATAGTGAAGCCAAAATCATTTAAAGAAAGGTTTCCAAATAAAATTCATGGTTCATGACCCAATTTTCATACTGCCACAGGCAGTACTGTTTTAATATAGGACTCCCACGACACCTTTTAAATTTTTGTCGTCATATTGGCGATGACTTTTTATTAATTTTGGTATATATATTTATATTGTTTAAAAATAATAAATAAAATAAACTAATTCCTATTTTGTTTATATTTTTTATGATTGTGTTTTTTAGTCCATTTATGACAAAAAACTTCATATTCTGTATATATCTTTAAAATTAAAATATTGTTAGGTTTAAAATGGCGCTTGCAAAGATTATGAAGAAGCAACTGTTAAAAAAATTTTTTTTTTCGTAAAATAATCTCATCAGACAAATGTCGTCTTTTTTTTTTTTCCTTATTATTTTCCAGGCCGCGCAATCTCTTTAAGATCTCTGCGAGACTTCTCTTCATTTCATTTTCATCAGCAGGCGTATCATTCAACGAGACTGCTCTTATGGTATTGCGGTCTTTACGGGAGGCTTGTTGGGCTGCCTCTATCTTAAGTGCATAGCCTAAAGCTGATTCTACGTTTCTGATGTTGAAGAGTCTCAGCGCTTTTTGAATTTCTGGATCACGAACAGCATCGATAAAGTACTGAAGAGCTAAGTCGTTTCGAGTGTCAGCATGACAGTCTGAGAATGCTAGGTGTGACAGTCTCTGAATGTCCGCTGCCAGCTCTTGCAAACTTTCGCCCGTTTTCTGGTAACGAGATTTAAGCTGGAGGCGACTATACTCCTTAGAACACTTCTGTCCGAACCGTAGCTCCAGTGCTCTAGTCAGGGCCTCGAAATTTTCTTCTATCTTTATAACTTTCTCTTGAAAAATTTCTTCTATCTTTATAACTTTCTCTTCTATTCCATCCATGCTATTTTCCATCACCATTAATTTACCCTCGATTGATTCTTTCACCGTTGAAAGCTCTCTCTTCATCTCATCTTGATTAGATTTAATTTCTTCGGTCAAACTGGCTTCCATCTTTTCCTGAACTGCTTTCATTTCCTTTTGTCTTGTTTCTATTTTCTCTATCAATCCGGTTTCCATCTTTTCCTGTCCGGCTTTCATTTCATTCATCTCTTCAGTCAAACCATCTTTCAATTCTTTTTGTCCGGTTTCTATTTTCTCTTGTGCTGCCTTCATTTCTTTCATCTCTTGACTCAGGCTATCTTTCATCTCTCTCTGTCCTTCTTTCATTTCTCTTTGTCCTTCTTTCATTTCATTCATCTGGGTAGCTAAGCTTTCTAGAAGTTTCTTCATCTCTTGCTCCATAGCTCTAGTTATCATCATTCACAGAAAACCCCACTCCTGACACCAAAAATGTTGCGTACTTGGGGGTTCGTGAGTTGTCCAAGAATAAAAGGCCAAACTTACAAAAATTCAGTAATTTATTCACAGAAAGTTATAGAAAAATACAGGTCTATAAACCAAGTATCAGCTTCAATTCAACCAGTAAACACAGCTTAAACAACAGCTGTCTATGGCAAATCCACAGTACAAACTGTATAGCTATAACACTCTCTGCAAGTCTCTTTCAAAGAGGCTCAAAGCAAAGCAAGTACTAGCGAAGCTGGCTGAAAACTGAACTGAACTGACTGCCTTGGCGGGAAAACGCTCCTTATGTACCACTGTAGAAAAGTGTGGAAGGCTCCAGAAATTTCTGTATCTCATCAGCCAATGAGATTAGAGCTTCCATATTTGGTATATCCCTTATAAGGATTTTCTCGCCTAGGTCGCCAAAAAATTCGCCAAGGTGGGAAAAATTCGCCAAATTTGGCGCCAAATCTATTACCTGCCTTATTGGGGCTTTTCAATGCGTTTTTAAGGGAAAACGAGGCTATTTCAACGCTAAAAATTAGCACTTTATCAACTTACTAAGCCTCTTTGAAAGAATTTATACAAAAATAAACACAATTATTTACAATTTTGTAACAATATTATTTTTTTATCCTCGCGTATCGTATCGTTTCGACAAAAAATAATTGAAACTGGCCCACGTTAGAGAAATATTATACAGATTATTCAAAATTAAGTAATTACAACTAATTTCTAAAATAGATGTTATTTTACTAAAAACAAGTAATTATAATCCCCATACTTCAGCAATATTCTTTTTACTTTCTTCACAGGGATGAGATTAGCAAAAATACAAAAAAGCTGAAACTGGACGCAAAGGCAAGACGTTGAAATGAAATACTAGAATTTTGATCTATTATATAGAGGTTGAACAAAATCTATTATATAGAGTAATAAATATTTATTTTAATCTCCAATGTATAAAAAAAGAACAAATGCACATCAGAAACATAAAAAAAAGCTGGAAAGCTAAATGCACAAAAAAGCTGAAAAATCTCATCCTGTATATCCAATAGAAGAATGTATTGAATTCATAAAAAATTTCGACTTTCGGTTTTCGACGGATTTACGCTGTTTGAGAGGTCTAGAATGTGATTTTACCATTTTTAGAAAATGTCTGTCTGTGTGTGTGTGTGACAAACATTTTGTGGCAACTGTATCTCTGGAACTACTGCTCAGAATTGTATATAAATTTATATGTAGATGCACCTTAATTTAAATTAGTGCCTATCAACTTTTGGTGACAACCACTCAACAGGTGGCGCTGCTATACAGCGATTTCCGAAACTTTAGGGGAGGCTATATTTCAGGTTCTATTGTGCATAATCAAACAAGACTTGATATGTAAGAAGATATTTATAAGACATTATGCTGATTCAATTTGAAATGCTTATTGGCCAACAGGTGGCGCTGCTATAGAGCGATTTCCGCAATTTAAGGGACGGCTATATCTCAGGAACTAATGCACAGAACTACATATAAATTTGTATGTAGATGCACCCTTACATAAATTAATACCTATCAACTTTTGGTGTAAATCGCTCAACAGGTGGCGCTGCTACACAGCGATTTCTGCAATTTAAGGAAAGGCTATATCTCAGGTTCTATTGCATAAAATCAAACAAAACTTGATATGCGAAAAGATCATTATGAGACATTATGCTGATTCAAGTTGGATTCTTCTTATAGGTCAACAGATGGCACTGCTATACTGAAAATTTCTTCAATAACAGGAAGGCTATATCTTAACTTGTATGGCATATAACTGTACACAACTTGATATATGAGATAGCCATTATAAAAATGCATTTTTTAAGATGTTATTTACAGACAGTAAAACTGTCTTTCTTTGTGTTAGTTTTCTCTAAGATGAAAATCATTTGCATTCATCGTGTTAGATAATTTTAATAAATAATAGTTTTACTAATTATTTGCCCTTAGTGAATTTGTATAGGAAAATATAGAAGAAAGTCTTGTGGTGGCCACAACATACTAGTTTTTTATTTTTTTTTTTGTATTTGATTACTGAAATATGTAATTTTTGTGACTGATTTCCAAATACGTAATTTTCTCGTGCGATTTGTCTGAAGAATTTTTTGAAAGTTGCTGATTTTTGTGAAAGGTTCGTTTTCAAACCCAAAATTTTCTTAAAATTACTCCTACACTATAAAGCTGAGTTACCACGCATTCAATTATCTCAACAAATGTTACAGAAAATATTCTCTTCTTTCTCCAAAGGTAAATACTTCGTCATTTGTATTTAGGAAATGGATTTCTAGTAATTCTAATGTTGATTTATTATCTGATGTTATTATTACTGGGATATTTATATATTTTATAGAGTAACCATGTTTCCTAAAATTAGCAGTGAGGAACAGTCTAGAAGCTTGGAGGGGTGCCAAATTGACCGATTGGGAAAACATCCAGTAATTCGTCACTCTTATCACTTATTTTCTTTGAATTAGATGATTGTCTCCCCTATTTTAACACTAGACCCATTGAGTCAGTGCTTGTGCAGATGCTTCCAAGATCTCAAGAAATGTGGTCGAAGAATAAGTATGATTTAATTGCCTCTGTAATAGCTAGGAGTTCTGCTTGAAAAATAAAATTATGTATATGTAGTTTGATTTGCAATTTATGTATAATTCTATTATTTTTGAAGACAACAAAAGCACAGTATTTTTTAACCATCTTTAGTATTGAACCAACCTTTAGTATTTTTGAACCATCTGTATATATTTTGAGAGTTGTATAATTTGGATTGTCTGTGAATGTTGTATTTTTATTAATTTAATTGTTTGAAAATTTGTAAGTTGGAATTGTTTTCATGACGTTATTGTTGTAAATGATAGTGTGAACTATATTGATTGTGGAAATTCCTTTAAAAGATTATGTTGTCTAAATGTTTTACTCAAAAGAGTTATGATGAGAGGAGTACCTGTTAAAATACATAATGCATCTGTAGCAATACTCTTGTATGGTTTTAATGTTTAGTAATGCAAGCCGTTGATTGGAGGAAAGCTTTCGAAAGCCATATTTCCTGTAATAGAATGAGTAATATTATTATTATTACATTGTAGCCTATTAACACGATAATATATTACTAAAAATATCCTATTAAAAAAATATATATTATCAACTTTATCTCTGCACGTGAAGTAGATGACAAATTTCTGGCAATATGCCAAAAGAATACCGTCAGATAACTAAATTACTTAAGAATAGTGAAAGATATTTTATTCAACGACATTAGAGAAATCTATTCAGTAATATTATCAGTCAGTAATCTCTCTTCATGTTCATTCAATACGTTAAAAACATAATACAGCTGAGCTCTTTAATGTTTTCTTGTATGCATTAATCTAAGCAAACGAAGATTCCTTGTGAAATATTGCAGAATTCATAATCTAAGCCAATTTTCAACTTGTAAAATTGAAACTGTTCTAGAAAATCATTTCAGTTTGTAGAACTGAAACATGAACATTTCTTTAGAAAATGAGCAACTAAAATAATTATTACGAGGGAAGAGGGAGGGGGGACCTAAATAAATTCTTATTTAATTATTAATTTATTTATATATAGATTTGTGTTTTAAATTTACGCATTAGCAAACTAAAATTCTTAATTAATAAAAGAGCATAATGTAAAACAGGAGTAATCAATCATATTACACCTACTGCCCACATTTGTATGTCTATTAGCAGTAAAATTTTCTAACTGCCTACCAGTTCCACAACAACGGTGTTTTATACAGTAAGCTAGTAATTTTATTTTATAAAATATAAAAAACAAAATTATAGCAAGTAAAGCATATAATAAAGTATTTTTCTGTTTCGATGTTTTTAAAAAGTCAAATTTAAAATGGAAGGTGTTTCTGTGATGACAAAAGCCCTATCACCCACCATAAAAGCTGAATTACCCATTAGTGAGTGGTAAGGACCAAGCTGACTACCACTCATGTAAAATAATTGCAATTCTCGGTCTCAAGCTACATGGACTATTAATTTTTAGTTCCCCATCATACTATAGGTATGGGGAACTTAAGTAATCGTGAAAAATTTCGACCTCGGTTTTTTGACTTTTTTATACGTTTTCAGGTGTGAGGAATCCGAAAATGACAAAATTTGTATGGTGTCTGTTAGTGTGTCAGTGTGTTAGTTTGTTAGTCTGTTTACACGATATCTCACGAACAAATGATCGCAGAGAGGTCAGACCAGTTTTAGAGTATTACTTTAGACACTGGCAAGAACCCTATTTATTTGGAACATTCGAATTAAAAAACTTCGCAAGTTATTAGAAATTTACGATTTTCTTAAGATGGGAGAATAGGACAAAAAGTCACTTAAAAGTGCATTAAATGGAAACTTTTTACTGTAAAAATGTCAGACCAGTTTTAAAATATCAGTTTTGATGCCGGAACGAACATCAGTAACTATAAATATGCTACTTTGAAAATTTCGCAAGTTATTGGAAATTTACGAATTTCTTAACATGGCACTATAGGGCAAAATTTCACATAAACGTCAATTTTGAGCAATATTTTCATCGTAAAGATGTCAGACTACTTTTGAAATATTATTTAGGTTACTGACATGAATATTAATGACTATGAATTTTCCAATATAAAAATTTCGTAAGTTATTGGAAATTTATGAATTTCTTAACATGACAGAATCGAGCGAAATTTCACATAAACGTCAATCTTGAGGGATATTTTCATCGTAAAGATGTCAAATCACTTTCGAAATATTATTTAGGATACTGGCATGAATATGATAGACTATGATTTTTCCAATTTAAAAAATTCATAAGTTATTTGGAATTTACGATTTACTTAACATGTCAGAATAAGGCAAAATTGAGCATAAACTTCCATTTTAAGGATCATAATAAATACATTAGACAACTTCAAAATTACATTTATGATATTTGTTTTAACATGATTGAATACAAATATTCTAATAGGAAAATTTCGTAAAATATTCGTAATTTACGATTTTATCAACATAGCGAAATTGTAAATTTTTTATATAAATATGAATTTTGAGGATTATTGCATTGGAAATAGTAGCATGAAAACTAAACAACAGAATTGACCCTGATAAAATAAATTAATAGATTAGATATAAGATATATATATCGAAGTGAATGGTGGATAGCCTATTAGGCGGGATTTCATTCTGTCACTATATCAAGCTTTGGTCAAATTCATTTCTTTTAACATGATTATAATATATCTCCCACTAGAAATTTATGAGAACATAAATATGATGGGGAACTGAGCAGAGTCCACCTATGCCAACTAGTTTTCTGAATAAAAATGTACTAAGAAAAAACAAAAATAAAATGATTAATGCTTTCACCACCTCAGCTCAAAATGAAAATGTTAAATCAGAGTACTGATATTCAGGTAGATTTTAACATTTAATTAAAATTTTTAATTAATAATTTGAATATCTGTCTGTAAGTGTAATGAATCTGAGATGAATAGTGCATATTTTTATTTCTTTTTTCTCTCTATCTCCTTTATATGATTCATATCTGTTTTATATAATCACAGTATATTTATTTTAAACCAAATATTTTTAAAGAAATAATAATTTAAAAAAAATATCCTGATATCTCTTTTTTATTTTATAAAATCCAAACCATTTCATATTTTGAAATTTGATTGAATTTTTGAAAAAAGCTGAATGATATTATTTTAACCCTTCATATACAAGATATAGCTTTATTCCTTTAGTTTTAACAGGGGTCTGTCCATACTTTTCAGATAGAGTCCATTTTGGGTAAATTGTGAAAAATCTACACATGTAATTTTGTGAATCAAAATTAGCGTGAAAATCAAGTTCTGAACATTTCGGCTAGGGTTTTTGTGAAATTTTGAAAAACGTTAAAACCGTCCCAGACAAAATAACGTTTTGTCCACTAAATTATTTGCGAGTACTAAATTAAAAATTATCTTTATTCTTTCCATATATATAAAACAATTCTTTATTAATATGTGTATGTGTAAGGCTCGTGAACTATGGTCACCTGGTCACCATTGGCGACCATTATTTTTTAAATGGCGATGTTTTCAACTTTAAGGAAATTCAACATTTTTTTTTTTTTTTTTCTTGATGAAAGAATTGATCCCAGAATCGGGCTCCGATTCTACTTTTGATGTAGGCTAACTCTTACTGTTTTGATTCCTGCTTTTCTCACCACTTTTTGAGACACTCTGTTGAATCTGTACACCATTAGGGGATTTACACATCTCCGTGCATGTTTCTGAACTCTGTGTTAAATTATTGCACCATGTTAGGGAATCGGTTTTTTTATACTGCTCCTGTTTGTGCATTCTATTGACCTGGTGCTGAATCATTGTGCCGGTGTAATGATGTATCAATGCTGATGGTTGTTTTAATGAAAATAATAAAACCGGTTTCATAATGTTAAATTTAAATAGGAGTTTCCTAATGTATCATTCTAGCCTAATAAATAATTGGTTTTTAACCCTTTCTTGCATCGTGTCCACTGTAGTGGACAAAAGTTAAAATTTTTTTCCTTTCACACAAATGTTTTTACAGATTTGGTTTCAATGTTTATTCTTTCTGTATTATTTAAGCTTTCAACTGTTGCTCATAGATAGCAGCATAATATAAAATTACAGATTGCATTGCTAGTTTGAAAATAGCGTCAACCTCTACTTCCAAGTTAGTATGATTTCTCATTGTAAACATTGTATATAAGTGCTAAACCTTTTTTATTTTGACATTTTGCATTTTGAAATAGTAATTTTAGGCATTTTAGAATATGTTTGAATAGAACACTTATTTTCAGATGCTATTTTTCATGAAAATTGATGTATTTTTCTTTTTGTCAACTACAATGGACGTTATGAACATAGGCTAATGTAGGACTTTTTTCGTTTGTCCATTGTAGTGGTACAAAAGGGTATTATTTCATTTTATAGATGCTACCGTGATAAATTCTTGGCTTCTTTACAAAGCTGTCATACCACAATGTTCTATGCAACTAGGATTTTTCAAGATTTCCATTGCCAGAGGACTAATACAAACAGTATCAAGAGTAATTGATGAACAAGATACAGAAAGACTTACGTAAACAAGAGCCAATGTCAGTGTAAAAAACTACAAAAAAAAAAAAAAAAAAAACGTCAGTCAAAGCAAGCTCTGTCCTCTACGATGGAGTGGATCATTTTGCTAAAAAAATATCAAATAGTGCTCAAAGATGTAAGATGGAGTTATGCTCAAGAAAATCTACATATTCATGTGTAAAATGCAAAGTTCATTTGTGTATCGATGAAAAAAGTGACTGCTTTTATTATTTTCATCACCACTTCTACTTTAGATATCCAATTTCTATATGCATACTATCCACTACAGTGGACAAACTGTAACTTTTAAAATAAACAAAATTTTGATGAAACAATTTTTCTCCCTGATTTCTGGGGCAATTTTAAATGGGAAAAACACAATAATTTCCTTTAAAATTTCCCAGGTGATTAATATGCAACAAAGGGTTAAGCATAGAATTTTGATTTTTATATTCAAGTAAATTTTAAAATTGAAAAAGAAAAAAGAAAGAAAGAAAACAAAAGAGGATATTTTTTACGGGCTACTAGAAACATTTGTTGGCGACCATTTTTTTACAAATTCCTGGAACCCTGTGTATGTGTATATAATCAATTTAAATACTTCAAAATAGATATGAATGAAATAGACATGCAAGTTAACAATATTTAATAAATAAATATATCTGTATTTTTCTAAGGGTGGATTGGATGCAAAAGTGATAGTTTATAGTTTCAATTTTAATTCCCCTCTCTTTCCCCACTGCTTTCAACTACATTGTCATTTCTTCTCTTCATAGTCATAAATACCTTTTAAAAAATTATTAAGCATGATGAAATTGAATGGTTCACATATCTTTCATGGAATTTTTTACTTTCTGAAAATACACAGGAAAGTATTGTAATCATGACAAAAACGTGACTTTGTAATGTTGGTGTATCTACATGTTTTGAGGTCCCATGAGTTCATTTTTGCTATTTTTACGATGATGTATGTATGTCTGAGTGAACACAATATTGTCTAAATGCTTTGTTCAAATCAGCTAAAATTTGGCACATATATTACAGGTTGTCATAGCACAAACTGTATACATCTTGGAGAATCTAGCACTTAATTTTTTTTTTAACCAGGATGCAAAGACAAATTCTTTATCATTATAGCCTATGTGCTCAAATAATTTAAAGTGTGGTAGCATCTGAATTCCTTATTCAATCCAGCTGAAACTTTATATACATGTTATAGGTCACCGTCGAATGAATTGTACAGATTTATTTTGGTGAATCTAACAATTTATAGTTTTTTTTACGAAATATTTTGTAATATTATGGCCTATAGTCTGAAATTATTTAAAATGTGATAGCGTCTAAATGCCTCATTTGATTGAGCTTTAAATTTATATACATGTTATAGGTCTATGTCACACAAACTGTATACATTTTGATGAATCTAGCACTATTAGTTTTTTAGATACATAAAAGAATTTGGATACATTCAATTTCATTAAACAATATACTAGTTGGGAGAAAATAATCAAACACTTATTATACTTTTCTCGTTTATTTATTTAATGACTTCTCTTTTTTATTTCATTTAAACAACAGTGAATTACTTAATGTTCAGAAATTCGAGTGGAGTCAATTGACATTTTTATTATTTCTCCTCTTAAAGCTTCTGCATGTTTACTAAATTGATTTTATATATATATGTACACATTTATATTATTATTGACATAACTTTTGTAAAAAATAAATAAATAAATAATAACTTTTTTATTTGGAAGTAAAATTTTAATTTTGTACTTTTTTTATCTGGAATTTCAATTACCATTTTTTTTTTTTTTTTTTTTTTTTTTTTAGAAAATTAAAATAAGAATATAAAATTATCAAATGGTTATGTACATTTCATTTTTTAAATTAGAAAAGAAAATGACATGTTGGTATTGCAAATAAAATGTTATACAGAAATGAAAGCTTTGCTTTGAAAGGACTTGCTGACATAAATTGATAAAAACATTAAATCTACATTTACGAAATTAATTTTTTTTTTTAACCTAGTATAGAAATGTTAAATAAGATATTTCCATGTTAAATACAAAATGACACAAAAACAACTTGAATTATTTTTAAGATTATAATCATCTATGTATTAATCAATCACATTGATCATGAAAAACTTTAATATTGAAAATAGTCTCTTTAGAGGGGGTAGGAGTGTTCAGTGTTGGGGGTTAAGTTATTCTTTATTTTTAACTGTCAACATTATGTACTGAAGATAACTCAACATTATGTATAAAATCTTTTTCTGGCTACAGCCTTGTCTATTTCTTTTGTTTTTAAAGATTTAGATATAGCATTAAATAACTTTTTTTTTCTCTTAACCGTTTAGAGACCGAATTTAGATCTAGGTATATTTTTCATTAGTTTTTTGCATATTTTACCTCATAATGCTTTAGTTAAGGGATATTAATCATTTAAATGGAAAATATATACATAAATATTAATTATCATAAATAATGATATTATTTGGTTATTAAAATTAATATTACTGATTAATATCATCCATTTAATATTATCAAATTTGATGTCCTTTTTGATAATAAGAGTTTTTAAAATATACCAACTGATTTTCAGAAGCATCGGATACTTTCAAACTTTTATGCATTTCTTTTAGTTGTACTCTGTAAAGAAAAATATGAAAATGATCATTTTTAAGATTTTTTGTACAGTTATCAACTAATGATAGGAATGTTGTTTCTATTCTAAAAAATCAAGTGATCTTTTAAAATATGTCTGCTAGTTTTTCCAGTCACTATTGGTGCAATTTAATTTTTTAAATAAGTTTTAATTTGATGTTCCCAAATGGGAACATTGGCCTCTAAACGGTTAACCCTTAAGTGCATGGATTTTTCCCCCAAAAAAGTTGTATTTTACTGCAAGAAACTTTTATTACGCAGAAAACGCAACGAAAGAAAAAAGAAACAGATTTATTTTTTATGTAATGGGCTAATTTATATGTCGTATATAGATTAAATAATGGAAACTTTCCCAAAGACTACCAAAAATCCTTTATCTTCATGTTGCAGAAATGATACACTATGCATTTAAGGGTTAAAATCCAATATGATAATGTTAAAATAGATTTACAACAGATTTACTTTGTTACATTTGCAAACTATACATAACTAACGTAATTATCATTTTCTTTATGATTTTTTTTTTATTTTTTTTATTGATCATAATTTAAATTAAATTACACTTTTCATTAATAAAATTACTAATTTCTAATAAAATATTTCTATTACTAAAATTGCTAATTCAAAGTTAAAAGTACAATTTATTGCTTTAACCCGTTAGTAGTCGCTATAGACAGTGCTACTTATTACAGATTGCGTACTTTTTATTTAACTGTCACCAATAATTTTTAGAAGTTATCTGATGGACGTTTCTTTGATTTTATTCGCGTTTTATGTATATCAAATGCCACTTCTAAAAATTTTTGGTGGCTATTGAATAAAAAAAATCTGGAAAAACTGAAGGATGGGCGGCAAATTGACCAACTAGCGACTACTAACGGGTTAACAGAATAATTTTATGCATTGAATATGTACATTTGAATGGATTTTATTTTGTCCAGTTTCATGTGTTTTTTTCCAGTTTTGTCCAGTGTTATGGACTTTTGACAAAAAAGTGCACAAAATAACAACCCTGGAAGGGTTCTTTCTTAGGATAAAATAATTAGGTCCTTTTTTAAGATAAAGTTTTTGTGAAGGGTCATTTTTCAACCACTTCACCAGCCACTTTAGTATGTGGAAGACTACATCACATTTCCCACTGAGTCTTTGGTTCTAAAGTCTACTGATTCTGCTTCGAAACGAGAAGAAGAGACAATGGTATTCTTAATTTCATGTAAAGTTACAGATAAAAGGCTCTATTTTCGTGGTTAGTTGTAAGACACCAACATGCAGGCATGATAGTGCAGAAAACTGAAAAAAGAGGAAACACACGTGTTCATAAAATTAATTTCAAATGAAAAATAACGCGCACGGGAAAAACTATACAAATGTGTTCATAAAATTTATTTCAAATGAAAAATAATGCTAACAGGAAAAAAACTATACAAAATATTTTAAAAGTGACTAATTAAACTAAAAGAATAACACATCAACACAATAAAACGTGTTTAAAAAAAAAAAAAAAAAAAAAAAAAAACTTAGCTAGCAATCAACATTTAATATCATTGACTGGTGGTGGAAAATGGGAAAAAGGGAGGGGGGGGGGGGTAAAAAGCAGTTCATGAGTGAGAAATATTAAACACAATTCCACTTCTTTATTGGTTTTAGAATATCATAAAGTAAGTTTAAAATTAATATTGTGGATGGATAAATATTCAAAAATAAAAGGCTTCCTGCAGAATGTTTGATTGACGATGGTTAGAGATGAAAAGGGGGGAGGGAAGGAAAAAAAAATTACATGAGTGAGAAATATTGAATAATTCTGTTCTTTTATATGTTATAGAATCTGATAAAGCACATTTAAAATGAATATTGACATTTATATTTTGGATGGAAAAAGATTGAGAATCTAAAGTTTTTCATGTAGCGTTTGAACACTGATCGTTATTGGAGTTTGATTTTAACAAAATAAAAAACCGCGAAATTAACAAAAATCACAGAAAAGCGGAAAACCGCGGATCCGCGGAAAATTCTCATGCCTGAACATGACTGACGTTATCGCATTACGGAGAAAATAAGGCATTTTGAAGTACGTGCTTAGACTGACTAAGAATATGACTCAACAAGGATTTATTTAACAAAGCAGTATTAAGTGTACTTTTTTTAGACTGGGATTAACTGCTGTTGCTCGGATACTTTTGCTGCCGACTGTACACATCACGCACTTCAGAATGCCTTATTTCCTCCCCTAATGTGATGATGTCAGTCCTGTTGGTGACTTACATCTAACCACGAAAATAGAGCCTTTATTCTGTAGCCTTACGTGAAATTAAGAATACCATTGTCTCTTTTTCTCGTTTCAAAGCAGAATCAGTAGACTTTAGTCAGAACCAAAGATTCAGTGTGAAATGCGACGCCATTAAAAAATGAAAGTTGTGCTCTGGTAGGCACATAAGTTTTTTTTTTCTTAGCCTGCTAGCGCTGGCAATTTTTGTGCTACAGGTACCGTTCCAATTGTATTTATGGTTTTTTGGTATGGAGATCCCATTTCAATAAAAAAAAGTGTTGCCATTTGAAATTTTGTCACTGTAAGAGTTTAACTGTTGTGTTTTATGATTCTTGAGCACATACCTCAAAATACTTTCCACCAAATTTTTATTCAATGTCTGTGAATGGTATGATAGCTATGGTCTCATATATTGGGATAATTTTTTTTATAATCACCCTGTATTATTATTATTATTATTATCATCATCATTTTCTGTTGCATTTATTTTGATTTTGAATTAAAAATAAAAAGCTTGTATTAATAATAACATTTCTTTCTTTCCTTTTTAATATGTTAGACAAACAAAGGTTAAAAAAAAAAAAAAAAAAAATGAATTCTCAAACTTTCTCTATGATGGTGTCAAAATGAAGTAATTTTCACTCATTGGATGTCATTCTCCTCTTGTTCAGAAGATCATTTTTTTTTTTTTTTTTTTTTTTGTAATCAATTACAAATAATTTTTTAACTTGATACTAAAGGAAGAAAAGAATTGCTTTGGATATTATGTTCAAAAGAAATAGTCTCTTATCTTTAAAAAAAATAAAAAAAATACAATGAAAAAAGGGAACTTTTGAACAAAGTAATTTATTTATACATTAAATATTACATATAACTTTAGAAATGCTTTTAAAAGTAAGCAACCACGAATCTGCTAACTTTTCAAATACAATCAAGAATGACAGATATATCACTAAATATTTTTAGAAATTATAGCTATAAAAAGGCAATATGTGTGCATAAGGCAGTTTTATATAATGATAGAAAAAGATAAAAATTTTAATTTTTATAGCGTTTTACTACATTAATATAATACTGATAGCAATACACATAATTAAACACACACTTACAAATTTTTTGGACATGACATAAAATATTTTTATGAAACACAATGAAGTTGCTATATTCTTTGATTTATCAATCATGGTGATAAGGTTTAAAAAATAATAAATTAGCTCGAAGGTGAAACAAAAGAAAAAAAAAGCATAAAAGAAAAGCAAATATTGAATACCAGTTTGGGATAAAACTGGCTGCAAAATTAAGAACATTGTTTAAAATTACGACCAGTGACTAGATTTCCTTACTTTCTTCCCCAAAGAAACTTTTTATACTCTTTGGAAGTGTGATTTTATGGTTATACATCAGTCAGGTTCACCATTTCTCCTTCCCCCCCATGTAATACTACGGGATTACAGTGGTTTCATAATTTAAAGATACATTAATAATAAATTTCTTATAAATTTTCATTAAATTTAAAATTTAATGAGCTGAAATCTTTTTTACAATATTACCATTTGATTTCAATAGAAACAATAAATTAAATTATTAAAGCATTTCCCTTTCAAATGAATTTTTATCGCTCCACATAAACAGTTGTTTTCAAATGGCAAAAATTGAAATGAAGTATCTTTTATTTTGAATAATCATAAGATAAAAAAAACTTCTTATATAATATGTTTTTAAATTTTCTGTTGAATCTTAGCTATAGAACTACACTAGCACTTTATCAATGCGTATAAAATCTTTAAAGTGATAATGACATCAATTTTTGTGAGATGCATAATTTAACTTTTCAGGCATGAGAGTGCAGAAAATTAAAAAAAGAGGAAACACACATGTTCATAAAATTAATTTCAAATGAAAAATAACGCATGCGGGTAAAACTATACAAATATGTTCATAAAATTTATTTCAAATGAAAAAATAATACTCACAGGAAAAAAACTATACAAAATATCATACTTGCCAACCAATTTTAATAAAAAAAGGGAAGATTTGTGTTGAAAAACCAGAAGATTTCATAAAAAAAGGGAAGATTTTTTTTTACTTGTTTATTATGTTAAATAGAAAAAAATATATATATATATATACAGCTTTACAATTTTAATATTTATAAGCAATCTATAAAAACGTTTTACTATAGATTGATTATACTAAATATATTAAAGTTTTAAATGAAGTTATTCCTCTTCAACAAACAAATATCTACAAAACAGAATCTGTAAGAAATTTATTTAACAATAGACAAAAAACTTAGTTAAGTTAAAAGTATAACTAATTTTTTAAATAAATAGAATATGATTTTTGTGTATGTACATTAATCATACATATAAAAAAAAAAAAAATAGCAGTAGCTAATTATCAGTTTCAAACATGCATAAAACCAACT
This sequence comes from Salticus scenicus, assembly GCA_963930645.1. Taxonomy (NCBI): domain Eukaryota; kingdom Metazoa; phylum Arthropoda; class Arachnida; order Araneae; family Salticidae; genus Salticus; species Salticus scenicus. The sequence goes on along the minus strand of OZ005653.1, from coordinate 39,429,032 downwards.
AAGTATTAATTTTTTTAAATTGATTTGGGAAAAATTTTCCTACCTGAAAAAATTCTTAATTTTTTCCCCATGTTTACACATTTGGTATAAATATGACATACAAATATTTAATTTAATTGAGGAAAAATAAACAGATTCATTAAATTCAGCAATAAAGATCTAAAAATAATTGCATACGTGAGAAATATTGAACACTTCCATTGCTTTATTGTTTCTAGAACTGATCATTGATCACAATCCGGGGAAAAGGGGGGGGGGATACAAAAATAATTACAGAGTAAGAAATATTAAACACTTTCAACTTTACTTCTAGAATCTAATGAAAGAAGTTTAAAATTAATATTATCATTTATGTTGCAGATGGATAGGAAACAAAAGACTTCTGCAGAACATTTGATTGCTGATCACTAGTTAGAAATAAATGAAGGGGGGGGGGGTAAAAAATAATTACATCAGCAAGAAATATTTAACAATTCTATTTCTTTACATGTTCTAGAATCTCATAAAGCAAGTTTTAAATGAATATTGACATTTATGTTATGGATGGAAAAAGATTGGGAATCAGGAGTTTTCATAGAACATTTGGGTTTTCTTTTTAAAATGAACGACATCCGCGACTTTTTTAAAAACGGAAGATTTCATCATCTGTCCGGAAGACCGGAAAATACGTTAAAAAACCGGAAGTCTTCCGGGAAAACCGGAAAAGTTGGCAAGTATGAAATATTTTAAAAGTGACAAATTAAACTAAAAGAATAATGCACATCAGCACAATAAAACATGTTTAAAAAAAAAAGTTAGTTAGTAATCAACATTTAATAACATTGACTGGTGGTGGAAAATGGGAAAGGGGGGGGTTAAAAAGTAGTTCACGAGTGAGAAATATTAAACACAATTCTTCTTCTTTATGGGTTCTAGAATATCATAAAGTAAGTTTAAAATTAATATTGACATTTTTGTTGTGGATGGATAAATATTCAAAAATAAAAGGCTTCCCACAGAATGTTTGATTGGCAATGGTTAGAGATGAAAAGGGGGGGGGGGGGAGGACAAAAAAAATTATATGAGTGAGAAATATTGAATAATTCTGTTCTTTTATATGTTATAGAATATGATAAAACACGTTTAAAATGAATATTGACATTTATATTTTGGATGGAAAAAGATTGAGAATCTAAAGTTTTTCGTGGAGCGTTTGAACACTGATCGTTATTGGTTTGATTTTAACAAAATAAAAAATCGCGAAATTAATTAAAATCACAAAAAAGTGGAAAATTGCAGATCTGCGGAAAATTCTCATGCCTGCTTTTTACAATTTTTTAACGTTCACATTTAATTAAATGTATTTATTTTTATGTTGAAAGAAAATGAACTCGTAATTTTTTTTTTTTTTTTTTTTTTTTGGCAACAATTAAATTATAGCTAATATTTTAATGGCTATTTTTAAAGTTATTAGTAGGTTATTATTTTCATATTTTAATTAATTAAAAGAAAAGTAATCAAAAATTCGAAAATTGGACTTTAAAGTATTGTGTTGTCATTGGGTTCCGAGCTATTCTGAAAGTTTCAAATGTCTAGATAGTAGGGAAGTTAGTTAAAAATTAATTGCAAAATTCGTATCGGACAAACAAGAATAGAAGTTAATAAAAACATAGTAAAAAACAGAGTTTTCCAAATACAGTCGAACCTTGTTAATGTGAGCACTTCACGTGAAATACTTTTAACATAAACTGTTTCCATAGTCCCCTTCAAAAGGAAGATTAATTTAGTTATATGAAAATTAGTTACTGATAGCATGAACAAATTTTTATCCTCCTTGAGATTCATGTTAACAAAGTTCGACTTTACTGTTTTTGAATTACACTATTTTTGAACTTGTTGCTTTTTATTTTTTAGTCAACAATTTAAAAAATATTTTAATCTTCATTTTTTGAGTTAAACTCAGAGCTTAATTTTTTCCACTGCAAAAAGAAATATTAAGATAAAAATGAGAAGTTCAAAGAGTGAAATTCACAAAACAGAATTCTGAAAACTCCCTTTTTTAATGAGATACCTGTAAAGTACAAATCAACAGCAATCTCACATGATTATTTGGTAAAAGGGAAACAAATCTGACTGATGTACAGCCTTAAGGGGACTCTACCCCTATCACTGCCAAAAGGCAAAACAAACGTAACTGGATGGCAAAATCTGTTTATTAAATTACACTTTACTTAATGTTTTTTTTTTTTTTTTTTTTTTTTTTCACATTCTGAAAATTCACAACCATTAAATTATTACTTATTCTCCAAAAATTAATTTCTTTAATATTACATTTTTGAGTTTGAAAATGCAAAATATTAACCAAGTGCATTTTCCATTTTTTTAAGCTGTAAAATAAAATAGTAAAATTTCAATTTCAATTCTTCGAAAATGTGCACTAATTTAGCAGTTGTGAATTTTCTGAATGTAAAAATGGGATTAAAAAAATACATTAGGTAATGAATAATTCTATGAAAAAATTTTTACCATCGGGTTACATGGGATTTGGTAACTGGAAATGGGGAAATTGTAAGAGGGAGGGAGAAATCTTAAGGAATTCTTAAGATTTTTTTTTCACCCTCCACTCTCTGATATTAACACAATAAAAAAAAGTTATTTTCTGAGGGGGAAAAAAAAAGTTTAGTAACAGCAAACAGGAAAGAATGGGGGAAGATAAGAGAATTTCTCTTACAAGCTAAACTCAAAATACAAAAACAACTCTAATAAAAGAAAAAAAAAAAAAAATCAAAACAATCAGCAGTAATTTTTTCATCTTGGCAGTAAGTTAAAAAAAGAACTTTGCAAATAAAGTTATTCCTATTAAATTTTTTTATGATATGAGAAATCATAAAACAAAACTTAAAATCATTTCCAATCTTTTTGAACAATGCATATAATTCTACAAATGTTTCACAAATTTCTTACCACAATGAAATCCATCGAGAAATTTTTTGATGTGATATGTAGTAAAATCACTGAATATATGTATGAAAAACAGTATATTGGGACTTCTTGATAAATAATTTAACACTTGTTTCATACAAATGACAATAGTATTTCGAATGACAGGCAAAATTTTATAAAGATTGGAAGAAGTCACCGATAAAATTTGATTATTTATTAAGAAAGGGGAAAAAGAACTTACATTTAAAATGTTGCATGTATATGCATTGTACAGCTGTTATAAAACATAAATAACTTATTTGTTTAGCCATTTCTAAGAAATCTCTCCAACAAATCACAATCAGTTAAAGAACCTCAATAACACAACAAGCATAATATGCTATGCTGATACAGGGTAGCTAGCATGATTTAAACTTTTCTAAATTCCCTGACTATTTTTTGAGATCCCCCCCCCCCCCCAGATTTTTACTGTTTATTTCCCATGAAAATTCCACGACATTAGTGAAAAATTTAGTGATTTAAAATAGCATTAATAATTTGAGTCACCCTGTGATAAAAAGAATTATTTTCTGTTCAACATTGATTATATTTCCCAGCTCATCTTATAATATAAACAGTAAAAAAAAAAAAATTAAATGTTTGGCTGCTGAAAATAATTCATACACAATTTAGGTTTCCTTAATGTTTGTCTGTTTTGGAAATGATTAAATTGCAATTTGAAATAATCCTATAGGAAACATTAATATATTAAAATAAACTTTTGATAGTTTGATACTAAAATGACAAATTTATCCATTAATCTCTAGTACTAACTTTAATATCTTCCAGTATTTTTTTTTTTTTTTTTGGTGTGTGAACTATTTAATTTATATTTAGATATTAATATCTAATGTTTATGAAACAGTTGTCAGAAAACTGGAATTATTATTTTTGAAGAGAAAAAAAAAAAAAGCTTTAAAAATATTTAAATTATGAAATTTCTATTACAAGTATTGTAGCTATTAAATCTGTTGTAGCTATTAATAGGTACAACAGATAGAAAAATTAAACAAAGCTTGAACAATCGGATAATAAATAAAGGTTATTTTGACCTTTAATTTAAAATATTATGCTGAATTTTATTTAAAAAGATTCTATACATGTGTATGTATTTTTAAAGTGCTTTATGCATTAATATAAAGTAAACAGTTTTCAAACCACTTTTTTTTTTTTTTTTTTTTTAAGAATAAAAACAAAAATAAAAACTTCTCAAAGCACTAACAAAAAAATTTATTTACAAACATAAAATTATATGTAAGCATTTTTTACAAAACACAACTATTTATAATTAAATTTGAAGCAACAATCATAAATTATATAAAACACTATAAACATCCAATAAATTTTCCTTTTCATAAAATTACATTATATACAAAAACAAACAAACATTATAATATACATTCTTATAATAATATTTTACTAATTACAAAGTTAATTGACAGTTTGATGTGCATTATATTTAAATTGAACATGGGTAATTTCCTTTCTTTTGCAAAAATCACAAAACAGATACCATTAAAGCATTATAAATTAAAGCCAATGAATATAAGTAAATGATTCAATAATTCACATAAAATAGATATTTCTATCCCAGTTAATCCAAAATATAAAAGTGAATTCAAAATTTTTTAAGTGATATGGAATGTACTCGATAGAAATTTCATTTTTCAAGAAAATTCAAGCACCCACTGATGATTTTTGTCAATAAATTCAAACTTTAAATTTCATCAATATGGTGTTCTTTGAGAAATATTTACCAAATCATGAGTACTGCAAAGGAAAAAAATACATATAAATATAAGACTAGGTAATGCAATGCGAACAAAATAATGATGTGAAAAATATATAACATTAAATAAGTTTTAAAATACAGATAGCCCTCGACTTTTGCACACAACTGGTTTCTGAAAACGTGTGAAATTTTAAATGTTCAAAAGCAGAGAAAACACACACACAAAAAAAAAAAAAAGAAAAGGAAGAAAGAAAGATCATATTTTTAAATAAGTAATTATCAATATTATTTACTAATCACATAAATAATTAAATCAAAACTGTTTCATGTGTTTTCTTTTTAAAACTTGTCAAGAGTTAGCTGAAAGCCATCTCTCCCCCCTATTCTTGATAAAAAGCCCCATAATATGCTGTGTCATTCTTAATCCTCTATATATATTTGATTCCTCAAATTTATTATTTTTCAAAACTGAACATATCATATATATACCTATTTATGTCTTACAACAGACAGACAAATGACATAATTGCTTTCTCACCTCACCATCTTTTTCACATCTTTCAGACTCGCATCTTTTTCACATCTTTCAGACCATCTTAATTATTTCTTTGCCCCTATCATAAAATTTGAGTTCTTAACCCTTTAATGTCCATCATTTCATACTGAAATGAAATATTTCACATACTATTTGACATTTTATATACACAGGGCTCATACTTAAATATCAGGAAAAAAAATTCCCTGGGTTTTCTAGCTACTGTGTCAAAAGTGACAGTGGAAAAACAATAATCTCTTGTTGTTAAAGAAAAAGTTTGTGTCCCAAGTTTTATTATAATACTTTTCTTTATCAGAAAGAAAAAGAAGAGAGAGAGAGAAAAACAATTTGGGACTTTGATTTTTTAGAAATGGTACTCTGAGTTCCGGTATGCACTATTTATGAGTTCCCATGTGTTCCACCTAATTATGTAAAAAAAAATCACTAAAATGAAAGTAGTATGAGAACTGCGTTGTCATGCAAATCAAGCCCTACTTATATGTTTAAGAAAAAGTTTATTTTAAAAGAATAGTAATGAGAGAGTTCTTGAAAAAAGGCAAATGAGTAAGAGCTCTGATATAGCTGATATACTACAACAAATACAGTCGAACCTCGTTAATGTGAATCTCAAGGGGGATAAAAAATTTGTTCATGTTATCAGTAGCTCATGCTATCAGTAACTAATCTTCATATAACTAAAGTAATTTTCATTTTGACGGGGATCGTGGAAACAGTTTATGTTAAAAGTAATTCACCTTAACGGGGTTCAAATGTATATATGTATTCCAGAAATATAGCTATCATTCAATATTGTTTTTCTCTGTTAACAGAAAATAGCATTATTTAAATTTCCCAAACCCTGCTGTGGGCCACAAAATTTTACTAAGCAGACCTGCATGCCGCATGTGGCCAGTGGCGTAATAAGGGTGAAGCAGCAGGAGCGGGCCGCTCTAGGCCTCTGGTCATGAAGGGGCCTCCAAACTAACTTTATGTTTAAAGATATATCTGGTGAAGTTGTCATGCCATTATTTTAACCTGAAACTTTCCCTGCAATTCCACAGCCCTAGGCTCTTCCCTAATGAGTCTTATAATGTACGAAAAGTGACCATAGAGCAACAACTCCAAAACTGGGAGAGAAAAAAAAAAATTCATTTATACAAAGCTTGACTAAGGAAAGGCAAGCAGGGCCAATGCCTCCTGGCCCTTTTGTTGAGTTGGGCTTTTGAATCAATCTTAAAACTTACTTCAGTGTCATTTTATAGTAATGAACTAGAAATGCAGGGGGCCCTCGATATAGGAGGGACATCAATTAGGGGGCCCCAGTGAGACTTTCACCGTGAGCAGGGTTAGAAATAAGCAGTCGTTAGTTGCATTTTGACGTCTAGAATTTCAATCATAGGTACCATATTTAACGCCTAGATATTTTTATCATCATACCTAATAATTTTCCCAATCCCATCAGACTCAGTCAATTGAACCTAATAAAAACTGATTTAAGAAATCATATCTCTATGAAAGTAGACTATTTCTTAATGATTAAATTAAACAGCCCTAAATTGGAAGATTTCTGCCCAGAAAATGCTATTAAATTGTGGTGGAATGATGTATTGTCTGGGCGAAGAATGAATTTGCGATTTAAAATATGTACACTACTGGCCATTAAAATTGCTACACCAAGAAGGAATAATAATAACGGAATGAAATTTGTTGGACACACACATTATAGTAGGAAGAACAATTGATTAAAATTTCAGGAAATTTGGAGTAATATGTACTGAGAAAACAGTACATAAAGCAACGAGCTCTCTGAGCAATAACAGAACATATCTGCCTAGGCATTGAATCGAACAGCAATTGGATGACATGTACGGGTAGAGCACTTCATGAAGTTTTAACACGATGCCACAATTCCTCGATCGACGTTACTGGTGAGTGGTGGGAGGCCAGTCGCTTTTCAACGATTAAACAGTCATTTTCATTGGTGCGAGATCAGGAAAACGCGCTAGCCAGAGCAACAGTCGAACACATTCGGCATCAATGAAGGTCCAGACAATATGGACAATTTGCGGTCGTGCATTGTCCTGCTTAAATGTTGCACTTCGGAGGCCCTGAACATAGGGCAGAGCGATGGGCCTTAACTCGTCAGAAATGTAATGGCAGGTATTCAGAGTGGCGGGAATGAAAACAAGAGGTGACCGGAACGTGTATCCAATGGTACCACATACCATCAATCCAGGTGGTGACTCAGTATGCGGCTACCAAAATTCTGATTACCCTCAAAACTGCATCACTGATATGGGTGCCATTAATGTGTGATCAACGATGAACCTGCACACATCAATGGCGTGAAGTCACTTTTCAGACAAATCACAATCCTGTTTACAGCATCAAGATTGCCTTATCCGTATTTAACGGCATTATGAATAATGCACATTGCCAGCTGGTATTCGACATCATCATACTGTCCATCATACGCAATGATGTTATGGGTTCCCATTGGATACACGTCTCGATTACTTCATGTTCGTATTCCTGGCACTCTGAACAGCGGCCATTAAATTTCTGATGAGTTAAGGCCCACCCCTCTGCTCTGTATTCGAGGCCTTTGTAGCGCAAAATTTAATCAAGATAATGCACGACCGCAAGCTGTTTGTATTGTCCGGATCTTCTTTGATATAGAATGTGTTTGACTGTTGCTCTGGCCAGCACGTTCTCCTGATCTCGCACCAATGAAAATGACTGTTTAATCGTTGAAAAGCGGCTGGCCCCCCACCACTCAACAATAACTTCAATCGATGAATTGTGGCATCGTGTTAAAACTTCATGAAGTGCTCTACCCGTACATGTCATCCAATCGCTGTTCGATTCAATGCCTAGGCAGATATGTGCTGTTTTTGCTCACAGAGGTCGTTGCTTTATGTACTGTTTTCTCAGTACATATTACTCCAAATTTCCTGAAATTTTAATCAATTGTTCTTCCTACTATAATGTATGTGTCCAGCAAATTTCATTCCGTTATTATTATACCTTCTTGGTGTAGCAATTTTAATGGCCAGTAGTATATGTATATTATCAATGTAATTACATTCATTACATAAATCTTTTTTGTATAATCTTGCATATATTATTTACAAGTTGATACTTTATTATTATTATTATTATTTTTAATATACATATTTAATTATAGATGGCGCCTAGATTTTTCATTTTGACCCCCAAAAAATTTAATCCAGGCGTCATTTTGACGCCTAGTTTCAAAATTCTTATTTCTAACACTGACCGTGAGCTTTGAGAGTTGTATGCCTGCCACTGCATGTTGCCCAGGGGCTATGGATTGGTTATTTCTTGTCTAATAAACTACCCGCTCATGCCAGTTTAGTGAATTCACGATCTTTCTGTTATGCTTATACCCCTATTTTTACCTTTCTGTAATTACACTATTAAGATCTTCCTATTTTTAATTAAAATAAAGAAAATATAAATATATATATTTGTTTTTAATTCGTAGTCTATGAAAATGTAGTCGAATGGTTAGTTACAGAATAACACGGAATTAAGTTTAGTTATCTAGGATTAATAAAATGCTCATCTTTAAAAGTTACTTTTAATTCTTATAAATACTTTAATAAAATATATCTTACACTGCATTATTATAATTATTACTAATTAAATTTTATTTGTTTATAAAAATTACAGAAAAAAATTCTAATCAAATATTCTTGTATTATCTTGGAACAATTTAGTGAGATTTTTTTTTTTTTCTTTTTAAGTATACAATACCCACAAGAAATAGAAATTAAACTTACCTCTTTCCATATTTGAAATGTATTATCAAGAAGACAACAGCAAGTAGCAAACATATGCTTCCAACAACAATATAAGCAATTCCTAGGAAAGGGTTCTTGCCTCCAAGCCATGAGGTATTGGATATGATGACACGTTTCGTACCTTTAAAAGGGGTAACTCGATAACCTAACAACTTGTTAAGAATCCATATCTTTTAAAGCTCATTTTAAACATACATTATACGAATAATTTTGAATAAAAGATAAAAGAAAAATGCACAATAATAAAATTAATACACATTTAATTTTTATTCCTTTGTTTATTTGAATGAGAAAGAAAAACAGTACTTTTCATATACAACATGAAAGGCTAAGATAGGTTAAATGAATGAGGTAAAATATTGACTATAATATATATATACATATATATACTTTTAGCCAGGGTTGGTTTTTTGACGTCAAAAACTGGTTTTTGACGTGACGGGTGTCAAAAACTGGTTTAAACTGTCAAAAAGTGGTTTAAACCGTCAAAAACTGTCGAAAACCACATGAGAAAAATGGAAACTATAATCTAAAATAATTTTGTGCATATTTTTAAATTGCAGTGTACTATGCATTAACATTGATTATATATATATATATATTTCTCCCCCCCCAAAAAAGAAAAATTGTGTTAGGAAACATGTCAATGCATAGTCTTAAGAAGAGTGTGACCATTATAAGTCTTTTTATGTGAATTATTTTAGAGCTATGAAAATTTGTGTACATACATTAAAATTGTAGTAATACAATTAAGTATACTAAAAATTCTTTAAAGCTAACTTAAAAAAAAAAAAAAAATTTTTAATTTTTTTAATTTTATCTGCAGTTTATTATTATTTTATTATTCCTTTCACTTAACATTATTATGGTTTAAAAATATATACTAAAATATTAGGTTTGTTGTGTATTTGTGCATTCAGTGATAGATTATTTTTTTTAATTCAATAGAATGCTGAAGTTTTAATGAAAATTTTTAGTATTGAAACTTTTTTTTTTCTTTTTTTAATTAACCTATCAAAAAATTAATAAATGATATTCAGATATTTTAGAATATATTATTAAACTATAATAACGTAAAATCGAGGTATAAAATTAAAAACATTAGTTAGCACAGAGCATTTTTAAAAAGTGAAGAAATTTAAAAATTTTTTTTTTTTTTAGAAATACAGTTTGAGAAATTTTAATATATTTAATATTATTGCATTTCACGGCATACAAATGTAAATTTTCATACCTTTAAGACTGTAATTTACAATATATATATATATATATATTCTGTCCATCATTTCCATAAAAAATATTTAGTTTAAAATTGCATTGTGTAATTCATATTAAAAATTTAGTTCAACTAGTCATGCAATATCTTAAAAAATTTTAATCATGCAACATTAAAACATACTATTGATTATAACCTAAAATAGAAAGACATGATTTATTATTCACTAGCACAGTAATTTCATTCATTGGGTTAAATTACTTACAGCATCTTTTAATTATCAATCAGTATGCATTTACTAGAACTTTCTTTTTGAAAATAAGACTTTGTAAAATTTCTGACAACTTAAAATGCAATAAGTAAGTAGTTCGCCTTAGAATATACAAATTTTTATATTTAAATTTTTGTATTTTGTAAAGGTAATGCATATAAATTTTTTGTACTTAAATAGAAGTCATTGGTATTCATAAGAAACACATACTAATAGTTGTTCTAAAAATTTTTAACCTTGGGAGATATGTAAATTAAGCACTTTTTTAAGACTACAGTTTTTTACTTTTCTGTAATAAATATGACTTTTTAATTGTTTAAAGTATGCAAGAGGCGTGAAATCAGAGGTTTTTGACACAGGGTTTTTGACGTGACAGTTTAAACTGTGGTTTAAACCGTCAAAAACTGTCATGCGTCAAAAACTTGCCAACCCTGCTTTTAGCGAGTGTTAGATCAATCTCTTTATTATTTACAGTGATTAACATTTGTATATATATATTTAAAAAAAAAGGGGGGCTATAAAATGGAAAACATACTTTTAATTTAATTCAATGTGATGGTAGCCACTACAGAAATGTCATTATGCTTAAAATAATTGCTTTAATGAACATTAAAAAAAAAAAAAAATTGCCAACATAATGGCCTCAAGATTTAATTCAGATGCTAAAAAATAGTTCTCCAGAATGAAACTTTAAATTAAAATTTAAAATGAATAAAGAATAATTCTTTTCTACAAAGAAATTTAGATTCATCAAGAATCTCTTGCTTATAAATGGTACAAAAAATGTTTTTGAGTCAAGTTTTCAAAACAAAGTTTCTGCTACAATTATGCACTTTGAGGTCTCCTGAATCTAGAAAACACATTTTCAGTGGTTGGTTTGTATGTGGGTGTCTGTAAGCCTGTTATCAGCATATCTCAAAAGCAAATGTTAGCAGAAAATCAAAATTCAATACTCCAGATCAATGTCATATGGGAACCGAGGACCCTCCTGAAACATTTTATTGAAATTGAGCAAATAGTTTGTATACAGGGACATTAAAAAAAATCCAAATACATTGCATTCATGAACAAAATTTCATATTAGTATATTTTAACATCTTTAGACTCACTTAAGAAACAAAATGAAATGAACATAATTATTTTATACATACAGAGGCATATTTTGCATATAACATGGAACGAAAAGCATTCAACATTTGTTTAAAGAGCTGTACAAAGGATTTCAGATTTATTATAGGCTATATATGGAAGTTCTCTGAAGTGTATTTCAGATTGTGATACGTGTTTCTAGTACTATACTTGAAGTACATTATAAGAACCATAATATAATGTATAGTCAATATACAAGGCTAGTCAAAATTAATTGAATAAGTTCAAAAGAATTGTCCGGATGAATTTTTTTTGATTAATTTGAAATAATACTTTTAATTACAATCTTAAATGTTTAATAAATGTACAAGCTACAGTATTCAAACAGGAGGTTGAGGGGTGGTAGTCCATTACATAATAACATATATGAAATAAAATTGTTTCTGAAATTATTTTAAATGGTTGTTTCGATAGATCAAATGCAGTACCTCCTCTTATCATATATTTTAAAACCGCACAACAATTGTTATGGGTTAGAATAATTAAGCACAAATCAGAAGAAAAAAAGTAGACATGAATGCAGCATGAAAGGAGTGCATTGTGTGTGTGTGGATTTATATATATATATATATAAAATAGTGTTAATGCCAATTTAAGACAAATCTAAATATATGAAATTCATATATTATATAATTTAAATGACATAAAGCAATAAGTTTTATTAAAGTCAAAATACATTCAAAATTTATGTGCAATTGCAGCAGGTTTAATTTTAAATGTAAATATAATAAAGATGATCTATTAAGCATAGTAGAAGCCAAGCAACAGATACAAGATCACTGAAACACCAATGACCAATAAGATTAAAAAAAAATAAAAATATCAGTGGATGAAATACACTAATGTAAAGAAACCAGATCTATTAATTAACAGCCTGCAAAACAAACGAATCAATAAAGTAACACAACAAATCTTAACTTAAAACCATAAACTTATCAAAATTAATGAAAAAATAACCTAAGAAACACAAGATAGGAAGGAAGGAGGCAGGCGGCAAGACTTGTGACTTGCCTGTCGGGTTAAACTAGTTTCACGCCAGCAACACTCACCCAGCCTGCCACACCCAGAACAGGAGCCATATGGATTTAAAAAAGCAAAATTTCAAAGCAGATGAATAACAAGGAAACCGTGAAGCAACAATGAAATTCACCGATTGATTATATTGTGTTTAATAGTATAATTAGAATTTTAAATATAGTTGACAACTCAAAAAGGAAGAAACTGAAATTTTATTGGAAAAAGTATATATATATATTATATAATGTTTGATTCCAATTTTTTTTTTTTTTTTTTCTCCAGTCTTTTGTCATTTTTTATGGTAAAGATTTTATAATTAATTAGTTAAAATAAATGTATCATTTAACTTACTGAGCAGCTGATATGTATTTTTCTTTACATTGAGCAGCGTTTTTTTTTTTTTTTTTTCTTTTCTTTTCTTTCATACACATATAATTTAAAAATACATAATTATAGATTCTTAGCTTGTTTTTTAAGTAAGAAAGTCATATGTGATAGTCATGAGGCTTATTTTTAAATTCATAATCATTTTTTAATTTCAAACTGAAATAACTATTGTTTTAGCATATTTTAAAAACCATGCAGTGAAAACATTAAAATTTTGTCCTTTTAACAAGGCACTCATTGGGTTAAACAACAAATTAATACAGTTATATTAAGTATTTAAACTTTAAATTTAAAGCTAATTAATAAAACGAAACTTACCAAAATTATACAGCTGATTTATCTGGCACAGCAAAGTATCAAAATAAAAAACTTCTGGAATATTACGATTAAAATCATTTTTCATATTTTTCAATTGCAAAAAATCTCGCTCCTTGGTCTCGTAGTGGTTGGGGGGGGGGGGGGATCTCACGGCCTGGGCTCTTCTGCATTACAGGCCTTTTATTGCCAATAGTAGTATACACTACTGCATACTATTAAACAGATTTCCTCAACAGCAACTGAAAATTTGGAAATCATACAAATTATACTAAAGGATACGATAATTTATCTTAAGTGAATACATTCCATCAGGTATGCCTTGTCTAAAAAGATTGGTCTCATGATCTACACGACGATATAATTTCCGGAATGTTGGCAAAGCTGCAGTTCTCATCCATACAATCAGGTCTTCATTCTCAAATCCATTGTTGGTGTCATCATCTGGATCAAGTTCCCAAACATTTACTGTCCAATTAACTGGCTTAGCTGTATGATTGAAAGCTGTAAAACACAAACATAAGAATTTTTCATATGATATCAAAACACATTTAAAAAACTGGCATTTGAATGCAAATAAAGCTTTCTATAACAGATTACCAGATATCAATATTTAACCACTTCACCGGCCATGCCAAGATAACTCGGGAAAAACACAGACTTCCACACACTACAGTGGCCGGTGAAGTGATTAAGCTTAATAAAGAGTCTTTTCTATATAAACTTAAGAACAATTTTGGCATTAAAAGAAACAAGTAGAATGAAAGCACAATTTTGACTTTAAAAATTATGGGATGGAAGCACTTGTGTCAAGCCACACATCTTCAACAGCATAAGGATGGTTGTTAACAGAGTGGGATGTCTTGAATTTAAATTCATTGCCAAGTGGGGGAAAAAACACATAAAAGAGCATAAACACATAAAACATTTTGGAGCTTATCAGAAAAACTAAGCATAAAATGATAAAATTTACAAAGATTAAGGATAGCATTACAAAATTCATAGGAAGACTAAGGACAGTAAGACTATTTTTGTAATTTTGAGAGAATTTTTAATTTCATTTTGGTGGAAACTTACATAGACAGCTTGGCCTGTCTAAGATGGCTTGCTTTAAAAGTAAGCCGTCATAAGGCAGCACTATATGCTATCTTTCTTTCTTTTCTTTTCTTTTTTTTTTTTTTTTTTTTTTTTTTACACGAACAACACAATACAACATGGAATTATAATCTCTTTTGGGAGAAATCGGAGAAATCAATATCAAAGGTGATAATAAAGAGGAAAAATAACAGGCACAAAGGAAGTTGAGGGAATTAAGTCAAAGGCCTATTTTCATTCTCTGTCTATTGATAGGATTGTTGTGGTCATATGTAGCAAGGGATTGGTGGATTGTCACAATATTCAAGGGCCAAATGGAACTGAACATTAAGGTATTGAATAAAATCATTTAGTTTAGGAGTGAAAATTTGGCACATATCAGAGCAAGAATGCGACTATTTTTAGTGCATATTCTAACTAATGCCAAATGATCCCCCCTCACTTGTAATCGTGCTTCTTCCCTATGCCCATGTTTTTTCTACAATTTTTTTACTCTTTTCTCCGCTTTTTTCATATGCAAAAATGCAGTACATTAAAGCTTTTAATGCTCTGCATATTTGCTTTTAATTTAAAAATAAAAAATTGACCACAAAAACAGTTATGAAAAATTTAAATGAAAAGAAATTTTTCTACTTAAATTATGTAATAAATATTACTTTCAATTTTAGTGTTAACCAAATTTGCTTTTGATGTTTATTAAAATAATGTTTTTAATATGTTGCTTAATAACTTTAATTATAAGATTTACTTCAGAATATACTTAACATATTTTCATTGTCACATCACAAATTTTATTTTTATTACTATTAATAATATATTAAAGATGTTAACTAAAAAAAATTTAATATAATTATTTGGTTATTTGAATTATAATATTCCACTGTTTTAAATTCTATAAACACATGTTTAGATATGTGGACTTAATACAATGAAGACAGTATTTTCTTTTTATAAAACTATTTCAAGAACATTTTTATAATGATCTAATTTTACTACTACCTAAGAAATAAATTTCTATTTTCATAAAATAAATAAAAATCTAAAAATCACAATACATATACATATATATTATCTGTAAAATTTAAATGCAGAGATGCCAACCTTGTAGGCCAATTTTCAGTAGTAGACAAGAAAATTTTCAGTAGTTTTGGGTACATGACAATAGTCTGGTAAGTCGATCTTAACTGGTGTAAATTTAAGTTCAAATTAAAAAAAAAAAATATTTTAAATATTATACACTCAAAAATGATTTATTTTTATACATTAAACTAATAAGTTCTTTTTGTCATTTACTTTTTAAAATTATAAATAAAATTTAACATTTTTTTTTTTTTTAAATAAATGAAGAAAAGGTAAACTCAAAATAATTTATTGATATACTCTAAACAAATTTGGTTATCTTATACATGCAATATTTGTTTACTGTAAATGGACATTTCTTGGTCACTAGCTGCAGATGGGAAAGAAGGAGGGGGGGGGGGGAAGTCAAAAAATAAATAGATGTTTGAGAAATGAAACCATTCTACTCCTTTATAGGTTCTAGAACCTAATAAAATAATTTTAAAATGAATATTGACATTCATATTGCTGATGGAGAAAGACTTTGAAACAAAAGGCTTCTGTAGAGCTTTTAATCGACTATCGCTAGTAGTTGGATATAAGAAAAGAGGAGGGGGGGGGGGGTGAAAAAAATTACTTGAGCAAGAAATATCAAAAAAATTCTATTTCTTCATAGTTCTTAGAATCTTATAAAGGAAATTTAAAGTGAATATTGACATTTATGTTGTGAATGCAGAAAGATTGGGAATCAGAAGGCTTCCATCGTATGTTTGATCGTCGATCGGAAATAGGGTTTCATTTTTTTTTTAAACAAACGATATCCGCAATTTTTTTTTAAATGTATAATCCGTAATTTTTATATGTTGTCCGTAAGACCGTAATTACTGCCGCATTTCCGTAAAAACTACGGACAAACTGTAATAGTTGGCATCTCTGTAAATGTTTTAAAAGAGAGTAATGTACAACTGCAATAAACAATAAGATATAGTATACCTTCCTGAAGTGTTCGACCTTTGGGATTTCTGAATTTTACACTCTTGTCAGTTGGCCAGGCTATACCATGTTTCTTAAGAGGGACTGCCTTTTTTTCACCATTCTGCCATAAATATAACTTGATTTCATCTAGAAAGAAAATGATTCAAAAATTAATTTTCTTTCAAAAACATTTGCATCATTAAAAGACAAATTTATATATACAATAAATTGCTTTTTCACCCAATAAAGAATTTCTGTAACTTAGACAACATTTTTTTTTTTTTTTTTTTCAGATTTGTATAGCAACCAGTTTATATATAAAAGAAAGTAAAAAAAAAAAAAATCCTAAGTTCCCCTTGTCTGTTTTAAAAGCAAATCAGATGACACAATCATGCAGCATTAGAATGTTGCACATTCACAAGTCATCGAACATGAGGGTACATTCATTTTATTAATTTACTTTAGTTCGGTAAAATCATATAATTAACTTTTTTCTTTATTATAAAGCACTATTAAAAACTGAAATCAAAACTTAAGAAATATTTATCTTACATTTTTTTCTAAAAAAATCCTAAACTCCCTGAATTTTCCCTCTTTTCACAATAAATTTTTTTTAATTTCTGAGTATTCTCTGTTTTTTAATAGAATTCTCAAATACTAGAGTTTTCTAGGTTTTCTCAGAATTCCAGGTTGGTTGGTTGGTTGGAGGATTAAGGCTGATTGACTCCTTATGTGTCCTAGGCCTATAGGGGGAATGCCCTCTGTGGGGGTCTTTCTAAGGGGTCCCAGCCCGTATTTACGCGAGTTTCGGAGGAAACCACGGAAAACTCCGAACGGCTAGGTCGATGAGCGCGACCTGGGATCGAACCCGGCACCTCCCATCTACCAGCTTTGAGCGCAGAACCGCTCGGCCGCCTCAGAATTCCAGGTACTGTACCAACCAAGATACGAAGAAAGTGTTGGATTCAAAAAAATATTTGACTTCGACTTTTCAATAGATTGCATTAAAATTATATGTTTGAGATGAGACATGTTAACATGATTTGATCATTTTTAGAAAATGTCTAAGTATCAGATACCAAAATTTTTTTGGAGCTGTATCTTTCAAAATAATGGACAGAATTCTACAAAAATTTATATTTGGCTAAACCTTTATATAAAAATAAAATGGTGCCATTTAGAGTTCAGTGTATGCCGGACTGCAAGTGACTGTGTTGAAATTTCTCCTACTTATGGAAAGGCTACATCTCAGCTATCATCGTGTATAAGTGGCTCATACATCACTTGATTTGGGAGAGGGCAATTATGAAAGCCTATGCTTATTTAATTTTGCAGCATACTAGTCAACAAGAAGCATAATTATGCTGCAGTTTTCTTGATCTCAGCTTCTGTCATGTATAAATAAGTGAATTGAATTTCATATGCGAGATAACCATTATGAGAAACTATGTTGGTTTAATTTAGGTACACATCAGCAAACAGGTGGTGTTGCTATTACTCACTTTCTGCAAATTTCCAAATGACTATATATCTTAACATTTATTGGATAAACAATTTGCACCAAATTGGAATGCAAAATCTTTATTGTAAGAAGCTATATTGATTAAATTTTATTACATATTTAACTGATAGCACTGTTATAAGGAATGATATAGAACAAAATTTTATGATGGCTGCAGTCATTCAAAACTTAACTTTTAATAAAGTAATAACAGGGTTCCCAGCATGAAAAAATATATAAACATTTAAGCAGTTTTTGGAGATAATGTAGTCAGAAGATATAAAATTGACCTACTTTTCTTGTAAAAGAAAACTGATACATGTATAAAGGCATATAAAACAAATTTTGCATAGCGAGGTTTAAAAGAAAAAATTGGCATCAATTTCTGAGATCTAAAACTGACCTATCTAATCGGGATAATTGTTAATTTTCATGTAATAACCACGGAAAATTAAAAAATAATTTGATGCAAAAAGGATATAATAAGGGACTTATATAGTAATTTTCAAGAAAATCACTAGATCTGTGTTTGAGATACTTTCACGAAAACGTGGCAAACTCAATTGTTGACTGAAAAACAATTACATATGAAAGGATATCTAAGAGGCTATGGCGAGTTTGAAAAAAATTCATACAGCTGCTTTGAAGAACCTCAAGTTGACCTACTTATACAGAAAGCCTATCAATTCCTCTGAACTAACCAACTAATATAATGTGGAAAGAACATCTAAGAGCGTGTTTACATACTCTTTCGGTATCAATGTCACACTTCCGGTTTTCCAATTTTCACCAAAAATTGGAAAAAATCATCTGTACACCAGACCAGCCTCAATTCTGAAGTTTCATACTTCCATACTCATTAGTTTTGGAGATATGGTAGTCAGAAGATCTCTCTCTCTGTCTCTGCTCCCCTCGCCCCCACCCACCACTTTTTTGGGCACATAAGACTTTAAAGCATGTAAATCAGATTAAAACTCTAAATTAAATTTGACATAATACAATAAATATTCCCATTACCTACGGAAGTTGGTAATAGATGCAGTAAAGGCGAAAAAAAAAGCGAGAAGCAATTTTTTTTTTTCAAAATAGTCTCCATTTTCCATTTTTTTTTTTTCAAAATAGTCTCCATTTTCCTGAAAATAGTAGCTTTTAAGCCACTTTTACACAAAAATAGTTGCCATAGTAGCCTGGGGTTGATTTTAGTAGCAAATACTCGTAGTTGCATTTTAGTTGCCGTTGGGAACCCTGTAATAAAAGGGTAAAAGTAGACACTTATTTTAGAGGTGGTGCAATTTCTTTGTCTATATTGAAAAACTTTCTCTTAAAAGAGATCTGCAATTTTTGTCCATATACATAAATATTCCTACATTTACAATGATAGACTTTAAGCAAAATGTACATTGAATAAAAAAAAAGAAAAATCAAAGAGCAATTATGAAGAACACACAATCAGATCTGCTTAAAGTACTTTAAAGAGACCAGATGATATTTTCATATTAAGAGGAATCACATTTACATCTATAACCAAAATAGAATATTTTCAAAATAAAACTTTGTATTTCTGACAAAAGTTGAAGATATCTTTACTCAATGCAATTTTGTAGTAAACTAATCTAACAGTCCCAGAGATTTTAACTGCTAGCTTACTTATAGTGCAAAAATAAAAATGAAAGAATGTATTTAAAAATTCATACATTTCAGAAAATTTTAAGAAGCAAATTTGTTATAAGCATAAAAGTATTAAAATACCCTGAAGAGAATAAAAATAATTTTGATTTTGACAATTTTTCTCTGATTACAATAACTATTTTCATGCATATTGTGAAACAACAGAAACTACATATGAGTTTACAGGGGTTTACTTACAATATAGTTAAAAAACAAACACCTACCATTGAACAGACTATTTGCAATTGCTCCACATGGAGCTATTGGCACATCATCTTCATTTTTATCATAAGGCCTGCAATCAGTTGATGGGTCTTTTGACAAATCTCCTAGTAGTTGTGAATCATCTCTTGATTTTACATAACGTCTGTGATTCTGATAATAGTTAGTGAGGCCATAATATATAAAGACATCTCTCTAAATATTAAAAAAAAAAAAAAAGGCACATAAATCAACCTTGCAGTGCTATAAAATTTATGTACACTCCTTCTCATAATTATAAGGACACTTCATGTTTTGAAACGCTTAAAATATTTCTAAAACATATTAAAGCCTTAAAAATCTTAAAATATTTGTAAAAACGCATTAAAGCCTTTAAATATTTTTATCAAACTTCATTGTTTGTTTACATTGTAAGGTATGATTGGCGTCGAGTTTAGTACGTAAATGCCGCCAGTTGATTTTAGTTTTGAAATTAGTGTAAAATGATAGTTGGGGTTGGGCAAGTAAAAGTCACCAGTTGAAATGAGTATTGAAAGTAGAGTAGTCTAAGGTGATAATGTCGAGTCAAGGTAAAATGTTCGGTTAAGAATGAGAAAGTCCCTAGCTGGATCCTGGATATTTTGGCGATGTTGTGGGTGAGATAGCTGGTTGGAGGTATCGAGTAGAGGTGAATTTGGGTTAGCATGGAGTGTCTGTAGTTATTGGATAGTTAGTTAGAAAATTTGAAAACAGGATCTACGATAGTCTTAAAAAAGAGTATTTTGGTAAAATGAAGTGAATCGTTTTTTCTTATTATGAAGACTTTAAATACGCAAGCGAAGTGATGACGTCACTTGCCGTTCGTGGATACAAGAAAAATATTTCCTATGTTAAACGCCCAATGGATTTTTCGTAAAAAATAATTAAAAATCGAGGGAAATTATTTCCAAATTTTAATCCCCATATTTAGGTTTAGATATGTATTAGTTATCATGTGCATGCGTTAGATTAAGTTGTTTTTGTTCTAAAATTGATAAAATTTGAATTTTAAATTTCAAAACTCTAGATAAAAAAAAAAAAAAACTTCCATATTCCATTGAAAACATAAACATTTCATTTCAAAGGATGATATTTACACAATAAATATCCAACTAATATACTAATTAAAAGGGGAATGATAAATATTCTATCATAATTTGAAGTGAAATTTGTTTTCACTAATAAAGTATCACTAATAAAGTATCACTTTTGTCTAAATAAAGTATCTGATATAAGATACTAATATGTTGCAGCGGAATAGATTTGATATCGGTCATCCTTGGCAGAAAAAAAATATATATATATATCGCCAAATTATCTGGCAAATATAATTTAATTCCTTTCAAAAATCATGGTTATTTTAAAAACTTATATTAAGAGAGTAATGAATAATATGAAACAATATTTCTCACAATACATATTACGAAAATATACATCTGGCATGTATATTTTCGTTGTACGTTTTTGATCGCCAAATACAAAAACGCCAAGAACAACAGAGTTTTGAAATTTAAAATTAAAATTTTGTCAATTTGACAGCAAAATAACTCAATCTAACACATGCACATGATAACTAATACATATATATACCCAAATATGGGGATTAAAATCGGGAAATAATTTTCCTCGATTTTTAATAATTTTTTACAAAAAATCCAATGGGCGAATAACATAGGAAATCATTTTCTTGCATCCACGGACGGTCAGTGGCGTCACACTTCGCTTGCGCATAGAGCACTTAATGGAACACTGGGATGTGTTGTTGCTGTTGTGTTGTCGGCAGGGCCCGACTTAGACTACCTGGAGCCCCGGGGCAAGCCTATTCTGGGGAGCCCCCTTTCAGTGGCATAAGAGCTCTTTAGGTTTCAGAATTTCTGCATACACCTGTAGGGGGGCCTCTTCCAGAAGGGGGGCCCAGGGCATTTTCCCCGTATGCCCTGCCGTTAGTCAGGGCCTGGTTGTCGGGCCTATATTTTTTGTCAATCAGCAGTTTTTTTATTGTCATTCATATTTATTGATCGGGTAGATTTTTTTTAATTTCAGAACGAAAATTATAAAATATCGAAACACATTTGATTTATAAACAAAAATTGAAAATACATTTAAATGATCACGTGGTAACCATTATGATCTAAACATTGTTTTCAAGATTTATCGTTCACATTCCGTCATTTTTGACGGGGTTATATACTAGTGTAAAAATAATTGTGAACAAGATTATACTGTGCACTTAATATATCTAGTATTCTAAAAACCAAAATTATTATAATTTTTTTAATATGAAACAAAATCAATAAAAAATAGTGCAAAATATTTTTTTCTCCACGTTTTTAGATGTTCATAATTATAGGGACAATAAAGATTTTTTCGTTTTATTTAACTTGCTAGCGGATAAATTAGAGTTGACATGCGAATTTGTTAACTACTGTGCTAGATTAATTCATGTATATTAGCTTTCAATTTTTCTTGGATGGACATTACTGATAATTCCTCGAGAAAAAAGAACGTTCATGTAATGACATACTTGCCAACCAATTTTAATAAAAAAAGGGAAGATCTTTGTTGAAAAACCAGAAGATTTCATAAAAAAAGGGAAGATTTTTTTTTTTTTTTTTCTCTCTCTGACGTAATAAACAATACAGTTTTACAATTTTAATATTTAGAAGCAAACTATAAAAACGTTTTACTATAGATTGATTATACTAAATATATAAAAAGGTTTAAATGAAGTTATTCCTCTTCAACATATAAATATCTACAAAACAGAATCTGTAAGAAATTTCTTTAACGATAGACAAAAAACTTAGTTAAGTTAAAGTATAACTAATATTTTAAATAAATTTTTGTGTATGTACATTAATCATACATATAAAAAAAGTAGCAGTAGCTAACTATCAGTTTCAAATGTGCATAAAACCAACTGAGTATTAATTTTCTTAAATTGATTTGGAAAAAATATTCCTACCTGAAAAAATTATTCTTCATTTTTTTCCCATGTTTAACATTTGGTATAAATATGACAAATATTTAATTTAATTGAGGAAAAATACACAGATTCATTAAATTCAGCAATAAAGATCTAAAAATAATTACATACGTGAGAAATATTGAGCACTTCCACTGCTTTATTGTTTCTAGAATTGATCATTGATCACAATCCGAGGAAGGGGGGGGGGGATACAAAAATAATTACGGAGTAAGAAATATTAAACTCTTTCAACTCTACTTCTAGAATCTAATGAAAAAAGTTTAAAATTAATATTATCATTCATGATGCAGATGGATAAAAATTAGGAAACAAAAGACTTCTGCAGAACATTTGATTGCTGATCACTAGTTGGAGATAAATGAAAGGGGGAGGGGGGGGGCAAAAATTAATTACATCAGCAAGAAATATTTAACAATTCTATTTCTTTACATGTTCTAGAATCTCATAAAGCAAGTTTGAAATGAATATTGGCATTTATGTTATGGATGGAAAAAGATTGGGAATCAGGATTTTTCGTAGAACATTTGGGTTTTCTTTTTAAAACGAACGATGTCCGCGACGATTTTAAAAACGGAAGATTTCATCATTTGTCCGGAAGACCGGAAGATACGTTAAAAAACCGGAAGTCTTCCGGGAAAACCGGAAAAGTTGGCAAGTATGTAATGAAGTATGATAAATGTGTTTTTTAAGTGGTGGGATAATTTAAATCCGTCCTATTTCTAATGAAATTTGTAGATCTAAAATTGCTGAAGAAAATGTGATCAAACGTTGAACTGCTGGTTCAATAGGAGAGAGATGTTATGCAAAATCAGCGTCGCTTTTTAAAA
Source organism: Salticus scenicus (assembly GCA_963930645.1). Classification (NCBI taxonomy): domain Eukaryota; kingdom Metazoa; phylum Arthropoda; class Arachnida; order Araneae; family Salticidae; genus Salticus; species Salticus scenicus. The sequence continues at coordinate 39,405,268 of OZ005653.1, read as the reverse complement.
GATCAAAGACTGATAATTCCTCTTACTCAAAATGACTGCTGCTGAATTTGCTCGTAATTTTTAACAAAAGGTTGGGGTCCACATTTATGCATGTTTAAAATAATTAATAATATGTTAAAATGAATAAAAAACCTGTAATAATCAATAACCATTTAATCGAGGAAAGAACGTCTGTGTGTTAAAGTTGAATAAAGACAGTATGAAATGGTAAAATGTTGCATTTTCGGATGAAAAACATTTTATGCTTGATTAAGCAAATGGCTTTAACAGTTACTGGCACGATCTGAAGATAGCCAAAGACAGAGCAGATTTTTTAAAGGCAGATATGAATCGGGCATTTTAAAGGTGGATCTATGGTGCTCTGGGGAGCTGTTTCTACTGAAGGCAGAATGAATTTAGTAATTTTTTCTATTATTATGAACATCAAGAGAATATCCGCAAATTTTACACGTGGGATTCTCAGAATTTTGTTAGATTTTAGAGAGGGGTGGAGGAGGAGGAGGGGGGGAATAATTTTTTTTTTTCAACAAGACTTACATTTTTGCTCTACTTCTAGAGCATAGAAAATAGTTTGAAGAAAGAAACTTCTGTATTATTGCCTTTCCCGTGGCCTAAAAGTTTAAAAAAACGTAACTTATCATATTAGAAAGTGCATGCAAGTGGAAAGCAATTTTAAATAGTTTAAATGTATTCAGAATATTATCTATGCTGTATGAAATGGTATTGAAACTGAATATTAAAATATATATATATATGTATATCAGAGAGAATATCTGACTGTTCCACCCTAAAAAGAGACCCCATAAAATATTAATTTAAAGAATAATTGAAAAAAAAATTACTGAGATTCGAGCGGTCCTTATAATTGTAAACACCTGAAAAATCATTTTTTTGACCGTATTTAAAGTTTTTTAAGATAGAAAAACGATAAAACTTTTTAAATATCATCTATTAATGAAATTCAAATTAATAAAAAATATATTTGTTTAAATAATAGTGTTCAGTGTTTAGTTAATATAGAAAAACGGGTGTCCTTATAATTATGAGAACCAGTGTATGTATACATATATATATATATGTAACGTAAAACAGGGGTGTCGCATTATTACGTGGGTCGGTATTCCAGTCATGTGAGCATCTTAGAAAGGATGAGGAGTCCATTAGGTTCACTAATAATCCTTTATTAAGTTCAAGATGCAGTCCTGGCCTGAATGTTAGACATCCTGAGCGTCATAAGTCCCGTAACTACGCCTAAAGTCGGCCCTTCTCCGTAGCGGCGCCCCATCGAGCCGCAGGTTTCGTTAGCGAGCTTTACATGATGAGAGTAATATTTAACATAGATTTACTAAGCAAGTCAATATCGGAAAAAGCCACGATTTCTCGTGTGTCTCAGCTTAAATACCGTCTACTTCGGCAGGAATATTTAGTCCTGCCCTGCTCAATCATTGGCTATTAACTTTATGATTGACAGTCCAGCTCAGGCCTGGATCCCCAGGATTAATTAACATGCAATACTTAACCACAAGAAAAGGAAGATTGCACTTATTCAGCACTTTTTATTCTGAAAGTTGTTCAAATTTTCTGATTTTCGCGTTATGAAGTCTTCTGCCGTCAAACAAAGTTTAAAGGCGCACTTACCAATTATTAGCGATTTCTAGATTTTAAAATAGGGTTTTAATTATTTAAATTTAAATATTTTTTATCCCTTTCATATCCCCCCCTCCCAAGCGAGATCCCCCGGGTTTGCCTGCAAAGCCATGGGAGCTCACCTGGAGGTAGACAACATTAAAGGTGAAAAATTTGACTATTATGCAATTAATGATAGAATTGTTAATGGCGTGAGAAAGATGCCAAAAAGTTTTTTGCTTATAAAATTGTAAATTTTGCTGGACTAACTTGTAGACTTTTTAAGTTTATAAAAGCGTAAATTTTACCGGATTATTTTTTATCTGCTAACCAGCTCAGGATGCCTATGTTTTGGCCTGTACATAAGAGATAAAATATTTTGCACAATTTTTTTAGCAGTATAAAAATATGTTACATGAGAAAGAAAAAAAAAATACTGACTGCAAAATACACATTTCAATAATGTAAAATAAACATTGAAAACCATATAGTTATAGAATATGAGTTATACAATATCTTGACTATTTTTTTTTTTTAATATTGCCAACTAGAAGAACAAAACAAAACGTCCTAATATAGTCCTGGTGAAGTTTAATGTTTGTGACATATTTAATTCTTGCAGTTGACTCCAGTTCACAGTTTATCTACAAAACAGAATAATCTGACAACAACATTATAATGCAAACTTGAACTTATACTATTCTTCTGGCTAAACTAAAATAATAAGCATTAAAAATAAAAATATTCAACTATAACATATATCAAAGCATATAAAGCGACAATCCTGTAAATATTATATGAGAAAGAAAAAAAAAACAAATAACATGTAGAAATCTGAGATAAGATTAGAACCAGTGTATGTATACATACATATATATGTATACATACATATATGTTTTAATCTGCTAGCACATAATGAGATACCTATTTTAAAAATCATCTGTACTGAATTTTGCCTTACATTTGATCTATTAGATCAAATTACAATTAACAAATTTATAGGAGAGAGAAACAAGATTTTAGCTGTGTACCTAAATATACACTGGATGTGTTATCATTAGACAGCTGTTATTTTCAAAACTGTTAATCAAAACAGACATATTAATAACAAAACTATTTTCAATGATGCAAGTAATGATGTTATATTATGGAAAAATCCCTAAAATAAAATTTGTAAAACTTAGAAAATTAAAATTTTTTAAAAACAAATATACAAAGCCACTTTTTCTTTTTTATGTTGTTTAGATAAACGCAGAAGCCAAGCTTGTTTTCTTTGTTAAACAAGAGTTCTTGCTTGCTTATCACCAATATTTTAAAATTGTCTTTATTTTTATTTTATTATTATATTTTTCTTTTTGCATTTAATATTGTAGTGTATTGTTTTACTCGTAGTTAAAAAGTTTTATTTTGTTTAATTTTCTCTGTTACTTTTCAAGATCTTTTCTATTTCCAAATGCAAAAGTTTATAAGAGATGGCCCCCTAAAGTGCTTTGACAGAAAATATCTATTTCTTGAAAAGGGATAACTGGAATGAGCTGTGAATTTGTGAACCCACAATGGGATTAATTTTATGTAAAAATTATAATTGGTCATAATTCATTATTATTATTTTTTTTTTTTAATATGAACTTAATATTTTTCATAATTTAAAATAATTTATGAAACAAAAGTTACTAAAGGGCAAAATTAACGGTTGTCACTCGCCACATAACGATTAAATCAAAAAAAGGTGTCAATTAAAAAATTATGTATCGATTGCCATTATAGTCGTCATTTTCTATGATTTATAAAAATTTTAAAAAGCTAGCGGTGGCGATCGTGATCAAATGCCTCGTGGAAGTCATATAATTTTCAATCTTTATCCATCCAGAGCATAAATGTCAATGGTCATTTAAAACTTGTTTTTGTTAGACTCTAGAATTTGTTCAATATTTCTCATTCATGTACTTTTTGTGCCCCCCCCCCCCTCATCCTGCTAATGATCGGAGATCAAAAACATTGCAGGTCTTGCAATTTCCAATCTTTCTACATCTGCCACTTAAATCTTAATTTTCTTTTTAAACTTGCTTTATTAGATTCTAGAATCTTTAAAGAAGTAGAATTGTTCAATATTTTTCCCTTTTGTGCCCCCCCCCTTTCCGCTAACAATTGGCATTTTCCCTTCCCATTTTCAAGTAGAAATCTTTCTTTTTTTTAATGCTGCAATGCTGATAGCTATGAAGGTTATCTTAAGTTTCTCTGCATCTATAATTTTTAAAAGAAAATACCTTAACTCTATTGAAATAAAATCATTTAAAAAGATGTGTCTCCAGAAAAAAAAGTAAATAAATGAATAAATAAAATTGTTAATAGTCTTTACATATGAGCATGTAAGTTATTGATGGATGATGTTAAAGAGTAAAATAACAAACTATTTTACTTAAATAATAATAAAAAGGTGCTATATAACTTAATCAACTAAAAGATAAAAAGATTACCATTATTATTTCAATCTTAAAGAGATTTTAATTTAGGATGAGAAGCCTATTTTTAAAACATGGGTAATGCATTGTAACAAATTACAATTTCATTGTCCATTTGCTTATTTTATTATTATATGTATTTAAATTAATCATATTTTATCCTCCCCCCCCCCAACCTATGATCTGCAAAATAATGAAAATGTTTTTTTCCTGTCTAAAAAACAATAGTCCTCTCCCTCTCCTCCTCCTAAAAAAAAAAAAAAAAAAAAAAAGCGGCCATTAACTTAAAGTGGCTACTAATGAAATTGATAGTACTGGCCACTAATGAATTTTCTCAGTTTTGCCCTTAAAGAGTTACCACAGATTTTGCTTTGGTTTCTTCATTGTATCTTGTAAATATAAATATATATATATATAAATAATCTAAAAAAAATATTATTTTGTGTGACGATAAAAACAAACGTTTATGACATGATTTTAACATTAACACCTCTAAACTCTGAACGTTTGTAACTCTATGAGAATATAAGTAAAATATGCAGCCAATATACTCTTTAGCATTGCAGCGCAGCAACCCCAGGAATTCAAATATGAAACTAAAATAAGGTATTACAATTGAAAAATACAAATTTGTATATGTTTTGATATATAAACAACTCCTAATCCAAAATTTCACTTCATTTTTTAATTGTAAGCTAGGCACAATTCCCTGTTCAATGATATCTATTATATTTTTCTGCATCAATTAGTAACAAAATAATACCAAGTACTGCATTAAAGAACATCAAAATGATATAAAATTTATACATAAAGTGGAAAAATAAGTCTCAGTCAAAGAAAATCAAAATTTTAGAATTAATTTTAATAGCCCTAAAAAAAATTAGCAAACTAGGAAAATCATGCATATGCACTACGACATGAAACTGTGGAGGTAATCACTAGTTTAACTGCCTGTAATCAGTATGATTCAACATTTGTGGATGGCAGGTGGCATGAAATGCTGCTGAAGGGAAAAGCCAAGAGCAAAGTATCTCAGAACGTCAAACGGGAAAATAGCATGCCTGAGGATGCCTCAGAACAATGAGGGTGAAAATGTTCATGAAGATAAAAGTTTTAAGGTAAAGTAAATTGTAAAAAAAAATCTTTATTTACTGTAATAAAGTTTATCTGAACAGAATTATTAAATCATAGACCTTATAGATCACGCATCCGCCTCATTATCTGTCCGCGAGATGAGCTAGCTTCCCCAGCTAAATTATCATGTAATACGGACCTGAAGAGAGAGACGAAAATGAATATTATGCGATTTTTCCATAGGAAAAAAAGTAGTTTTGAGTTTTTTAAATTTCTGTATTGTACACATACTTTTCATTTAAGCCTTTAGATTTACGCATCGTTGGAAAGCTAAAATGTCATAGATTAATTATAAAAAAGTTTCTTTTGTGAAAAACTATTTTGACGGGGAGAATTTTTTGTTTGATTCTTACAAAAATAAGTGCTTTCTTATAGAAGAATCTCCCTCAAGTCTATGTCACGTGACATGCGGAGCTGACCGCAAAGGATGAAGGTATCAGATTACACCCTCATGTTGAAGACATTCACTTTAATGGGAAGTCCTATTGGTGGCGTAGTCTATGTCAGCTGACCGCAAAGGATGAAGGTATCAGATTACACCCTCATGTTGAAGACATTCACTTTAATGGGAAGTCCTATTGGTGGCGTAGTCTATCTATATAAGGTCTATGTATTAAATCATTCCTAACTTAAAAACAACAATCAAGTTTTTAACTTCCATTACCCGACTAGCATAGGTAATGAAAGTATTGTATTCGGTACAAAAATTTGATATCGAGATTTCACCTGATTTATATGTTTTAAAGTCCCCTGAGTCCAAAAAAAGTGGTTTTTGGCAATTGGTCAGTGTGCGTGTATGTATGTAGGGAATCTTCTGGCTATTATATCTCGGAAACTAATAACGATTGAACAACAAAACTTGAGAATTGAAACAGGTCTGGTGTACAGATTAATTTTCCAAATTTTGAAGAAAATTGGAAAACCGGAAGTGGGACATCCAATACCAGAAGTGTAAGCCCGTATCTCAAAAACGGCTCTAACGATTTTCTTCAAAATTGCTGTATAAACACTATTAGATGTCCTTTCGAATGATGTAGTTGGTTAGTTCAGGAAAATTGATAGGCGTCCTGTATAAACAGCTGAATTTCAGGTCCTGCAAGTGCGTTGCTTTCAAAAAGGCTGTATGAATTTTTTTCAAACTTGCCCTCTTTTAAATATCCTTTTGCATGTAATTGTTATTTTCTGGTCGACAATTAATTTGATCACAAAAACGACTAACAATTTTCTTAAAAATTGTTACATAAACCCATTTTAGATATCCTTTCTAATGCTTTACTTGGTTATCACAGAAAAATTAATAGTCATACTGATCAGATAGATCAGTTTTAGATCTCTAAAATTGGTGTTTCAAAAAAAAAAAAAAATCGCTGTGTAAACTCTGTTTTATATGTCTTTACACGTGTATTAACTCTTTCTCTTACCAGAAAATTTTTAGGTGTCTATTTCATTAGGTCAATTCTATGTCTTCTGATAACATTATCTCCAAATGTGCATATAATACACGTAATAGTTGGTAATGGAAGTTGTGTGATTGTTTCACACCAGATCTTTTTTTTTTTTTTTTTATAACTTTGTTCTGTTTTTTACTTTCTTCTACAGATAAAAGAAGAAAGCATTATATTCATGAAAATTTAAAAGTTTCAGTTATAGATTGATTTAAACAGTTTGAGATCTCCTGAACACAACTTGCTCACTTTTAGAAAATGTCTGTCTGTCTCTTGTGTGTGCATCCAAAATTTTGTGGATGCTATATGTCCTTGAACAAATGGAAAATTTAACCAAACTTAATATTTAGTTGGACCCTGACTTTAATTAATGCAGATTACATTTGGGGATCTATCATCAAACAGTTGGTGCTGCCATCCCATTTTATCAAAAAAATTTTAAATGGCAATATAAGCACAAAACTTAGCATGAAAGGACATAATGAGAATTATTTTTGACGAATGATTGTGAAATTAATAAGAATTATATTATTGATAACAGTAATAGTAAACTAGGGGGGGGGGGAATTGTGTTATGTAGGAGCATCTCCTTCACCCTGCCCCCATGAAGGGGAGAAGTACCGTATATTTCCTTGTACAAGCCGAGAATTTTTGGAAATTTTTCGGAAACTGAAGTACAAGGGTCGGCTTATATACAAGTTCACAAAATTCTAGTAAAAAACGTACATTAGAAACAATGATTGAATGCATATATTTTAAGCTTAAAAATTATATATAAAGTTGTAAAATAGTGATATTAAACCTTATTTTTAAATAATTATCACATATAAAACTCTTAAATTAGCAATTTTAAATTTATTTCTAGAGCAGCTCGATGTAATCACATGTGTTTACCTTTTTTTTTTTTTTTTTTTTTTTTTTTTTTGACCTGCTGATAGCTGACATCATCGGCAGATTGCACGAACGGAGTAACTTCTCTGTCTGATTCGTAAATACAGTGAACTCTCGTTAAGACGGCCCCGTTTAAGATGGATTTCTCGTTATTACGTACAAAAACAGAATCTTCGGCTAAGGCCTATAGGAATTGCATATAAGAAACATCGCTTTCTATGTACAATTCCTTCGTTAAGATGGACATTTTGAAAATGAGGAGGAAATCAGTCCACCAAATGTACTACAAGTCTGTCATATGCTGGTGGCAATTAAGAAATTTTATCAATCGACTGAAAATGTTCCAGATAACATTTCTGAACAATTGGCTAAAATTGAAAAATGCCATTAAAAGATCGTTTTCCCTAAAAAAAAAAAAAAAAAAGACAAGTTCTTTTTTTAAGATAGACTAACTATTATGTACTATCACCCTTTTTTCTGTATGTTTGTACTACATCAAGTTATACTATATTGTACTATATGAAGAAAAGAAGTTTTGTAAGTAAGTATTGTTTTTCCTGCGTTTATATTTTTAGTAAATAAAAGGGTTTGAGGAAACAAATTTTCATTCATATTATACTGTGTATGTGTACATAATAGTAATTTTAGAGTTCATATAAAACTTCAGTTTATGAACTCCTGTTATAATGGACTCTTGTTAATATGGATAAAAACTGACAGCCCTTGACTGTCCGTTTTAACGAGAGTTCACTGTAGTATAAGAGAAACTTGAAAAAACAGGACTCCCAATCATATTTTTAATTTATACAATTAAATCAGCTCTGTTTAAAATGTTTCTAGGCTTACACTATCAAAAGAAATGGCAAATCTTAGTTTTTTTTTAAAAACTAAGATATCGGTGATTTCGCGAGCTGAAAATTTCGCGAATTTTATATGAACAGAACAAAAGTTGAAAAATCCTAACGTTGAAAAATACCTAAATATAGAACCTCTTTTGCATGGCATAAGGCATTTTAATAAATTTCCTTTTGTCCGAAAAGTTCGTCCCCACCTCCTCATCGCTCTAAAAACAATTTATACTTACAACGGTGCTTATACATCAACTTTGGCTTTGGCTCAACGCGCACATTCCGCCCCAAACAATTTTCTTTTCTTAATCCTTTTTTTCTCATGCTGTTTATCAAACTAGGGACTTCTGAAACCCCCCCACCCCACTTTTGCACCGAAAATCTAATCACCCCACTCCCTTCACTTTTCTCATATTCAGACAGTCAATGCATGTGAGTTTTGGTAACTGAAAAATTTCTGTTTTTTATTATTATTTGCTGCCAAAAAAATAAATAAATAAATAAATAAATAAATAAATAAATAAAAGTATTTCACGAGGCTTAAATTTTCGCGATTACAATGGGCTCGTGAAAATAAGTGCTTTTACAGTACTCAAAAGTAGAAATATACAAAATAATTTAGATACGTCATTTAAAAAAATCGACGCAATCGGTCTTTAAACAGCTTATTTATGCAAACATCCAGCGGCTGCAACATCAACGTTAGGCCTCCCGGTATTACGGCGACTATCGTTTTCAGCTGCCAGCACTTGTCCTTCACTGCGTGTGCGAGCGCATCTGTTCGATGCCTGTGCTAGCCTCCCTTCTGATAGGGTTGCCAGAGTTGGCGAATACAAGGCAATCATTTTACGTCATAGCTAAGCAAGGTAAGGAATTCTATTGGATAAGCACACATTTTGTGCAATTTCATTGGACAGATTACACTGAAAGTTTTATAGGTTGGCAATATTTTCACTGTTTTGACGATAAACTCGAACTTTTAAAAGAGTATTTTTTCAATTTGGCTTTTCACGGGTTTGCAATTTTGGGCAAATTTCTGAAGGGAAAAACATACTCTCGGCTTATATTCGGAAATATACGGTACTCCTGGAGTGTAAATTTTTAATATGGGTATCCTCCAAAAGAACTTGTCAATGCCTGTAAAATGTATGATTGGTAATGGTATCTATGATAATTTAAAACAAATTTATTGATTTTTTACATTAAACAAAAAAAAGAAGAGCATTTCATCAGATGTTGGCACAAAATTGATTTTCTTTCGATATTTAGTGTATATTTCTCTAGAGGTGAAAATCGTCAGCATTCATCAAAGGAGATATTTTTAATAAATAATTTGTATTGTGTGAATTTGTATAGGAAAACATAAAAGATAAAACAAAGTTTTGTGGTAGCTACTACATACTAGCTATTGTTTCACAACAAAAAAATAAAAACAGAACAACTTCAAGAAGTATGCACACAATATATATATTCAGTCGAACCTCGTTAAGGTGAATCTCAAGCAGAATAAAATATTTATTCATGCTATCAGTAGTTCATGGTATCAGTAACTCAGAAACTGATTTTCATTTTGACAGGAATTATGGAAACAGTTCATATTAAAAGTAATTCACGTTAAGTGTATTCATGTTAATGAGGCTCGACTGTATATATATAATCTAAAACATTTGCAAGTTCAGTTCTATACAGATAACAAATCTAAACTTCTGTTATTATCACTAAAACAAGAATCTGCTGGTAAAATTATAAAACTTTCTTAGTGAATAAATTTTAATTTTTTTTAGTTAACTGATTTCAAATGTGATTTATTGAACTAATATAGCAAAACATTAAAAAAATCAGAAAACTTCATGAATTATTTCATGAATTTCAATACTATAATTGAAATATAAGACAGAAAATTGCTATCTGTTTTTACTTACTTTAAATGGTGCAGAAATATTGAAAAACATTTCACAAGTGCAATTTTGATCTCCATTAGCAAGGAAGTCATCACATGGAACAGTATTGTTTTTAGTACTGTTACAATGTGTATATTCAATTTGACGTTCTTGTACCTATAAAAATATTAACATTTACAGATCAAATAACACTAGAACATAAACAGAGAATCTATTAAATATTCAGTACTCAATTTGATGACTTTTTAGGGACTTCTTAAAAAAAATTTCTGGACCAGTGATGCTATAGCCTATAAAATAAGCAGTGAAAAAAAAAGGGAGTGGGGGGGGGGAGTGCAAATAAGTTGTTAAGTGTCCCAGGGAGTCTAATTTTAATTGTACAAAGTTCTAAAAGTTTTACATACTGTGCTAGATAATAATTTCTAAAGAAAAGCAATTTTGTGGGCTAAATGTGCAGATTTTTAATTTTGGGGGGAGACCATTATATCAATTTAGTTGCTCTTTGGTTACTTTGGGGACTTTTGTGACCACAGACACCCTGTTATATTTTAAATGGAGCTTTACACATTATTGGTAACAGACATTAGCAAAATATGAATTTTGCTATATTAATACAGTCAAACCTCAAATTCGAAGAGACTATGACAAATATTTCACATTAAACAAATTTCATGTTATCTAATAAATTAAAAAAAAAAATTGCATTTCTTCCACTTAAAGATTATTAAATATGTATTAAAAGAAACATAAGAATTAGAATGCAATACAAAGTAATTGCCAATTCTTTTTATACTTTAAAAAGAAAATACAAATACAGTAAAAGATCAACAGTATAGCACAAACCTAAAAACCCAAAGGAGGTCAGTTATACAGAATTTTGCATTATATAGATCCCATTTCACTCATCATTAAACTTAGCTTGTAAACATGGCTAAATGTGTTTGAAACATATCAAAACGGAGTAGGGTATTTTTAAATTACATGCCTTTAAACAGAAATTGGGTGTATCATAATTTTCATTGCTCAATTTACTTTATAATATAGTCCAAGCTGGTAAGTGAAACAATTGGTTGAAAATCAAGTTTTTCTTCATCATCCAATTTGCAATCTTTATTATTCTTCCCTAAATATTTGGCAATGGGCTCTTCCCACCGTCGTCTGCTCAATCACGTGATAGAGGAAAACGAATAATCGAATTCAATTAAATATTGTTCTTAAGAACAAAAATGTTAATATTTAAAATAAAATAAAATAAAAGTAATATTGTGCATTTGTAAACAGTAGAATAGTTGTATTTGTAAATTTGATAATTTTTTAAAAACACTTTATGTGTGTATTTATTTTCAACTGTAAGAATCGATTTTTGTTTGTTTTAGTGTAACTGTTACATTAACTGATCTAGCAGTAAATAATAGCTTATTCTTGTGGAATGTTTATGGATTATAATTTGAAATTTTAATATGTTTTCATTTAATTTAATTGCATAAAGGTGTTACAACAAGTTAATTAACTTAGTTACTGGTCTAAAGGGATTTATGCAGTACGATATTGCACTGTAACTGATTTAAGTACCAAAAATCAGAGTATTTACGATGTTCTTCGTGAACATCAATAACAAATATAAACTAAATGATAATTGTAAATGTATACAGCAAACAAAAGATGATGAATAATGATATAAAATGATTAAAAAAGACGATGTATAAAAAAATAACACAGATTAAATACGATTGATCAAAAATAAGAATAGAAAATATGTTATTTCAGTAATCACTATAGATAAACAAGACTTCGTCTGCTATTTGTTTTTCCTCTATCATGTGACCTCTGACGTCAGGTGGGAAGAGCCCATTATATCCTCTTCTATTATATCACCTGTTATGTGAATAATACATTTTTATCAATATCAAAGCTTTCTTTGTAATTATCTGCATTAAGAAAACCTCTCTGCTTGGCTTCTTTAATCATTTTTATTGACACCAATTTATCTACACCATTCATATTTTCATTGCAATTTGTAATGAATTCACCGTGACAAAATTAATTCTTATGTGTTTTAGCAGCAGAGACATTATTCCATGAATTTCTAAAGAATATCAGAGCTTCAAGGAGATCTACACAATATGTAGTTTTGTTATCATAACCCTGAATCATTCTTTGAATGATTTCCTTTCCTTTAATACATTTTCAGATATTGGACAATTCCTTGATCACAAGGTTGTAAAGTAGCAGTAGAATTCGATGGCAAAAAGAAAAGACACATTTAACTGCTTCTAACCCATTTACTCTGCAGTGTATAGTGCAACTGTCTAGCATCAAGCAATTCTTCCTTTTTTTCTAACCGAAATTTGTTGTCTAAAATTTTTAACCATTTTGTGAAAATTTGCTTATTCATTCATGCTTTTTTTACTCGAATTATAATTCAACAGCGAAGTTTTGACAAGCTTCAACTAGTGTGGCTTTGCAGATTTCCCAATCACTAACAGAGGAAGTTTCCTGGTGTTCTTCAGATTCCAGCAGAGCAAAACTGTTACTCTTTCCTTACCGAATTTTCCTTTAGAACAATTTTCATTTTATAAAGCCAAAGTTTGATCTGGGATGGCTTCTATAATAATAAAAGATGTCTGTCTGTGCATCCATACGTTCAGCCCCTACTGAATGCAGAAGTACAACATTTGACATACGGGTGCTCAGGAGCCTTCCCGAGGGGCTCCCGAAAACAGAATTTAAAATTTGTAATTAGTTCCGGAGATATTAATTAAAACGTCAGCCTATGTCTAGTTAAAATGCCAGTGGATCATATTTTTCACCCTCCAAGTATAATTCAGCACGTTCCTCAAAAGAAGAAGCACAGAGGGAAAATTTTGCGTGTTTTTGTAAAGTGATCTCTAATCAACGATTCGAGATATTGAAAACACGCCTGTACCATGAGAAAGAGCATTTATTACTGATTCTTACGATACAATTTTTTTTTTTTTTTTTTGAAAAATGCGAATTTTTTATATTTTTAAAAAAAATTTTTAAAAGGGTCCAAAATTTTTTTTTTTTTTTATATCATCTTTTCTGAACTGCCCTCTACGAAAGACTGTCCCATTTCTTAACAACCGGTATATTTTGAAAAGTCATTTAATCCTCTTTCGAACAATATAAAAATTTTAACAAAATACAGATTTGCGATCCTTATTTTTAGATTTTACAAAACATCTATTTTTTCACAAAACAATTTATAACTCAAAATCTTTTAGAGATAAATCATTTCTTTTATTTTTTTGCATATAGTACCTCGATGAAACGAAACTTATCTCAAAAGATTAAGAGATTATTTCAAAAACTCAATCAGATATTTTTTTTAATTTTCTGCATCCTGTACTTTTTCATGAGATTCTTAATCCAACTTCTTGCATTTGCCGATCGAACAATACTTAATATTTAGAAATGTTTTTATTAATGAATTCATCAACCGTGAATATTCATTTTAAATAGGTTGGAGTGTAAAGGTTGATTAAATTTTTCATAAACCAACTATGTGAAAAACCAACTATGTTATGTGAGAAATGCTAGGCTGGTTATCAGCCAAGGTGGCTCAGTAGAAGAGCATCTGCACATTAAAATCAATACTTAATATTTTGGTTACCTCTCTTTTAACCTCTCGAAAGTGGAGAGAAAGAAAAACATCTGTTACTGATTGAGGTCACATGTTTTTTGAATGGGATTAAAAATTGCAAATTTCAAAATTCTTCAATTTTTCTCTCCTGCACACAAAACTTACTATACACCGTGAACATCACAAGACAAACTTGCAGTTCAAATTTCATCGATTTCCATCAATAAACAAAAAATTTACATTTATTTTAATTGATAATTTAATTTTATTAAAATTTCAAATTCCAATTATGATTAAATTACATCATTCGAAAGATATTTTAAAGTACTTTTATATTATCGAAAGTGAAATTTGAGATTTCACCTGATTTACATGTTTTAAGGTGTCCTGATTAGGTTTTCTTTTGTATCTCAGCTACTAATTAAAATAATTTCATAAGTAATACATCATTTGAAAGCTTTGTTGATTCGGAATTGAACAATAGATTACAGAAATTTCTACTGCCAGATGGCGCTGTAATATTCAGGCATGATAGTGCAGAAAACTGAAAAAAGAGGAAACACGCGTGTTCATAAAATTAATTTCAAATGAAAAATAACGTGCACGGGAAAATCTATACAAATGTGTTCATAAAATTTATTTCAAATGAAAAATAATGCTAACAGGAAAAAAACTATACAAAATATTTTAAAAGTGACTAATTAAACTAAAAGAATAACACATCAACACAATAAAACGTATTTAAAAAAAAAAAAAAAAAAACTTAGCTAGCAATCAACATTTAATATCATTGACTGGTGGTGGAAAATGGGAAAAAGGGAGGGGGGGGGGGGTAAAAAGCAGTTCATGAGTGAGAAATATTAAACACAATTCTACTTCTTTATTGGTTTTAGAATATCATAAAGTAAGTTTAAAATTAATATTGTGGATGGATAAATATTCAAAAATAAAAGGCTTCCTGCAGAATGTTTGATTGGCGATGGTTAGAGATGAAAAGGGGGGGGGGGAGAAGGAAAAAAAAATTACATGAGTGAGAAATATTGAATAATTCTGTTCTTTTATATGTTACAGAATCTGATAAAGCACGTTTAAAATGAATATTGACATTTATATTTTGGATGGAAAAAGATTGAGAATCTAAAGTTTTTCGTGTAGCGTTTGAACACCGATCGTTATTGGAGTTTGATTTTAACAAAATAAAAAACCGCGAAATTAACAAAAATCACAGAAAAGCGGAAAATCGCGGATCCGCGGAAAATTCTCATGCCTGAATATTTTAAAATTTCAATATTCCAAATTCTAATGAGAGAGGAAGGTGTTGTAAGTTCTAAAATGGGAATAAGGCGCGACCGTGCGGGACTTTGCTAAAGTTAGAAATTTGAAAGATCATAACATGGTGAGCATACAGGCTGTTTCAGATATTGAAACTCGCAGTAAAGTTCCACTCTGTTTCAATAAAGCTATTTTCACTATACATCAATAAGCTGTTGTAAGACCTGAAACGGGAAAAAGGCGCCGCAGACGCCACCGAGCGGGAGTTTCGTAAAGTCGGAGTTTTCAAGGATAGCAAACCAGCTGGTTACCAAAGGCGGCTCGTTAAAAATAAACCCATCTCATCTGTATTAAAAAAGTTGCATAGGATGTACTATTATAGTATTTTTTTAAAAGAGCTAACTATATTTCAACAGAAAGTGATTCAATGACTTCAGGATTCACTGCAGATTCCTCATCATATACTTTTTTGCATATGATCTCATCATATGTCTCTTTTAATCCCTGTAGCCAATCATTGGCACACAAAAAATCAGTGACACCCAGAGCATCAGTAAAAAGTTTGAAGTATTGCTTCAGATAAAGTTTTATCTTGATTTTATTAAATCCCTTGCTTCAATAAACTCATTTTTACTTTCTTCTATATTCAATAGAAGAAAGTATTGGATTCGTAAATATTTTTTACCTCGGGTTTTTGATGTATTTACACATTTTGAGAGTTGTAGAAGTGTAGAACACAATTTGACCATTTTTTGAAAATGTCTATTCATCTGTCTATCTGTTCGTCCATCTGTCTGCGTGTGTGTGACAAAATTTTGTGGCGACTGTATCTCAGGTACTAGTGCACAGATTTTCAAACAAATTCGTATGTAGTTACACATTGACATAAATTAGTGCCTATCAACTTTTGGTAAAAATTGTTCAGCAGCTTGTGTTGCCATCCCACTTTTTTCTAAATTTTTAACATGGTGGTATAGGACAAAACTTTGTATAAATGTGCATGAAGAGAATTATTTTTTAAAATTATGAAATTTAAAAGAATTATTTGTAATAGAGAGAGTCAACTGGGAAAAAAATTGTGTATGTACACTGTTAAAAATTTCAACAGAAAACTCTGTGTAATCTATTATCTTAAGTCTTACATAAAATTACAAAGAAAAATAAATGCAGATGTTAAAACACTTATTTTATTCATTCATTTTAATAACTAATATTAATTAATTATTGGTGAGTATATATTTCAGATTTGGAATGCTTTTTGTAAAATAGAAACAGTCATTTTTAATTTTAATTAAATAAAATTAGGTAAAAATACAGAAAAAAGATTAAGAATCTCGATTATTCACTTTTAACTAAGAACTATTTTAAGTTTACAGAGACTCTGGATAAATATTTACATTAAATTTACAAAAATTTTTAACAGTGTAGCTATACTGATTTCAAATTATATAATATTAAATGTTGTAATTGCTTATGTCACGTCTATGTAAAAAATGAAATGTTTAGGTATAACTTAAATTCAGTGATTGAATAATAAAAAATATTATATTTAAGCCATATATTTCTACGACAATTTACGGTGAAATTAGTCAGAGGGACATTTTTTTTTAACTAACTGTACAAGGTAACATTATTTTATATTGGCATCTATATAACTTTTTAATGAAATAAGTGACAGTAATATCCATACAACATAATAAAAGGAAAATAACCTGATTTGAAGACACAAGCAATCCTACGCCAATAGGTATAAAAGCCAATCCAATTATAAAGAAGGTTGGTAAAACTGTCCCGGCAGTAAGGATAGGTTGCCATGCTGGCAATTTCTGTTGTTTAAAGGCACTATCTATTGAAAGAAGAAAAAAAGTAATTTAGTCACATTTTTGTTATACAAGAATTTTCTGTCATTTATTCATTCTCCCCCCACCCCAATCATTATAGATAGTAGCATAGATAGTAGCATCTTCTTTTAGGTTGATTTCTTTAGAAATCGACCTATTGCAATCACTCCGTTTATCTATATATATATATATCTATCTATCTATAATGAAAATTTTGTCATCACGATAACTCCCGAAATAATACTCCAAATCGAACCAAATTTGGACAGTGAACTGATCTTATAAATATCTTGGATGAGTTCGTTAACCAAGTTGCTCCGACTTTTTGTTTTCAAGTGGCAGCCACTTGAATATTTCTAACCCATATTGTAAAAAGCGTATTTAAAGCAAGATTTGCTTGAATTTTTATGTAAATCTAGACTACATAAGGGTCTAAATGAACTTAATAAAGTGGCGGATATCATAAGTTAAGTGGGGCTACTTGAAATCAGGCTACCACTTGAAAATTTAAAATCATGATAACTTCTGAAATAATACTCCAATGAGATGAAAGCGCTGATGGGTTGCAATGAGAAGCAAGAGAGAAGCAAATTCATGTGACCGGCGAATGGGTTTGCCAGGCGCGACGCGTTATCGCTAATTTTGGCGGGGTACCGTTAAATAGGATGAAACCAGTGACACCCTCTGCTGTCTTGAGAAGAGATTAAAATAGTTTCATTTCACTTTTTATGAAATACAAGCATCACTATTTCTCACGCGTATTTGTTTATCACTTTTTCATTCAAAAAAAAATTTCGTCAGTCAGACGGTTTAGCCAAGGATTTCAGTTTCCCCTAATTTTCACAGACATTTACAATTACAGGCATTATTTTGAAAATACTTTAAAAAAATTTCTTTCCTTTCTCGTTATGTTGATAACACTTTCACGCTTAGGACACATTTCTTCACAATATTGACCACATCTCACAAACCATAAACTTTATAGACAATAATATCCAATTCACACATAAAAAAAAATAGAAAATAATAATTCACTTCTTTTCCTTGAAACTCTCCTCATCTCTCATACTACAAAAGGCTTCACCATTAAAAGTTCTCAAATAATATGATTTTAAAATATTTTTTTTGCCTTCCAATAAACTCACCCCCCCCCCCCCCCCCTTCTTCTCAATTGAAAGATCATATAGATATGTATTGAGGCATCATTTATACTAGTGTTTCCAGTGAATGTGGTTTATCATCAAACTAAATGCAGCACTAAATTCTGTCTAAAAGAACACATCAGTTATGTCCGTAAACAAGAAACCAACAACTTAACCATTTCAAAGCACTGCTGGTAGAAAAACCCTATTTTAAATTTAATTCACCTAAACTAATTTGCAGAACCAAATACATTCATGAACTCTATTTCTTTGACACTTTTCACATCCATAAAATTCTTAAAAATATAGTTAATTGTCATTTTGCTGTACCCCATTTGTCTGATTGTTGGAATTTTGCATTCAGTCTAAATTTTCCCTGCCTTTTTCATAACTACCATTCCTCAACTTCCTATTGAACAATTCCCCCTTCCGCCCACATCACACATAATTCTATTGGTTTATCAGAATCAGATTTCGTTCCTATATATAGGAGCACTTCTCTCTCATCTCTTTAAGCACTGAAGAAAGTACTTTAAATGCTACCTAAACAGCTGTCTTGTCTGCTATTTAATTTCTCTCTTTGGAGCTCAAGACAAAGATTTTTCCGGGTTTTAGTTATCCATCATCAAGTCTCCTTTCAATATAGAAATCACTATAATTCATTTTGATGTTAAATATTTACATATTTTTCATTAATACTGCAAGTAACATAAGTAATAATCAACTATAAAATGTTAAGTACAGAGTTAAAAAATTAGATAATGTTCTACAAAATAAAAAGGAAAAGTATTCTTCAAAATGAAAAGAGCAACTTTACAAATTAAAACAGCCATTTTTAGACAAAAAATATATTTAAAATTATAATTAAATAAATAAAGGCTTGTCCTTTTAAACAAAAAAAAGCATGTGATCACTCTGGTATCTTACATTACAACTTTTTGAAAATACATTTTATTATATAGATTCTAAGTTGAAAGTAATTAACAATTTAGAAATTTCATAATAAAACTTTTACTTTCGTTTTTAGGTATAAAGATTATAGGTTTTGGTATAAAGATTATACTTCATAATTACAAATTCTTAAGAGCATATAAATTGAGCAGCTCAAAAAAATAACATATTTTCTTTACTTTTTAATAACGACATTATGTAACAAAATTTATTTGAAAAATATAACCTGTAGTAATTCTCCTACAGAAAGTAACCAAATTACAATATGATAAAAGATAGTACAATAAATTTCATAATTAAAAGACAAATTATTTAGGAACAACAAGACTTTATGTAAAATTTTCAATATAAAGTAACAAAATTACTTGAAGGCTTTTTGCTGTTCGTTCGAAGTTCAGCAGCATTTATTGGAGAAGCCATCTTGTTTACATGTAAATCTCCGTGATGTAAATAAAGCGTTATCCGGATCCGGAATGAGGTCTGTGAGTCTAATGAAGTTTGAGGAAGAAGTTAATGGACCATATTCCCACTTTGGGTTCGAGGCTACAAGAATATCATCTGGTTAGGCAAACAATCCTCAACTCTACCATAACAAAGCATCGTGGCTTGCAAATTTTTATCTTGCAATATTATTTATAAGAGTTACAGATTATATGAAATTGAAGTAAGAGTGATATAGTGATACCTTTGTTTTGTTTTTAATCCAGTTTTAGTAATATAATTTAATATTAATCAACATATGTAATATTAAAAGTTGCCATGTGAACTGTGGCGATGTTAACAAATTTAAATGGATGTTCCATTTAATAAATTCCTTTATTAAAGTGATTGAAATTCTAATTATTTAAGCTTTGATGTCTATATATATGTGTGTGTGTGTATAAAATGTTCTTATTAATCTTTTATTCATTATATATATATATATGTGTGTGTGTGGTATACATAAAATGTTCTGCAATTTTACGATATGGAATAGTCTTAACTTTATCATTCGATTCAGTTGTTTACATTTCTCTTTTGTTCTTGTTTGAACAGATATCTGATTATTAAGTTTCACTGCAGAAATATTTAGGAAAATGTTATGCGTAACAATAAAATGGCATTTTGAATCTAATTTGTTTACAAAATATCGGCCACGTGTTCGGCGATTTTACCTACTGTGACGTCACAGGAATATTGTCCATTCAGATAAGAACTTCCGTTGAAAAACGAACCTAAACATTTAATTAGATGGCACTAGATGGCGAAAAGATCAGTCAGTATTGAAGATAAAATTAAGCGAAATGTAACATCACTGCCGTCCGTGGATAGTGGATGCAAGCAAAAGAAATCACCCATTGGATTTTTTGTAAAAAATTATTAAAAATCGAGGAAAATTATTTCCTGATTTTAATCCCCATACTTGGGTATAGATATGTGTTAGTTATCGTATGCATGCATTAGATTGAGTTAACTTGCTGTCAGATTGACAAAATTTTAATTTCAAAATTCTGCCGTCCTTGGCGTTTTTTGCATTTGGCGATCAAAAACGTATAACGAAAATATATGCCAGATGTATATTTTCGTAACATGTATTGTACGAAATATTGTTTCATATTATTCATTACTCTCTTAATATAAGTTGTTAAAATAACCATGATTTTTGGAAGGAATTAAATATGTTCGCCAGATAATTTGGCGATATTTTTTTTTCTGCCAAGAATGACAAATATGAAATCGATTCCACTGCAACGTATCTTATATCAGATACTTTATTTAGGCATTTGAAAAAAATTTGATTTCAAATTCTGATAGAATATTTATCATTTTTCTTTTAATTAGTATATTAGTTGGATATTTATTGTGTAAACATCATCCTTTGAAATGAAATGTTTATGTTTTTAATCGAACATGGAAGTTTACAATTTTTTTTTTTTTTTTCTAGAGTTTTGAAATTTAATTCAAATTTTATCAATTTTACAGCAAAAACTTTATCTAACGCACGCGCACGATAACTAATACATACCTGTACCCAAATATGGGGATTAAAATCGGGAAATAATTTTCCTCGGTTTTTAATAATTTTTTACAAAAAATCCAATGGACGATCCGCGATTGTAATGAAATGCTCGCCCTCTGGTGGGCTGAGGGGAAATTACAATTAACAGGAATAGCTTTCGGCTTTCGTCGAGACGCCATTGCTTGCTGTATATTCGATGTTTAGTTTCACTTATATTTATTGAATAAAAATGAATAAATCCGGTAAAAAAGATAACACATACTGTTGTGTGCCACATTGTAACTCCAAAGGATCAAGAAATCCAGAATTAAGCTTCCATTTATTTCCAAATGACAAATTTAAAATTTCAGTTGCTTAATCAGATAATTTGAAACTAATATTTGTTCAGCTTCAGTTAAACATCTACTTCCGATCGAACTTTGAATAAACTGAAATATTTTTTCCAAACGCAATCGATTTTCCATGATGTAATGGCGGAGAAATTATAGCACGAATATTAAGTAGTAGTAACAAAAATAGAACAATAATAAATACACGTGGCTATTATATTTACTAACAACAAAAGTTGGAAAAGCGCCATCTATCGATCATTACATACGAGGATTATCATAGGAAATCTTTTTCTTGCATCCACGAACGGCTAGTGACGTCATCACTTCGCTTGCGTATTGAGTTTAAGAAATTTAAATTGTTTTAAAAATATGGCCCGAAATTGCTATGTCCTTGGCTGTGGCTTTGGATCCTTGATTGTAATGAAATGCTCGCCCTCTGGTGGGCTAATGTGAAATTGCAATTAATATGCTTTAATTCGGCTTCCATCAAACCGCCATTGCTTGCCGATGTTTAGTTTCACATATATTTATTGAATAAAAATGAATAAATCCGGTAAAAAAGATAACACATACTGTTGTGTGTGCTACAGTGTAACTCCAAATGATCAAGAAATCCAGAATTAAGCTTCCATTTATTTCCAAATGACAAAATTAAAATTTCAGTTGCTTCGGCTAATGGAAGTAAAGAATTAATCAGATGATTTGAAACTAATATTTGTTCAACTTCAGTTAAAAATCTACTTCCAATTGAACTTTGAATAAACTGAAATATTTTTTTCCAAAAGCAATCAATTTTCCATGATGTAATGGCGGAGAAATTATAGTACGAATATTAAGTAGAATAACAAAACGGATACCCAGTAATCGGAAACAAAAACACACTAATCAAGCCTTCTTCATTACTTAAAGTAATTTTACTTACTTTAATGTAAAAGAACTGATAATTGGATTTGTTAAATTGATGAACTGTTATAATGTAAATTATAATATATTTAAATATCATTATTATTATTGATCGAAATGCCTTCTCTATATGCCAGATTTATAAAAGGTAGGGGGGAATGCCAAGGTTTAGGGAATTAAGTTTGTAAGCAATTACTTGAAACTTTTATTGATTAAATTTTTTTTTTTTTTTAAATTAAGGAAAGTATGTTTTCTTTTTAATTATTGAATTTTTTTAAAAAAAGAAAAACTTATTTGATTAGTTGTTTAAATCAACGCTTTTTATCATTTGATTAAACTCATTGACATTCTTAAAAATTAACGGTATAAATGTTTGAATTAAATTAAAAAGGATTGGAAAAATTAATTTTAGCATAAAATTTTGCAAATTTATTTTCGACAAAATTTTAAAGTCATTTTCACATTGCATTAAAAACGTCTGTTTCATCATATAAATTTTTTTATCTGTCAAATAAAATGTAATTAGCATGGGACAAGGGGTAAATGTCTTATTGATAATTTTGAAAGGTTCTTTTTTTCTTTAATCCACTGAAGCCACAATAGTGGTCAAGAAATTCTGTTTACGAAACTGATAGACGAGGAGTGCCAAGTTCGATCCCAGGTGTCAATCGTCGTCCTAGCCTTACAGAGTTTTCCGTGGTTTTCTTTGAATTTCGCCTGAAGACATGCTAAGACCGGAAGGCCCGGAAGGCATTCGATGCAGGTCTAGGACCATAGTTTCAGTCAACCGCCCTTAACACTTACATTACTTAAACATGAACACAACAATTAAAAAAATATATGAAAAATTAAATTATGCATCTCAAAAAAATTGACGTTATTATAACTTTAAAATTTTATGCATATTGATAAATGATAAAGTGTTAACATACTTCATGATGCTAATATATGTGGTTCTAAAAAGATTATTTTTTTATTTTTAAAATTTCTATGTTCAGTAGTGGCACCAGAAATTCCTCGACAGGAGAGGGGGGGGGACCACCTTTTTCTGGAAATTTGAATCTGTAAATTCTGTAATTAAGAGTCGGCATATTCTGTAATTAATGTCTTTGTTTATACATCTGTCATCTAATATATATATAATATGTGTGTGTAGGATCTTGGCTGGGCGTCTAGAGGTGGGGCAATGATGAGATGCGATTTAGATAACGAAACATTTATTGGAACACACATAACACAGTTTACACATAAAGATTAATATAATAATAGCAGAATTTCCATCATTAACCTACTGCTGGTGTCGAGGCTTAACACGCAGAACAAGCTCTCTTCATCAGAATAACCGTAACAAAGCAACATTTAAGCACCTACTCACACTTATAATTCACAAAAGTACCTTCGCGCACTTTATCAAATATGTGAGATTTATGTATTGAGCCCTCCATGGCTCTACACAACTACTAAGAGCACTTCAAGCTCTAATTAGAAGAAAATGACCATATCAGCCTTCGCGCTGACGGTTTCAACAGCTTTCCATGGCACACAGATCCCAACTGACTTCCATTCGTCCTCTCGTCGAAAGATGAGTTTCAGAGGCAGCGCCATCTGTTTACTGTACAAGGAATGCGTCCCACAAAGCTTTCCGCATAACTTTCCACTTAACTTCCCACAGAGCTCTGTCATCCTGACGTAAGGTGTCCTCACCGTCGAATCAGCCTAGGATACTAGAGGATATCTGCAAAATACAATTAAAAGAAAAAAACGAAAAAGAGAAACAAATATTTAAAAAAAAATATGTACATTAATATTCACCAGTGGCGTATTCTCTGGGTATGCTAGGCATGCGCCGCATACCCACTAAAAACTGTCTAAACTTTAAGCAGAATTTATTTAAAAATAAATTATTTGAACTAATTTTGTTAAACACTCGCTTCCATTTATACAGTATCCATCATTCAGTTTTGAAAATTTATAGTGAAAGGAAATTTCTTTTATTACATTATTCCTGGATAAATCCGAGTGTTTTTTTTTTTTTTCTTACTATTGTCGTTACTTCCCTCCCGCTTTGTTTAGGAGACATCTGCTGACCAGTATCGTCCCTGAGATACGCCCTCTCTTCTCCTGCTGACCGGTTATTGCTCAGGTCATGCTGTTTTTGTAAAGCATGCCCTGATCTAGGGATTTTTTGCTATTTGAGGGAATATTCAACGCCCCTCTAATTTTCACTCGTATAAACTACAAGGAAAGTTCCGAGTTCCGCTGTATAAACGACCCAAGGCATGCTACCTTAGGAGAGCATATTCTGGAGTTTGGGGTATTTTTTAAAGCGTAGGGATTTTGTTACCTTCGGTAGAGATGTTCACATAGAGGAGAGCTGGCTTTTCCGACTGATTGATAAATTAAAACTTATACTTTATTTTACAATAATGAAAAAAAAAAAAAAAAGAATTGATTTGAAAATGATGATTAAATTGCAAAATAAAATTTGGATAAATTTCCAAAAGTTGTTTTATGTGCCAGAAAAGTTGCTTTTATTTATTTATTTATTATTATTATAAATCTAAATAACTTATTCTAAGCGAAGACTTCCGCCAGAAATAAAAGTATGTACACATTTTGTTTATTCAATAATATGAATAAAGCAAAATGTCTTCTTCATGTGTCTGTATGCGCTATGAAGGTCAGGCCACTGATCGCAGATTAAAAAAAAATTGGCAGATGCGTAGCTTTGATCTTGCAGGTGTGCATAGAATTTTTTCTTTCTTTATTTTTACTTTATTTTCGTTCTTTATTTATTTTTATTTTTTTTTTTTTTTTTGTGTGTGTGTGTGTTTATTTTCTTTCCTTACTTTCAAATCTGAATTTCTTAAATTAATTATTTTATTAATTTATTTATTTTGGAATGTTTCATTAATTTTTCTGCTTTATTTTCTTAAATTTTATTTAAATTGCGTGTGTTTTTTTTTTCATCCATCTGCATTTCTTAGAAAAGATCGCTATTCTATTTATTTTTCCTTCTTTCGCATTAAGTCATGCGATCAAATAGTTTTTATATGATAAAATTTTAATACTGTTTCTTTCTTTCTTTTTTTTTTTTTTTTTTTAAATACACATAATAATTGCGTTTTCAAAAATAATTGTTTATGTAAAGACGTAATACCCCTTTTGAAGAGCAATGTTTATTATTTTTAATGTATTGTTTCTATCGAAATCAAATGGTAATATGATAGAAAGAATTAAACTTATTAAATTTTTAACTTTATTAAAATTTGTAACAATTAACTTCTTGTGTAAGAACTATCAGAGGTCAGATAAGCGCCTACATTGAAACGCTCGCTTAAGGCACTGCCACTAGCAGTGGGGTCCCCAATCTTACATAGTGCGGTCGTGGAAGACACAGCAGAAAGCAGCGAACACCTGAAGCCAAGTTTTCAGCGATTTCAGTGGATTTTTTCTTCCCGGTTCTCACTATTTTTTCTTTCTTTCTTTTTTTTCTCTCTTTTCTTTCTAAAGTGATATAAAAAATTGGGATTAAATTTCTTTGAGAATTCATTTAAATACAGCGATCAATGAAGCAACCAAATCGGCCTTCAATAAATTAATATAAGAGTCCTTTAGATATATGATATAAAGTTAAAGCGACAAAATTTGCATATAAAATTTTATATGTGATTCCAAGAAATTGGAGGCCCACCAGCGGCCGAACAGTTCTGCTTTCAAAATTGGTAGATGGGAAGTGTTGGGTTCCATGGTTTTCTCCGAAAGACGCGTAAATAAGGCTAGGACCCCTTAGAAAGACCCACGACGCACGGCATTCCACCCATAGGCCTAAGACCCAAGTGTAGTCAATCGAACTAGAATTCTACCAACCAACCAACCAAGAAACTGGAAAATCCAAGCTTAAATTTGATGAAATGATATCATCTTGATCAGTAGTGTTCCTTCCATAGTTGGTTTCAGAGCATGCCCAGATTCAAATGTCACGCTACGCCACTGATATTCACAGTTAACTTTTTCCATAAAGTTCATGAGTCTCTATCATTGGATTTTAGGTCAATTCATGGACCATAATTTCATATTGTCTGCTGAGGTACTAGTGTGAATAGGATCTTCGTGATCACCTATCTTCTCGACTTCATATCTGTCTTTGGCCTCCACACGTACAACTTTATAGGGACCTAAGAATTTTGGTCTAAGTTTCATGCCAGTTCCAAACTGAGTTTGCTGGATGGCAACTAGATCATTAATTTTATACACATGGGCTTTCTTTCTCTTCTTGTTGTAACATCTGCGATTTTCTTCTTGAATCTCAAGGATGTTTTTTCTTGCTTCTTCACGAATGGTGTTAAGGTTATCGAGCATGGAATTTATCCTTTCTTCTTCGAGGAGTTCTAGTACTCTCTTATCTTCCTTCCTTCTCATTGTTACACCAGTGAGTAATTCAAAAGGAGTTCTTTTGGTACTTCTCGATACGGTGGAATTAATTGTTCTCTGGACAGCCTCAACAAACTTGTACCACTTGTTCGGGTCATCTATAGATAATTTGGATAATACAGGTATGATTCTTCGATGAAGTCTCTCTATTTGACCGTTTCCTCTTGGGATTCCCGTTGTGATGGTGCCATGTTCGATTCCCTCTGATTCACAGTAATCTGTAAAGTCCTTCGATGTGAACGCAGGTCCACGATCAGGTATTATTCTTGCGGGTTTACCAAAAATAGCAGCTTGTTGTTTTAATTTTTGCAAGGCGTCTGCTGAAGAAGTTGATTTCACGGGATATAGCCACGAAAATTTACTAAATCCACCTATGACAGTGAAAATGTGATTATAGTTTTTATTAGTGGTCGGTAATGGACCCACAAAATCGATGTGATAAGTAGATAATGGTATATCTTCTTTCGGGTTAGGGTTAAAAAAACCTTCTTCTTTTCCCTGTTTCTTATTTATGAGTATACATTCTACACAACTTTTTACAACATTATCTATACATTTTTTCATATTAGAAAAATAATAGTCTCTTTTTACTAACTCTTCAGTTTTATTAACCGAAAAATGTCCTAGGGCATGACATTTCTTTACGACCTCAATTTGCATGGTCTCTGGGACAATTAGTACATCCCTATCATTTAACACTTTATATAAAATATTATTTTTTAACACATATTCGTCATTTTGGTTCTGTTGTAAAAGAGATTTCATGGTTTTGATAAACTCGTCATTTTCTTGAGCAGTAGCAATACGATGAGTGAGAGTATCAGTAGTTACAGACATTACAGGGTGTCGGCCAAGAGCGTCTACATGCTGCATTTGTTTACCAGGGCGATGTTCTACTTCATAATCAAATTCCTGTAGCAGGAAAGACCACCTGGCTACCTTAGGTGTCAATTCACGTTTATCTAAAGTTTTAGTGAACACTTGACAATCAGTATAAATTTTAAATTTACTACCTAATAAATAGTTCCTAAATTTTTTAAGGGCCTCGACTATCGCTAACATTTCTAACTCATAACTGCAGTATTTTTCCTCTTGTACCGAGGTCTTTTTACTCATATAATGGATAGGATAGTAATGTCCGTCGTCGTCTTGTTGTAATAAGATAGCACCGAATCCTAATTTAGATGCATCTGTATAAACTTCTAATTTATAACCTTGTTTAAAAAGGTATAAGACAGGCGTATTGGACAATATATCTTTCAGCTTTTGAAAAGCCACTTTCTGTTCTTTCTCGAATTTAAATGCAGTGGAAGCACGTAATAAGTCACTGAGGGGTCTTGCTATGTTGGCATATGAACGAATAAACTTTCTAAAGTAACCCGTTAAACCTAAGAAACTCTGCACTTCCCTAGCATTACGGGGTTCTGGGAAATTTTGGATTGCAAGTGTTTTTTCTACCGAGAGTTTAATCGTGCCATTCTCAATTATGGGACCTAAGAAATCGATCTTTCGTTTCAAAAACTGACACTTCTTTAAATTTAATTCTAGACCAAATTTTGATGCCGTTTCTAACACACGTTTTAATTTATCTAACCCTTCATTCTCATCTTTAGATGGAATAATTATATCATCTAATTAAATAATTACAGTACCATCTTTTAATAGGTCTTTAAACACATAATTTACATATCTTTGAAATACTAAGGGACTATAACATAACCCATAGGGAACTTTTAGAAACTCGTACTGGGCATTATCGGTCACAAAAGCTGTATATTTCCTGCTTTTTTCCTCTACATCAACTTGTAGAAACGCATTCTTTAAATCTAGTGTCGAAAAGACTTTACCCTCCCCTTATCTGTCAAATAAATCCTCAATATTTGGCAACGGGTATTTATCTTTAATAATTTTCTTATTTAAAATACGGTAATCACAGCATAACCTTATTCCTCTATCTTTTTTCCTACACACCACTATTGGCGAAGCGTAATTTGACGCACTTTCTCTAATTATACCATCTTTTAACCACTGGTCAATTTGCTTATCTACTTCTGATTTCTCTACAAATGACAATCTGCGAGAACGTAAACATACTGGTGTATCATCAGATAAAATAATGGACATTTTTAAATCAGTACTTTTTGTTTTAACTGGCTTATAATTTTTTATTAACTCGCTTAATCTCTCTTTTAACGACTTATCTAAAATGTGACTGACATCGAATTTTGTTTCTTCTGAAAAGTTGCACATATTTGAAAAAAAAGAATCTATCTCATTTTCCCTTCGATTGAATAAAGAAAAAGAACAGTCATCTGCTTCATCGAGATCGCTTTCCCCCGAAATCAGAAAATAATCCCCCCCCCCTATGTCGGTGGAATTCGAAACATGAGCTTCCTCTTTATTTTGTGGTTTTAGAATATGAAAGATATTACAAGGCAGAATTACGTCACATGACAAATTGTTGCATAAAGCTCCAATTATATTTACTGAATCATGATTAGGCAAAGATATTTTAAATTCAGTTAGATTTGCATCTTTCTTTTCATTAAAGCAGCTAAGTAGTGTCGTTTTAGAAATAACTTTTTTAGAGTGTGGAATGATGCTTTTATTTACATCTAAAATTGAAGAACTTGTATCTTTTAACCCTTTAAGTTGAATATAATCCACGAAAATATCAACATATTCAAGCTCATTAACAATTAGGTTAATTGGACTTGTTTCGGATTGAACTACTGAATTCGTTGAAAGATTTTCAAGGAATTCTTTTTTCTCTGCAACACGTTTAGGACAGACTCTAGCGAAATGAAATGTTTTCCCTTTTGCACCACAAATGTAACACATTCTTTCATGCTTTTCGTGAGTTTGATTAGGCACCGAATTTCGTATTATGAGATCTTTATTATTATACCGTGTCTGTGCCTTTCTAAAAGGAATTTTGTTCACAAACCGCTTATTCTCTGAACTTTCGTTTCGCGTATTATTAGTTTCAATTAACGATTTCCCTCTAGAAGAGTAGAATAAATCACACTCTCGACCTAATTCGTTGGGTTTAAACCAATTTTGACATTCTCGAACACTGATATGTTCCTTAGTTCTAGAATCCAACGTTTCATATAACTTATCAGAAACTATAAGATCACACAATTGCTTAACATCGTTAATCCTCTCAATCTACAATAGTAATCAAAAGAAGCCCTTAGACGGGAAGCAAACTGGACATGGGATTCTGACGGATTCCGCAGCGCATTTTTAAAATTACTTAAACATTCACGCGGCGTTGGTTGAAATTGTCTTAAAATTAATTCCTTAACTTTTTCATAGTCGTTAATTTCTTCGGTGGTTACGTACGCAAGAACCTGATTACATTTATCTCCCAATAAGTTAATCAATATTTCCGATTTAAATTTAGACGGTACATTTTTAGAAATGAATGCTTTTTCAAGGGATTGAAAAAATAAGTGCAAAGCTTCCGGTTTCTCAGGTACTGAAATGGTTAATGTTCTTATGTTTCTAATTAAATTCTCTAAGCACTGTGAGGTAGTTTCCGAATTTGGTTGCTCTGCATTATTACTAGAATTATTTGCTGCAGCTTGTAACTTTTAATTCTGAAGCTCTATTTCTTTTTCTAACTGGGATAATTTAATTCTTTCTATCTCAATTTTGGTTTGTTCTTCTAAAGATTTCAACTTTTGCTCTTCTGCTAACATTTTAATAACGCCTCTAACAAATTCTAAATCATTTTTATAAATGTCAGAACTCTCAATTAAAGTTTTGATTTCAAATACCTTAGCTTCTGCCGGAACAGTTAGGCCTAATTCTTCAGCAATTGTTTTTAAATCTGCCTTTCTAATACCTTGTAACACGTTTTGGGCCATTATAACTCCAAATAATTACTTATACCAGAAAATATTTCAATATTTCTACCAAATTAATATCATACTTAAATAGAAACAAAACAATATGAGAACATTTTTCTTAAAAGTGATTCTATGTTTTTTGTTCTCAAATCAAAATTATGATTTTTAAATAAGCACATTCAGAACAATTTATATGATTCAACAGAATATTTAGAACAACTTATATATTTCTCAGTTATTATTATAAACACATAATATCACCATTATTGTTCTATATTTAATAATTGTTATTCACTTTCGTTTTTAAAATAATATTGTTATACTATTGTTAAAATAATATTGCAAACAATAATAAGCAAAATTATAAAAGATTATTCAGAATCATATTTTTTAATCATAACTATTACTTCTATTCATTCTTCTCAAGTGATATTTTTATTTCATCTTAAACATACAAAATGAAACCAGAACTGTTGTTCTTAAAAATATTTCTTCATTAATTTCTGTAATTCAAAATTGTACTAAATTCTTCATACTTCATTTTATGCATTACTCATTATCGTTTATTATCTAACAGAATGATAAATATATAAAAGTTACCTTTTATAACTTGTTGCTGTTAATAACATCCCGGTCGAGCTCCCACTTGTAGGATCTTGGCTGGGCGTCTAGAGGTGGGGCAATGATGAGATGCGATTTAGATAACGAAACATTTATTCGAACACACATAACACAGTTTACACATAAAGATTAATATAATAATAGCAGAATTTCCATCATTAACCTACTGCTGGTGTCGAGGCTTAACACACAGAACAAGCTCTCTTCATCAGAATAACCGTAACAAAGCAACATTTAAGAACCTACTCACACTTATAATTCACAAAAGTACCTTCGCGCACTTTATCAAATATGTGAGATTGATGTATTGAGCCCTCCATGGCTCTACACAACTACTAAGAGCACTTCAAGCTCTAATTAGAAGAAAATGACCATATCAGCCTTCGCGCTGACGGTTTCAACAGCTTTCCATGGCAGACAGATCCCAACTGACTTCCGTTCGTCCTCTCGTCGAAAGATGAGTATCAGAGGCAGCGCCATCTGTTTACTGTACAAGGAATGCGTCCCACAAAGCTTTCCGCATAACTTTCCACTTAACTTCCCTCAGAGCTCTGTCATCCTGACGTAAGGTGTCCTCACCGTCGAATCAGCCTAGGATACTAGAGGATATCTGCAAAATACAATTAAAAGAAAAAAAACGAAAAAGAGAAACAAATATTTAAAAAAAAATGTACATTAATATTCACAGTTAACTTTTTCCATAAAGTTCATGAGTCTCTATCATTGGATTTTAGGTCAATTCATGGACCATAATTTCATATTGTCTGCTGAGGTACTAGTGTGAATAGGATCTTCTCGACTTCATACCTGTCTTTGGCCTTCACACGTACAACTTTATAGGGACCTAAGAATTTTGGTCTAAGTTTCATGCTAGTTCCAAACTGAGTTTGCTGGATGGCAACTAGATCATTAATTTTATACACATGGGCTTTCTTTCTCTTCTTGTTGTAACATCTGCGATTTTCTTCTTGAATCTCAAGGATGTTTTTTCTTGCTTCATCACGAATGGTGTTAAGGTTATCGAGCATGGAATTTATCCTTTCTTCTTCGAGGAGTTCTAGTACTCTCTTATCTTCCTTCCTTCTCATTGTTACACCAGTGAGTAATTCAAAAGGAGTTGTTTTGGTACTTCTCGATACGGTGGAATTAATTGTTCTCTGGACAGCCTCAACAAACTTGTACCACTTGTTCGGGTCATCTATAGATAATTTGGATAATACAGGTATGATTCTTCGATGAAGTCTCTCTATTTGACCGTTTCCTCTTGGGATTCCCGTTGTGATGGTGCCATGTTCGATTCCCTCTGATTCACAGTAATCTGTAAAGTCCTTCGATGTGAACGCAGGTCCACGATCAGGTATTATTCTTGCGGGGTTACCAAAAATAGCAGCTTGTTGTTTTAATTTTTGCAAGGCGTCTGCTGAAGAAGTTGATTTCACGGGATATAGCCACGAAAATTTACTAAATCCGCCTATGACAGTGAAAATGTGATTATAGTTTTTATTAGTGGTCGGTAATGGACCCACAAAATCGATGTGATAAGTAGATAATGGTATATCTTCTTTCGGGATAGGGTTCAAAAAACCTTCTTCTTTTCCCTGTTTCTTATTTATGAGTATACATTCTACACAACTTTTTACAACATTATCTATGCATTTTTTCATATTAGAAAAATAATAGTCTCTTTTTACTAACTCTTCAGTTTTATTAACCGAAAAATGTCCTAGGGCATGGCATTTCTTTACGACCTCAATTTGCATGGTCTCTTAGTACAATTAGTACATCCCTATCATTTAACACTTTATATAAAATATTATTTTTTAACACATATTCGTCATTTTGGTTCTGTTGTAAAAGAGATTTCATGGTTTTGATAAACTCGTCATTTTCTTGAGCAGTAGCAATACGATGAGTGAGAGTATCAGTAGTTACAGACATTACAGGGTGTCGGCCAAGAGCGTCTACATGCTGCATTTGTTTACCAGGGCGATGTTCTACTTCATAATCAAATTCCTGTAGCAGGAAAGACCACCTGGCTACCTTAGGTGTCAATTCACGTTTATCTAAAGTTTTAGTGAACACTTGACAGTCAGTATAAATTTTAAATTTACTACCTAATAAATAGTTCCTAAACTGTTTAAGGGCCTCGACTATCGCTAACATTTCTAACTCATAACTGCAGTATTTTCTTCTTGTACCGAGGTCTTTTTACTCATATAATGGATAGGATAGTAATGTCCGTCGTCGTCTTGTTGTAATAAGATAGCACCGAATCCTAATTTAGATGCATCTGTATAAACTTCTAATTTATAACCTTGTTTAAAAAGGTATAAGACAGGCGTATTGGACAATATATCTTTCAGCTTTTGAAAAGCCACTTTCTGTTCTTTCTCGAATTTAAATGCAGTGGAAGCACGTAATAAGTCACTGAGGGGTCTTGCTATGTTGGCATATGAACGAATAAACTTTCTAAAGTAACCCGTTAAACCTAAGAAACTCTGCACTTCCCTAGCATTACGGGGTTCTGGGAAATTTTGGATTGCAAGTGTTTTTTCTACCGAGAGTTTAATAAATGTCAGAACTCTCAATTAAAGTTTTGATTTCAAATACGAGTACCTTAGCTTCTGCCGGAACAGTTAGGCCTAATTCTTCAGCAATTGTTTTTAAATCTGCCTTTCTAATACCTTGTAACACGTTTTGGGCCATTATAACTCCAAATAATTACTTATACCAGAAAATATTTCAATATTTCTACCAAATTAATATCATACTTAAATAGAAACAAAACAATATGAGAACATTTTTCTTAAAAGTGATTCTATGTTTTTTGTTCTCAAATCAAAATTATGATTTTTAAATAAGCACATTCAGAACAATTTATATGATTCAACAGAATATTTAGAACAACTTATATATTTCTCAGTTATTATTATACACACATAATATCACCATTATTGTTCTATATTTAATAATTGTTATTCACTTTCGTTTTTAAAATAATATTGTTATACTATTGTTAAAATAATATTGCAAACAATAATAAGCAAAATTATAAAAGATTATTCAGAATCATATTTTTTAATCATAACTATTACTTCTATTCATTCTTTTCAAGTGATATTTTTATTTCATCTTAAACATACAAAATGAAACCAGAACTGTTGTTCTTAAAAATATTTCTTCATTAATTTCTGTAATTCAAAATTGTACTAAATTCTTCATACTTCATTTTATGCATTACTCATTATCGTTTATTATCTAACAGAATGATAAATATATAAAAGTTACCTTTTATAACTTGTTGCTGTTAATAACATCCCGGTCGAGCACCCACTTGTAGGATCTTGGCTGGGCGTCTAGAGGTGGGGCAATGATGAGATGCGATTTAGATAACGAAACATTTATTGGAACACACATAACACAGTTTACACATAAAGATTAATATAATAATAGCAGAATTTCCATCATTAACCTACTGCTGGTGTCGAGGCTTAACACGCAGAACAAGCTCTCTTCATCAGAATAACCGTAACAAAGCAACATTTAAGCACCTACTCACACTTATAATTCACAAAAGTACCTTCGCGCACTTTATCAAATATGTGAGATTTATGTATTGAGCCCTCCATGGCTCTACACAACTACTAAGAGCACTTCAAGCTCTAATTAAAAGAAAATGACCATATCAGCCTTCGCGCTGACGGTTTCAACAGCTTTCCATGGCAGACAGATCCCAACTGACTTCCGTTCGTCCTCTCGTCGAAAGATGAGCATCAGAGGCAGCGCCATCTGTTGACTGTACAAGGAATGCGTCCCTCAAAGCTTTCCACATAACTTTCCACATAACTTCCCACATATATATATAATTATTTAATCATTACAGCTATTACTCTACACGTTAGTGTGAAAAAACTCATAGTTAAAATTTTAAGGAGTATTTCTGAATGTATATATACAGTCGAACCTCGTTAACGTGAATTTCAAGAGAGATAAAAAAATTGTTCATATTATCAGTAGTTCATGCTATCAGTAACTTATCTTCGTATAACAAAACTAATCTTCATTTTGACGGAGATTGTGGGAACAGTTCATATTGAAAATAATTCACGTTAACGAGGTTCGACTGTATATATATACTAAAACAAAAATAATAGTCACATAAATGATCTATTTTTACTGTCTCTTACCCGTAATGTAGAGAAAGTATTGTTTTGGGGTAAAATTTTCGAAAGTGAATTTTTGTTATATTTACACGTTTTGAGGTCCCCTGAATACAAAAAATCATGTTTTTAGCGGTTGGTCTGTCTGTGCGTGTGTCTGTAATCAGCATATCTCCAAAATAAATTATAGCAGAAAGTTCAAACTTGGTATTTTAAACGTTTATGATATAGGGATGTTACACTAAACTTTTCGTTGAGATTTAAATTTACTACCTAATAAATTTAATTACCTTGGGTGTCTATATAGGGACAACCAAGAGAATTCAAATACATTACCTCTAAGGGGGAAATTGCAGGTAAGTAGAGTTTAACATCTATAGACTGCACTAAACCAAATGAAACTAATATATATTTTTTATATGCGTAAAAACATGTCTCATGTAGAATATGGAGGAAATCATTCACTGTTAGTTTACTGGGCTATACAAAAGAACTAGATTATAGTGCGACAATAGTTGAAAATTGATGGAAGTGTATTACAGGTTGTGCCGTGTTGTTATTACAATAGGGTTATATTTAGGTGCTCCATGTGGTCTGTACATAATCTTCAAAAAATGTACAGGGCTACAAATATTTAAGCAATAACATTCTTTTTTGTTGTTAGTGGATGTGCTTTACTATAATATTTTACCATTTCCATGAAAGTTGTTCAGGAATTGAAATTAATTCCTCATAGAGATATGGTAAATAATGTATGTTTTCAAGCTAAATGTTCATCGCCTGGTTTTTTTTTTTTTTTTTTTTTTTTTTTTTTTTTGTATATTTACACATTTTGAGACGTTTGATCTTTGTCTGTGTCTCTTAGAGTAACTTAAAAACGAATAATTTTAGGAGATCCAAATGTTGTATTTTGTATTTAATACAAGTTTGTTGATGGAAAACTTTGATCAAGATTGACAAGTTTCAAGGAATGTTGCGTATGAAAGTTGTCTCAATAATTTTAAGTGAGCTTTTTATTTTAATAATAGATTTAAATTTTATATAAATGTATTTGCAGTAATGAAACGGGTGGTGGAGGGGGACAATACCTCTCCCCCCCCCCCACACACACACACAGAACTTATCCTATAAAACTCTTCCAAAGCCTAATATGATTGCTTTAACATAAGGTTACATATCAGTTCTCGTTATCTTACCTCTTAATATTCAACCTATATTTATAGTATTAAATTACAAGGTAAGAGAAAGTAGTGCGAGTCACACACCAGATTATTATAAATGCAGTCTTAAAAATAGAAAATTTATTTCATCAAGCACGTTTTTAACCTAAAAACCCTTTAAAAATATAAACCGAAAAGGGAGGTTCCTTATAAATTAATGGAAAGGGTCAACCGTTAAAAGTATTAGCAAAATAGGTAAAAAATACCCTTTTTTATACAAAAAATTATTTAAAAAATAGTAATAATACATCGCCATTATAGCAACAAAAATTCAAAAGCCGCCAAGGGAGAGACATAGTAAAGCTGTGTACCATGATAAGGTTTATTTATTTATTTATTACTTTCTTCTATATTCAATAGAAGAAAGTATTGGATTCGTAAAAATTTTCGACCTCGGGTTTTTGATGGATTTACACGTTTTGAGAGCTGTAGAACACGATTTGACCATTTTTAGAAAATGTCTGTCTGTCTGTCTGTGTGTGTGTGCGTGTGTGACAAAATTTTGTGGCAACTGTATCTCAGGAACTACTGCACAGATTTTCATACAAGTTGGTATGTAGTTGCACCTTGACATAAATTAGTGCCTATCAACTTTTGGTAAAAATTGTCTTACAGGTTGCGTTGCCATTCCGCTTTTTCTAAATTTTTAACATGGTGATATAGGACAAAATTTTGAATAAATGTGCATAAAGAGAATTATTTTTTAGTAATCATTATGAAATTTACAAAAATTATTTATAATAGAGATAGTCAACTGGGAAATTTTTTTTTGTATGTGTAGGAGCCTCGCCACCCCCCTGGGGGGGAAATCCCCCCCTCGAGGGGAGTAAAATTTCAAGATGGGTACCTTTCGAAAGGTCTCGTCAATGCCTTTAAAACGAATGGTTGAACTATAAATCTGTGATAATTTGAAACAAAGTTATCGATTTTTTTTTACTTTTAACGAAAAAAAAACTTAAGAAAAAAATCGTATTTATTTATTTTATTTTATTTTTTTTAATCGAAATTTAACCAAACTTGGTATTTAGTTGGCCCCTGACATAAACTGGTGCTGATTATATTTGGGGATCAATCGCTCAACAGGTGGCGCTGTGATCGTATTTTTTCTAAATGTTTAATATGGCAGTATAGGACAAAAATCCGTATAAATGTACATAATGAGAGTTATTCTTAACCTGTGATTGTAAAATTAATATGAATTATTGATAATAGTAGTAGTTAATTAGTAAAAAAATTTTGTGCATGTGGGGGCATCGCTTTTCCCCCCCTGGGGGGGAGTACCTTCGGGGGGGGGGGGTAAATTTTCAAGATGGGTATCTTTCGAAAGGTCTCGTCAATACCTTTAAAATGAATGGCTGAACTATAAACATGTGATAATTTAAAACAAAGTTATCGATTTTTTTTTACATTTAAAGAAAAAAACCTTGGAAAAAAATCGTTTTTTTTTTTTTTTTTTTTTTTTTTTTTTTTTTTTTGTTATTGAGTGAATTTGTATAGGAAAATATAGAAGAAAGTCTTGTGGTGGCCACAACATACTGGTTTTTTATATACCAACCACTATGCTAATTTAACATACAAATGAATGGGCTGCTATCTGTAACATAGAGG
Organism: Salticus scenicus; assembly: GCA_963930645.1. Lineage (NCBI taxonomy): Eukaryota > Metazoa > Arthropoda > Arachnida > Araneae > Salticidae > Salticus > Salticus scenicus. The sequence goes on along the minus strand of OZ005653.1, from coordinate 39,367,017 downwards.
CATCCATGCACTTGCACGCTGTCAAGCCCAACTATTTGATTAATTCAAATTAATATTTAAATAAACAAATAAAAATAAAAATATGTTTAATTGGAAATGTATATAAAGCACAAAAACGTTAATTGTCAAAAATCGGCTGAAATAGCGCTCATAGTATATTGTATTACCGGGCATATTGGCGTGAAACTGCTGTCATTTTATGGTCGACAGGATACCAAACATCAAATAAAATATAGGAAATAATGTGACAATAAACATTATATATAGAACGAGATGTGTTGTTGGTATGCAATTGCGATTTAAATATAAAAGTGAAAGTCGAAATTTTTCGATACTTTTCATTTCAAAACTGTCATCCGATAAGCACCCAAATTCAAGTTCATGGTTAAGGCGTTGTTGCAGACAATATAGACACACGGAACCGAGGCATTGAGATGAGGAAGTCTCTGCCGAAGGCAGCAAGGACGACAAACGAAGTTTTTGAGTAATTTCAATCTATTTTCTTTTTAGTTTTTTTTTTTTTTTTTTTTTTAAGCGGTATAAAAATAGTGACTTTTTTTTAAAAAAAATCGTTTAAATATAGTGACCAGCGAATCGGGCAAAGCCTACTAGTATAAGTAAAAAATTTAGAGTGACTCCACTCGACTTTCTGAACATTGAATAATTGACGATTGTATAAATAAAAATAGGAAAATTCCTTAAATAAACAAAAGGGTATATTATAATAGGGTGTTTGAGTATTTTTTTGTGTGTAGTATGTTGTTTAATTTAACACTATTGCCTTTCAAATGATTTGAGCCCATAGATCATAAATGATAAAGAAATTTTCGTTATATCCCAGTAAAAATCTATAAGTGCTAGACTTACCAAAATCTATACGGTTCGTGCGACGGGGACCTATAACATGTATATAAATTTTCAACTCATTCCGATGAGTCGTTTAGACATTATAGCATTTTAAATAATTTGAGTCCATAAGCCCCAATGATAAAGAATTTTTCTTTGTGCCGCGAACCCTATTGGTTTTGCTGAAGCTAGCAGAGGCGCGGATCCAAGGCGGGGGGGGGGGGGGGCGATCACCCCCTCCAAAAAATTTTTAAATTGTTTTTTTTTTTTTTCGATACTAGTAGTTTTCGTAACGAAAATTGCTCTTTTTTTCCGTTTACTCTTTACATTATCAGAACGCCACTGGTATTTATTAAAATCATCAATTATAAAGATTCCAGACTCCCCCACCACAATTTACAATCAGCAAACCAACTAAAACTTCTGTTTCGTTTTTTTCAAAAATGAATAGGACGAAAAGAACGAACGATAGGTTCTGTTCGTATATTTCCTTAAAATAGGAATAATATAAAGCATGTCATGCTTACCTTTGAGGATAAAAGTATATAGAATAGCATGATTCGGATGGCGAAGTCAAGTACTTTTTTCGCACCGTATTGTAAAGACTGTAATATTGTTGAAAGCAAATATATAAACTCAAGTACATTGAAGAATAATGTAAATGGGATTAGGAAATTTAGAGACTGGCTTCCTGTTCTTATCCATCTAATGCAAGAGCCCTAGGATGTAAATAATTGGCCTCATGACTTTTTACTTCCTTATACAAAGTATAAGGAAGTATTGTTACGGGGAACCATCCCTCCGTGGTGGATCAAACCAAAATTGCGATGGTCCCTCTTTCTCTTCTCCATTCGGCCTCCCTGTGCATAAGACTACTACATAACAGGCTGAATCATTCGCCGCCATTTGTACGTCAAGTCCGTCATTGCTAAATTTAAGATTACTATATAATAGTCTTATATAGTCTCATATAATAATCTTATATGGTAGTTCGTCACAGCCAAACCTAAGACTATTATATAATAGTCTTATATAATCTCATATAATAGTCATATACAATAGTCTTAGTTTTAGCAATGACGGACTTGACGGACAAATGGCGGCGAATGATTCAGCCTTTTATATAGTAGTCTTACCTGCGCATAGTAATTTCCCTCCCAATTAGGATTAGGCCTTGCCACTTCAAAAACTTCAAAATTTTCGCTATGCGCCCAAAACTATCTTCCATCCCCCGTGGCTTCACGTAATTAATTTTTTTTTTTAATTATAATCTCATTGTTCCTCCCTCGTCTTTCTCAAATCATAAGTGTTGTCCCCTTCCCCTTTTCAAGTGGCCTCCTCTTTCGGCTTTAATTATTGTGTGCACAACTAACTTTAGCGGCTCCCCCAGCGTTTTTTTTTTTTTTTTTTTTTTCCTCCCTGCCTAAATTCAAAATTGTTTTAATTTTGTATAATTCCGGTTATTTCGACTCTCAGCTAGTTAGTGCACTTATTCCAAATTCCTTAACATCTGGAGCGTGCTGCAATTCCTGAGCATTGGCGTTCTAGTTACATTGCTGCCCAGCAGCTTCCTCGCGGTGATCTGGCGATTTATTCGCTCCGGCGGACGGCATCCAACCCGTTAAGCTTGGCCGAGCCCAGGCAGGCAGGGGCCGTCCAAAGGTTTCAAAGGAAGTATTGTTATACTCATTTGTGAAACTGATTTTGTATCTCGCATAGCTTAAAAAAAAAAAAAAGGTCGTAGATTGTTGCAAATTTATATTTGAGACTGTCATTACGTGTAGTTACACACCACCAATTATGGTTTTTACATCAGCTCCCCTTTTAGAAATATCTACGATTTTAGACGATTTTCCTTTATGTTTGTATGCACGTATGTGTGTGCATGTAATCTCGCATAACTCAAAGCGGTTGGACGTAGAATGTTGCAAATTTGTATATAGGTTTGTTATAACATATAGTTTTGCCCCTACCTTTTTGGTTTTTCTCTGACTTTCCGTTTTGAAGTCATTTACGAAAAATATATTGATAATGACCAAAATATATAAAATTTTGGCCATTATATATGATTTACTGTCATTGCAATCTCAACAGAAGCTAATTATAGAGCTCGTAATGACATTGTTATGTACGTCGTCGATATTTTTCTGAATAGAAAATAGTTCCTAAATATATTAGCAGGTTTGGAATATTCTGGAAATAGTTTAATAAAACTGTTTAAATAAAATAGTTTAATAAAACTTGTGGCTTTATGCCCAAAAATAATTAATCAACTAATATTCTCGAAATAATCCAATAAAACAGTCATAATGCCATAAAAATCATTCCATAAAAATCAAGTAAACACTGTTAACTACCACAGAGCAGAAATTTCTCTAATTCAGGAGCAACAATCAACCGCTTACTTCGAAGTCTAAATAGAATTTAAATTCATCGAAAGATATGTCAGTGGTTTATAGAACTTTTTAGATAGCTCTGCACTAGAAACCAATGAATCATTTGAAAATTTCAAAATCTGTCTTTTATTGAAGTTAGAGATTCCAAACTTTGGAAAGCCTAATCTACCACTTTTCGCCTAATTTGGGTGCGAAATTGTCTGACTTGATGCCAGTGGGCGAAGTCTGACACCAACGTCTACGTGAAAGTAAAAAACTATCAACTGTTTCCACTTTTACTGTAATATCGTTTAAAAAGTAATACGTAAAGAAAAAGGCAAGTTCAAGTCTACAATCATCGATAATGATACTTCTCTTTTTATAGTCTTGTTAGTGATTTATAGAATTTTCGAGGAAGTTAGTTCTACAATAGAAACCAATGAATCATTCCGCAAAATTCCAAAATTCTGGTCTTATTGAAAGTAGAGCTTCCAAACTTTTCCAACCCGAAACTAAATGTTTTCGCCAAGTTTGGTTGTCAAGTCACCAAATTTGATGCCAAATCCAGATTTTGTATTTGTAATAAATTTGACGAGATTAGTAATGAAATTTGGCAGAAAATAGAAGTTTAGGTTTGACGAAATCAGTACTGAAAAATAAGTTATGGCAAACTATTCCCGAACAAGTGGTATTCTTTCTCTGGATGTATATAATCCCATAGCTGCCAACCGTTCTGATTTTTGGATACCGGTATTTTTTAAAAGAAAATTTATATAAACTTTTGTAGCAGATTTGTAGAATTTTTTTAAATGATGTTTGGTGTTTGGGAAGAAGGCCGATTGACTGCACTAGGGTCCTAGGCCTGAGGGGGAATTATCCTCCGTGGAGATCTTTCTAAGGAGTCCTAGCTCGTATTTAAGCAAATTTTGGAGAAAACCACGGAAACTACAAACGGCTAGGCCAAGGAGCGCGACCTGGGATTGAACTCGGCACCTCACGTCTACCAGCTTTAAGCGCTGAACCACTCGGCTGCTGGTGGGCCACTTATAGTAACAGATTTCTTGGGTTGTTTTCGGGAATGGTCAAGGATTGGAACCTGCCTGTTTATTTACGAATCAGTTACCACCAGGTAACTATAACGCCAGTTTTTCAAACGTAAAACAAAGGCATTTCTACAAATATTGCTCATTTTTTGTTACATCTGATGCTGGTAGATGCTAGAAAACTAGAAAAAAAAAAAAAAAAAAAAAAAAAAAAAACTTGCTACTAAACTATTAAAAAAATTCGCTAAACTTTTAGGAAAAGACGGCTTTCTGTCAGCTCATTTGAAAAATAATCATTACAGAAATGCTACTGAAGCTGCCAATATTTTCTCAAATGTATGTAGAAACCAGGTCTACTTGACTAATTTGACAGTGAATGGTTATAACAAGTAACATAAAGTATTGGCCGCTTATACCCTATAATTGAATCTATAATATTTCTAGGTAAATGAAACATTCCATTCAGAGGACACAACAAAGGTGATATTATCAGGGGTGGGAAATTGGCGCAGAACTCATACTGGTATTTAAGAAACAAAATTTTCTACTTCGTGAATGAACGATTTTATAAGCAGGGAAAAAGAAAATACCCGACCCGAACCCGACAGGGACACATAGAAAAATTCTTTATCATTTTGGCCTATGGGCCCAAGTTCTTTAAAATGCGATAGCGTTTAAACGCCTTATTCGATTGAACTGAAAATTTTTACACATGTTAAAACTCATCGTCGCATAGTTATTGTACAGTAGCGTTATTATTGTACAATTATATTGTTATTATTGTACAGTAACGTTATTATTGTATTATTTATTTAGCGTTATTATTGTACAGAGTTTGGGGAATCTAGCCCATATAGATTTTTACAGAGACACAACGAAAAATTTTTTATCATTATGATCTACGGGTTTCAAATTTTGAAGTGCAATAGCGTAAAATTTAACAATGGGGAAAAAAAAAAACTCAAACACCCTATTATAATTTTCGCTTTTGTTTATTTAACGAATTGTCTTATTTTAATTTATTTATACAGTCGTTAATTACTTAATGTTCGGAAAGTCGAGTGGAGTCACTCCAGATCTTTTAAATAATAATAATAATAATAATAATAATAATAATAATAATAATAATAATATATATATATATATATATATATATAATAAGTAAATAAATTTACTTTGAAACAAAAATCTTGTCTTTTGTCATACAGATCAGTATAAATTTTACTTCCTTCAAGTTTAAGTTTTAAGTCTAAGAAACTAATACAGTTGTTGTTAAGTAGATTAGGAGTTAAGGTAAAGTGAGGAGGATATTCAAATTTCAATAAATTAGAGAGAAAATTATTGACATAAAAAATTATAATATCTTCAATATACCGGTAAAAATAGACATTTTCAATACATAATCCCTGTTCATAATGGTAAAGGTATAAGTCAGCTAATAAACTCGAGCTACATCCTCCTTGTGGAATACCGACATTTGAATATAAATTTTATTATTATGTAGAATGTAATTATTATGAATAATAAAATTTAAAAATGTCTTAAAGGATGTTACAGAAAAGCATTTTGGTAAAGATATTTGACTTTAAAATATTTCAAAAAGGTTAAAGATGATATGATGAAGATCTGTTAAATTAATATTATTAAACAGGTCTGCTAAATCATATGTCATAATATCAGTGACATTGTACATCGATAAGACTTTGGCTTTAAGTTGATAGCTATTTTTAAGGGAATAGAAATTTTTTTATTTACTAATTAAGTCATCGATTTGTTTCAGAATATCAAGGAGAATTTTGTTAGCGTTATTATTGTAAGTATTACAACCAACTGTGACTGTTCTAAATTTAATGGGAGTTTTGTGAAATTTAGGAATAAGTACAATGTAAGGATATTTAAAATTATTAAATGGAAGTTTTAGTAATTTATAAAAGCAATGAATTTTTCGGTTATTAATTGTAATGTCACTATTGGTAAGGATGGAAGTTAAGACTCGAAGATATGGATGAACTGAGTAAAGAAAGATAATAATGTTTACAGATTATAGCATAATTATTAGGAGCTTTATCTACATAAGTAATAACAAAGTTTTGTTGCAATTCTTTAATGGAGTTAATGAGATTCGATTTATTATAATGTGTGAATTTTGATCGATGTTGAATTAATTCAGCTTTAAATTTTGAAATCACTAAAAATTTCCATTGATTAAAAAATTCAATAGGTTTATTATAAGAGATGGAGAGTTTTAGATAAACAAATCAATATCATATGATAACTGTTGTAGAATCTGTGAAATATTAGTTTTTGAAGGGAGTCGATATTTAGTACCGTAATCCATAAATTTCTTTAATTTAGAGTCATTAATAATATCAAGATCACCATTGATTATATGTCCATGGTCCCTGTCAACATATTTACATAAGAGGGATCATCACAGCTACAAGTCACGTCAGAAGATAAATTAGACTTAGAGACTAAATTATAGTTAAAAAGCAGGCGACCAAGTGTAACAGGATATTTAAAAGTGAGAGAAATATGTATGTCTTTAATAGGAAACATGCTAGATTTATCATTAAGAATGGATGAAATATTAATGCTATTAAATATTTGATTAGAAAAATTTATAATATATATTTATATATTTATTTATTATTATTATTATTACTACTTTCTTCTATATGTATACATAGAGAAAGAATTGGATTCGTGAAAACTTTCGAACTCCAGTTTTTGACGGATTTACACGTTTTGGGATGTCCTGAACACGATTTGAGTGTTTTTAGAAAATGTCTGTCCGGGTGTGTGTGTATCAGAAATTTTGTGGACTCTGTATCTCACGAAGCAATGAATGAAGTTTAACCAAATTTGGTATTCGTTGGACCCTGACATAAACTGGTGCTGAATAGATTTGGGGATCATTCGATCAACAGGTGGCGCTGTGATAACATTTTTTCTAAATTTTTAACATGGCAGTATAGGACAAAATTTCGTATAAAAGTACATAATGAGAGTTATTTTAATCGTGTGATTGTAAAATTAATATGAATTATTGATAATTGATAATAGTAGTAGTTAACTAGGAAAAAAATTTTGTGCATGTGGGGGCATCGCTTCCCCCCCCCCCCTGGGGGGAGTAAGTTTTCAATATGGGTATCTTTCGAAAGATCTCGTCAATACCTTTAAAACGAATGATTGAACTATAGATCTGTGATAATTTAAAACAAAGTTATCAATTTTATTTTTCTTTACTTTTAACGAAAAAAAAAAAAACCTAGTATGTTGTGGCCACCACGAGACTTTCTTCTATATTTTCCTATACAAATTCACTCAGTAACAATAATTAAAAAAAAAAAGTGGGACTTTGACAAAATTTTGGGTAAAATGTGAAAATTTGTTAAAGTTTGTCAAAACACGGAAACTGTGGGACTTTGACAAAATTAGGGGAAAAATGCAAAAATATGTTAAAGTTTGTCAAGACACGGAAACCGTAGGACTTTGACAAAATTGGGGGAAAAAGCAAAAATTAGTTTAAGTTTGTCAGAACACGGAAACCGTGGGAGTTTGATAAAATTAAGGGGAGAGAGAGAGAGAAAAAAAAGATTTTTTTTTTCTAAGTTTTTTTTCGTAAAAAGTAAAAAAAAATCGATAAATTTGTTTTAAATTATCACAGATTTATAGTTCAACCATTCGTCCATTCGTTTTAAAGGTACTGACGAGACCTTTCGAAAGATACCCATCTTGAAAATTTTTGCCCTATATCACCCTGTTAAAAATTTAGAAAAAGCGGGATGGCAACGCAACCTGTAAGACGATTTTTACTAAAAGTTGATAGGCACTAATTTATGTCAATGTGCAACTACATACCAATTTGTATGAAATTCTGTGCAGCAGTTCCAGAGATACAGTTGCCACAAAATTTTGTCACACACACAGACAGACAGACAGACATTTTCTAAAAATGGTCAAATCGTGTTCTACAGCTCTCAAAACGTGTAAATCCATCAAAAACCCGAAATCGAAAATTTTTACGAATCCAATACTTTCTTCTATTGAAGATAGAAGAAAGTAAAAATCTTATTTCTTCTGATAGTTGCAAAAAAATGACTTTCTTTCGGCATTTAGTGATATAAAGAGATTATGTCACAGATAAAAATCATCTGCATTTATAATGGAAAATAATTTGATAATTTAATAAACAATTTGTATTGAATAAATTTTGTGTAAAATTATATAGAAGAAAGTCATGTGGTGGCCACATCACACTAGTTTTTTTTTTTTTAAAAAAAAAAAAAAAAAAAAAAAAAAAAAGGGATCTTCCCAGCAAAACTATTTTTCGTCATTTTAATTATAAGGTATTTTTTTATGTGCATATTTTATTTTATTTTATTTATTTATTTATTTTTCCTTGTGGTGTACCATTTGCCTGTAGTCGTACGCGCAAGACTTATATCGACCAAAAAAAAAAAAAAAAAAAAAAATTAAAAATCTGGTGTGTCACTCACACGACTTTATCTTACCCTGCATTTCAATATTATAAAGACAGTTTGCAGATTAAGTTGTGAGATCCATAAGGTAAGATATAATAAATTTCAATCTCCTTAAAAAATAATCTAAAATAGATTTAGGGACAATTTTATTGACATATAATTCTGTGTGAAGGGGGGCTACCGCCCCTCTGAACCCCGCGTTCAATTACAGTATACCTACATTTATTTTTAAAATACCAAAACACGCTAATCTTTATCAAATGTTTCAAGTAGCAACCTAATACGAATTTCAAAATTACAAATTTGTATTTCCTGCAGTTGTTTGTTTTTCACTTATGCTGATAACAGATATACATTCAGATTAAACCATCACATGCTAAAAATTAAATTTCCTGTTCAGGGAACGTCAAAACGTGATATTGCACAAAAAACTGAGTTAAAAATAGAACATTAAAAAATACTTTATTTATAATATTGGTATGAAAAATTAATTTTCCTTCCTGAGTAGTGTTCGTTGACATAGTAAAATGTAGCAAAGCACTTCCATCAATTACATGCAATAGAAAAGAACGTTTAGCATAATTTGTGTAGCTCTGTATATTGTTTGTAAACTATGTGCACGTCACATTGTATCCTTAAATTTATAGTCTTGTATGAAAAACATCTAACAAAAATTGAAATACACTTCCGGCAATTCCCATGTAGTGCCAATGAATCTAAATACTTTGTGTAGCCCTGTAAACGAATGATGAGTGATTTCCATACCACAAATTAAACCTTTTATGCAAATAAAAAAATATGTTCATTTCATTTTGTTCAGCGCAGCCTATAGTGTTACTCTGTACTTAGCAAAAATTTCCCCCATAGATGTAGTATATTTAAATTATCTTGGATGTCCTTGTACACGAACCCTTTGCTTGATCTCAACGAAAAGTTCAGTTGTTTGGATTTTACGTCACACTGGTGCGACGCAATGGGCAATTGGCGGCGGTCTGGGACCCACCCCTAGAAATGGTCCGGAGACATGCCCTCACAATTTTGATCTTCCACGAAGGGGATAGCTCCTCCGCTTTGGTGACCCCCAGAGGCATAATTTTAATGGGAACATGGAGGACACTGCGGCCACGACGAATTTTACGTGCACCAGCCACCATCAGTGTACACGACAGTCTTTGGCCGGATCGATGCTCGAGTATAAAACCTGCAATCTTCCAATTACCAGCTTCGAACTTTATTGACTGGGCTACCGCGGCCCCTCGAAAAGTTTGGTGTAGCATCACTATATGATACAGATTTAGTATACTGAGCCTGGACTTCTTGCTGCTATTTGTTCTTGAGATACGCTAATAACAGACACGCACACAGACAGACAGGCAGACAGACACACACACACAGACCAACCGCTAAAAACATAATTTGCAGATCCAGGGGACGCAAAACGTGTAAATATAACAAAAACTCAATTTACCCCAAAACAATACTTTCTCTACAATATTATATGGGTAAGAGAAAGTAAATATGTATAATTATTCTAACAGTTGTAACATATGAATTCTTTCTTAACACCTCTTCAAAATTAAGGTTTCAAAATTGTTTTTCAAGTTAATGTAAAATGAATTATAATCATTTTTACTTTCCGAACATACGCATGTAAGGAATGTATTGTAATCATGACAAAAATCTGACTTTGAGATGTTGGTGTTTCTACACTTTTTGAGATCCTCTGACTTCATTTTTGCTATTTTTACGTTGATGTATGTACTATATATGTGCGTATATACATATGAGTGAACGCGATAGCGTCTAAACGTTTTGTTCGAATGAAATGAAATCGGTACATATGTTATAAGACACCGTAGCACGAACCCTATTGGTTTTGATGAATCGAGCGCTTATAGTTCTTTTACAGGGACACAAAGAAAAATTCTTTATCATTATGGCCTATGAGTTCAAATTATTTAAGTGCAATAGCATCTAAATTTCTTATTCGATTCAGCTGAAAATTTATGCTCATGTTACAGGTCACCGTCTCACGAACTACATAGATTTTGGTGAATTTAGCATTTATAGTTATTTTATAGGGAGACAACGAAAATTTTTTTATCGTTATGGCCTATGGGATGAAAGTAAAGTGCGAAAGCGTATCTAAACGCCTTACCCACTTGAGCTCTAAATTTATATACATATTATAGATCACCGTCACACGAACTGTAAGAATTTTGGAGAATATAGCACGTAGTTTTTCCACGGCGACGCAACAAAAAATTCTGTATCATTATAATCAATAGGCTCAAATTACTTAAAGTGCGATAGTGTCTAAACGCCTTATCTGACTGAGCTGAAAATTTATGTACATGTTAAATGTTATAGATTACCGCCACACGAAATGTGTACATTTTGGTGAAAATTCTTCATCCACTGTAAATACAAGTGTCTGAAATTCAGACACAATTGTGTCTAAAATGGGTGTTCAATTTTAAGATGTTAAAAAGTGTCTTATTTATTTCAGACACTTGAAGTATCTTCAAAGGCACATCGTTTCACACTCGAAGTGTCTGAAATGCCGCCATCTTTGATCCTGTCTACAGTGAATATTTTTAATAAATAAATAAATAAAAAGATGCGTTTTATACTGTTTACTTGTGAAAAATAGATTTTAGAATATCCTAGAACATAGCAAAAAAGCATTAATAATTTTCACAAAAATATTCCTTGTTGCCTGCGCTGGGAATCGAACTGACAATCAGTGGATTCAAAGTCGAGCGTCTTTCCAATCAAGCCATCGGTACTCGCTCTTCTAACTTGCTTGTATAATGAAATATATTCTAGTATCCGTAAAACAAATCGAAATTTTATGCCGTTGCAATAAAACTGTTCATAAGAAGTAAAGCTTAATACATATGATATTATCTTAAGTTTATTGTGTAGATGTTTAGAGTTTTTTTTTTTTGGAAAATGCGTAATAAATATGAAAAAATAGTAGACTATGGATTTTAAACGATTTTTTTTTTTTTTTTTTTAACTGGTATTTTCAAGAAAACAAACTATGTACATGAAACCAAAAAAATTGCTTTTTTACATTTTGAAGTGTAGGGATACAAAATATTTTTTAAAACGCGGAAAAAAAAATCAATTATGCACAAATTGTTTAAGATTGTTTAGTTACTAATTCGCTTTCTTAGCTACAAGTTACATGCTTCGTTTATCTTAATGTTTTTTTGTTTTATTACACGTGAGAACTTTAAATAAAAATTAACTTTGTTTTTTAATTTTTAACAGAATAAGTTCCGCGTCTAAGTATTTTAAATAAGTTAACTATTTGTATTATATAAAATAATATCAAATTTATTTGTTAAAAAAAAAAAAAAAAAAAAAAAAACAGGATATGTAATGCGCTCTGCTTAAAGTAGATTTCGTATGGGAAATTTGTTAAGGAATACAAATGTCTGAATTTCTAAGTGTCTGAAATTTGTAATGTCTGAATTTTTAAGTGCCCAAATTGTAAAATGGTCTGAAATTTTATGTGTCTAAACTGTAATATGTCTTAATTTTAGACATATCAATCTTATTCAGACACTTATCTCAGCTTATTTATAAAAAAAAAATACACTTACGTGTCTTAATTTAAGACAGCACATGCGTCTGAAATTTTGCATGCGTAAGTGTTTCAGGTATTTATGTGTCTGAATTGGCATTTCAGACACATTTCTGTCTGAATTTAAGACGCTTCTATTTACAGTGTCGTTGTGGTCTAAGGGCTTAAATTACTTAAAGTGCGATAGTGTCCAAACGCCTTATCCAATTGAGCGGAAAATTTATATACATGTTATAGATCAACGCCACCCGAACTGTATTAATTTCGGAGAATCTAGCATTTGTAGTTTTTTTTATAGGGACGCAACGAAAATTTCTTTATCATTATGATCAATGGGCTCAAATTACTTGAAGGGCAGTAAAGTTAAATTGAGCAACATACTATACATGGAGAAAAATATTGAAACACCCTATTATAATTTTCTCTTTTGTTTATTTAACGACTTCTCTCCCCTTCATTTATTTATAGAACATTTAAATACTTAATGCTCGGAAAGTCGAGTGAAGCCACTCCAGATTTTTTAGTTCCCCATCATATTATAGATATAGGGAACTTAAGTAATCGTGAAAATTTTCGACCTCGTTTTTTTTTACTTTTTTACACGTTTTCAGGTGTGAGGAATCCGAATACTGGCATGAATATCATAGACTATGAATTTTCCAATTTAAAAAATTCGTAAGTTATTTGGAATTTACGATTTACTTAAAATGGCAGAATAGGGGAAAATTGATCATAAACGTCCATTTTGAGGATCATAAATATATCAAACAATTTCAAAATAACATTTACGATACTTGTTTGAACATGATTGACTACAAATATTCTAATGGGAAATTTTCGTAAGTTATTCGTAATTTAAAATTTTATCAACATAGCAAAATTGAAAATTTTTGCATATAAATATGCATTATGAGGATTGTTGCATTGGAAATAGTTGTATGAAAACTAAACTATGAAATTGACTCGAATAAAATAAATTAATAGAATAGAATAAGCTAAATCGAAGTGAACGGTGGATAGCGAATTAGGTGGGGATTTCATTCTGTCACTGTGTCAAGCGTTTAGTCAAATTCATTTCTCTTAACATGATAATCATGTTAAGAGAATGTCCTGTACTAGAAATTTATGAGAACATATATGTGATGAGTAACTGAGCAGAGTCCACCTATGCCAACTAGTTTACTGATACTTTCTCCTTTTGAAAGGCACTTGACCCCTTAAATAAATTAAAATTATATTTTACAAGCGCAGTTTGCTTTGACATTTTATAATTTTATACCTGGAGAGCTTCCAACTGGTTTGAGACGATTATAGCTGATAAAATTCAAATTTTAAGGGACAAATCATATAGTTTCTAGTTTGAAGTTTTTTTTTTTAATGGCAAATTTTTAATTAATTTTAACAAAAATTAAAAATTGGCTACAAATAGTATTTATCTGTTCACATTTAAAAAATATATTAATTTGTGGTTGAAAATTACAGTTGATTTTATAGTATTTCAGGTCGACTTTGGCTGGGATAGTTCGTAGCAATATTTGATGTTAGTCACTTTGTGAATTTGGATTTTTATAAAGCTAACCTTACACTTTGAAATAGCGCAAAAATTTTAATATCAATGTCTGGTCAAGTTTAGATATTTTAAAGAATTGACTCTTCTTAAAACGAAGGTCATCACGTTCATAAGAATAGAACTTTTATGCTATGATGGTTTATCACGAAACTCATCTATCTGTAACTGAATGTTCGAATAATTTTAATATTGCGTGCGAAAAGTTGTGTCATAGTCAGTGATTTTGGAATTTAATATTTGAAGTTCATCTAGGAAGTTGTTGTGTCTACGGTGATTTATAAGTTTAATAGTTATTAATACATCCGATTGGCCTTTGATGAACTGATGAACGGGGCATTTATTGTCTTATGTTAGTTCTTTTTTTTTTTTTTTTTTTTCCCTGGACCCTAACAATTGTGTGCTATTTTTCATCGACGATAATTGAAGCTTCGATGCTGAAAAATACAAGAGGTGTTAAACTTTTTTATTACTTAATTTTATAATTCAATTAATTTTTTTATCATTCAAAACCATTAAAATATGTTTCAATTCTAGATTATATTGATTTAATAGAAAACAAAGTATGTACGCATCATTTAAATTAAAAGTATTTATTTTATTTTTTAAAGTTGGTTATTTTTATGAATTTATTTTTCAATGTGTAAAAGACAATAAAATTATTATTATTATTATTAAATTTTTTTTTAATCATTATAAAAAAAAAAAAAAAAAAAACTAATGTCATTCTCAGTCGCAGACTGAAATATCCCATCTAATAGACTACCCTCTATCCTGTTCAATACATTTAACTTATCCTAATTTGCTGACTAATTTTATTAAGATGGCTTTCGTACTTTAATTTCCAAGTATATGATTTCCGTTGCAATAATGTAAATTTATGTGAAGTATTGTCTTATTTTTTCATATTAAGGAAAACTTAAATTTTGAATTACTAAAGTTTTCAAATTAAAATTATCATACTTAATGAGGTGTATTATAAATGGTATTTTAAAATTGGTCTGACAACTTTACCTTGAAAATATTCCTCATAATGGACGTTTAAACAAAATTTTGCCCTATTCTAACATTTAAAAAGAAAAAAAAAAAAAAGAAAATTTCAAATCTTACGAAGTTTCCAATTTAGAATGTTGCAAAGCAATGTTTTTCTTGTCAATATCATAAGTGAAATTTTAAAACTGGTCCGTCCATTTTACAATCATTCGTTCTTGATACATGTGTACACAGACTAAATAACTAACTAACAAAGTGAATATCTTAGGAACGGATACTTCATCAATGTTGTGATTTTTGCATTCATCACTCCTGAAAGCGTATAAAAAGTCAAGAAATCGAGGTCAGATATTTTCAGAATTATTTGAGTTCCCCATATCTAGAATACACACAGACCAACCGCTAAAAGCATAATTTTTGGATTTAGGAAACCTCAAAATGTGCAAATTTAGCAAAAATTCAATTTCGAAAATTTGGTCCGAAAGCAATATTTTCTCTACCCTTTATGGATAAGAGAAAGTAAGTTAAAGAAAGGGAATAATTTTAAGTTAATTAAGTTTTTATTTTATTCATTACATTGATTTTTATTCATAAAAATTTTTATAAAATTTTTATGAACTTTCGCTTAATTTTGGGTAACCTTGTATATTGAATATATATTTTACAAACACAATATAGTGTACTTAAATTTAGCACATAAGGAAAAAACACATAACACGACTTGAAATGCACTTTCAGCAATTTCATTGTGTAAATGTAATTGAATTCTTTTGTGGGGTACTGTGTAAATCTCTAATAAACAATTTTCATTCCACATTCTAAAAGAAATATGCTTTAATGCATATAAAAATATAAGTTCAATTTATTTTATTTTGTGCAATCTAAAGATATTAAATTGTATAGACCAGAAAATTGGTTCATAGACTTAATGTATTTAAATTCTTTTGGAAGCCACTGTACATGAATTACTTATTCTTTTCTCCGAGTTCTTGCTAAATTTTTTTCTTGAATTATGATGATAACAAACAAACATACAGATAACCGCTAAAATCCTGAATTTTGGATTTAGGGAACTTCAAAACCTGTAAGTGTAGCAAAAACTCAATTTCAAGAATCTGAGCCAAAAACAATACTCTCTATATAATATATGAGTAAAAGAAAGAAAGAAAAAAAAAAAAGAAGTGTGTGTCTGTATGTAGCTGGGAAGGGAGAGCTCATTTCATAAAGTCAGTGTGTTCGATCCCATCAACAATTTTTAAGTAACCTTCACTTATGAAAAATATTTAGAATACTGAGCTTTGACTTCCTGCTAGTATTTAGTTTTGAGTTATATAAGCAACAGACTCAAAGATAGACAGATCAATTGGCAAACAATCTTATTTTCATATTGAGTTCACCACAAACTGTCTATATATATAGGAAAAATTCAATTTCGAAAATTTGACCCGAAAACAATTTCTCTTCTTTTTATAGATAAGAGAAATAAATAAATAAGAAAGTAATTAGAAATGAAAATTAACTTAATAAAAAAAATTTATAACATTGATTTTTATTTATAAATAATAATAATTATTATGTTTTCGCTTAATTTTGGGTAGCCCTGTATATTGTCTATACATTACACAAATGCCATATAGAATGCTGAAATTTAGCGCAGTAGGAAAAACACGTAACGCAACTTGAAATGCACTTCCATCAATTTCTTTGTATTGTCTTATGAATCTGGATCCTTTTGTGGTTTTGTGTAGACCACTACTAAAAGAATTTCATACCAAATTCTATACGAAACATGCTTTTAAGCAGATAGAAATATAGGTTCAGTTTATTTTGTTTCGTGCAATCTAAATATATTAAATTGTATTTACCAGAAATTTCTCTTACAGTGGCAGATTTACCCCCCCCCCCCCCCGAAAAAAAAAAAAAAAAAAAAAAAAAAAAAAACACTGACATTCACAATTGAATATTGAAATTGTAAATTTTTTATTCGTCTAGAATAACACTTTGAAAAATCTTAGCCCCCCCCCAAAAAGTCAAGTTCTGGATCCGACACTGGTTATAGACAAAATATATTCGAATTCTTTTGGAAGTTAATGTACAAGAACTACTTATTATTTTCTCCGAGTTTGGACTTCCTACTAATAACTGTTCTTGGTTTATGATGATAACAAACACACACACAGACCAACCGTTTAAAAACTGATCTTTTGATTTAGGGAACCTCAAAACGCGTAAATGTAGCAAAAACTCAATTTCGAAAATTCGAGCCAACAACAGAATTTCTCTACAATGTATGGGTAAGATAAAGAAAAAAAAAATGTGCTTGTGGTGTGGCTGACAGAGAAGAACACATTTCATAAAACCAGTTTCTTGGATCCCAATAAAAAATTTTTAAATAATTTTCCCATGTGAAAGAATATTTAGAATATTGAACTTGAACTTCTTACAAAAATTTATTTTTGAGTTATATAGATAATAAGACAGAGATCAAAACAGAGACCAAATGTTAAAAATCGTATTTTCAGATTAAGGAGCACTCTAAACGTTTAAGCATAGTAAAAACTATATTTCCAAAATTTGAACCAAAAACAACATTTTCTCTACAATATATGGGTAAGAGAAAGTAAAAAATGCATGGGAGTGGCTGAGAGGGGAGAGCTCATTTCATAAAGCCAAGCCAGTTTGTTCGGAACCAATAACAATTTTTAAGTAACCTTCTCATATGCAAAATATTTAGAATTCTGAGTTCGAACTTCCTATTAATGTTTGTTTCTGAATTACATAGCTAACAGATACACAGACAGAGAACTCAATAACTAAAAATCTTATTTTCAAATTCAAGACACCTCTAAGCGTTCATGTATAGAAAACAAAAGTTTCTCTATCTTTTTATGGATAAGGCAAAGTAAAAATTAATTAAATAGCTTTAAAAAAATAATTTTAATTTTATTACATTTTATTTTAATTTATTGCATTGATTCATAAATACTGTAACCGCCGCTTAATAAAATCACTGGTTAATAAAATCAGCCGCTTAATCTGATCAAATCGCCAGGACCGGAATCAAATCAATACAAACTACTTTTAAAGCCGCCGCTTAATAAAATCAGCATCGCCGGTTAATAAACTCAAAAATATCTTCTCAGAAGCCAAAAATATCATTTACACACACTAAATTTTTTTTTTATTTACATTGCGATTTTTTTACTTTCTCTTACCCATAAGGTAGAGAAAGTATTGTTTTTGGGTCAAATTTTCGAACGCGAGATTTTGTTATATTTACACGTTTTGAGGTCCCCATAATACGAAAATCATGTTTTTAGCAAATGGTCTGTGTGTATGTCTGTGTGTCTGTGTGTCTGTCTGTTATCAGCATATCTCAAAAACAAATTATGGCAGAAAGTTCAAACTTGGTATTCTAAATGTGTATCATATAGGGATGATACAGTAAGCTTTTCGTTAAGATCAAGCAAATGGTTCGTGTACAGGGACAATCAAGAGAATTCTAATACATTACGTCTATGGGGGAAATTGCAGAAAAGTAGAGTTTAACGTCTATAGACTGAACTAAACCAAATGAAACGAATATATATTTTTTGTAATAGAGATAGTTAACTGGGAAAAAATTTTTGTGTATGTAGGAGGCTCGCCTCCCCCCCTGGGGGGGAAGTCCCCCCTCGAGGGGAGTAAAATTTCATGATGGGTATCTTTCAAAAGAGCTCGCCAATACCTTTAAAACGAGTGGTTGAACCATCGATCTGTGATAATTTAAAACAAAGTTATCGATTTTTTTCCCCCCTTCTTTTTAATGAGAATAAAATGGACTTTTTTTTTTTGGATATTTGGTGTTATACCACTTCTCTAATATGGAAATCGTCTGCATTATCATAAGAGATATTTTTTTTAAATAATAATTTTAATAAATTATTTTTTAAAAACAGAATTATTTTTTAATAACCGAATTAAATTCTATGTAAATATAGATGCATTAATGAAACGGGGGGTTGAGGGGGGCGGTAGCCCCCCTCACACAGAACTAATTACCATATAAAACTCTTCAGAAGCCTAATATGAATTGTTTAACACAGGTTTACATAACAGTACTCGTTATCTTACCTTTTAATCTGCAACCTGTATTTATAGTGTTAAATTTCAGGGTAAGAGAAAGTCGTGTGAGTGACACACCAGATTATTTTAATAGAAAAAGAAATTAAAGCACAACAAACTCTCCGTTATCGCTCATTTTTCAAGATTTTATACTTGCAGCACAGTTGCAAATTAAACAACTTACCTCCCGCAACTTACCTCCGTAACAATTTCAAGGAACGTATTTTTCAAAGCGCAGTAATAAAATACAAATTTGATTTGAAATGATTTTTTTTTCCCTAATTATTAGAAGACAATTCCTAGTTCTTATTTTGAAATTACTATCATTCATGAGGTTTAAAAGGAAAAATTTTAAATTTATAAGAACAGCGTGAACTTTTAGTAAAGTAATGATGATTTTCCTCTAACGAAAGTGCACGGGAACTTACAATGCGTTTAATTTACTTATATCGAAGAAACAATTAGTTAATTATCTACCAAAAATTAATTAATATTTTTTACTAATTATATTATTCGTTACCTTTTGAAGTTTCTTCCGAAATTCAGGGAAGTAATACCTTTTCCTTAAGGGCAGGAACGTTCGCCGGATATAAAAATCAGCCGCTTAATAAAATCACTTTGGCTCAGGACGAATGTGATTTTAATAAGCGGCGGAAACTGTATAAATAAAAATATTTAATGCATTGCAATACAATTTTAAAATCCTAAAAACTAGAATATTGCAATTTTCTTTCTTAGTTAGACTTGCTAATTTAAATTTAAAGGGTGGAGGTTTCTAAAAATATTAAGCATTAAATATATTCAGGGCCCGATTACCCAAAAGGCTTGGGAAGCACAAGCTTCCCCTCAAAAATTCCTCCCAAAAGGACCAAAAACAGGGTTTTGAATTTTCTGTTTGAGATTTTCACACCGAGATTGAATTTTTTCTGAAAAAATTCGCCTAAAACAAGGTAAAATATTCACTAGTTTGGGAAAATTCTATTATTTAACCTCAAAAATCTGAATGTACTTAATACGTTATACGATTTTAAAGTTCTGTATAGAAACCACCCAGATATATGAATGGGGGGGGGGAAGAAACTATAAACACACACTAATCTTTCGTCTATAGTATTTTTATGTTACTATATGTAACAGAAAAACAAGATTTGCAGAAATGAAAGGGGGGCCCGAAAAGATACCGAGCTTCCCCTAGCTTCGAAACTTAATCAGGCCCTGAATATATTGTTTAAAATAATGATCTTAAAACTCCATTGACATACTTTTTACGGTTTATTCTTCTGAAACAACGTCATTGTTCGAAGCCTCCGCGATCGCGAATAGCGAATGAAGTGAATACAGAACAAGGGTTGCTTTGCAACGGAGATATTTTGGCGCTAGCTACGAAAATGCGCCAAGCTGCTCTGTATGGGTAAGCATTATGGAGATACGCGTCCCGGAGGCCCACTTTTGACACCTTATCTGATAGATTATTTGAATGCACGAAACTTTTGAAATGAATATCGTTAGCGAAATGGACAATATTCCTGTGGCGTCACAGTAGGTAAAATCGCCGAACACGTGGCCGATATTTTGTAAACAAATTAGATTCAAGATACCACTTTATTGCTACGCATAACATTTTCCTACGTATTTCTCCAGTGAAACTTAATAATCAGATATATGTTCAAACAAGAACAAAAGATAAATGTAAACAACTGAATCGAATGATAAAGTTAAGACTATTCCATATCGTAAAATTGCAGAAAATTTTATGTATATGTATATATATAATGAATAAAAGATTAATAACAACAATTTATACACACACATATATATAGACATAAAAGCTTAAATAATTAGAATTTCAATCACTTTAATAAAGGAATTTATTAAATGGAACATCCATTTAAATTTGTTAACATCGCCACAGTTCACGTGATAACTTTTAATATTACATATGTTCATTAATATTACAGTATATTACTAAAACTGGATTAAAAACAAAACAAAGGTATCACTATATCACTCTTACTTCAATTTCATATAATCTGTAACTCTTATAAATAATATTGCAAGATAAAAATTTGCAAGCCACAATGCTTTGCTATGGTAGAGTTGAGGATTGTTTGCCTAACCAGCTGATATTCTTGTAGCCTCGAACCCAAAGTGGGAATATGGTCCATTGCTTTCCTTTTAAGATAATTCGGGATTTCTAGACTTTCATTCGAACATAACAATCGGAGTCCCGGGGTCCCCTACTTAAAAAAATGAAAAAAAAAAAAAAAAAAAAAAGAAAAAAGAAATTATTCATGCTTTCAAACAAATGTTTTCCACTTCAGACGATTCTGTGAAGAGAAAAACATGGTTTCCATTTAAATACAATTAAGTTTGTGCCTTAGAGACTCACTTGTGATGTGTGATACCTCATCTGATAGATTAATTTGAATGGATAAAACTTTTGAAATCCACAACATCAGCAAAATTGCTTTCTTTTTAAGATAATTTGAATTTCTAGCATAATAATCGGGGGGGGGGGGGGGGGACAGGGGCCCATACTTTGAGAGATGAAATGAAGTAATACATGTTTTCAAACACATTTTTTTTTTTCCGCTGAAGACTATTCAGTGAAGAAAAATTATAGTTTCCATTAGGAAAAATTAAACTTGTGCTATATAAGGCCCGTAGGAGTCTCGTGGCCCACCTGTGATACTTCATTTTATAGATTATTTGAAAGCATGAAACTTTTACAATCAATGCCATCAGCAAAATGGATTTTTTTTTTTTTCTTTTTTTTTTTTAAAGATAATTCGGGTTTTCTAGACTTTTATTCGAATATCTCCATTTGTGTTCGGTCCCCAGACTATGCGTTGAAACCTTTAACTTGAATTTCTTCGGAATATTAGCCGTACAAATATTGAACTTTTTGTATTTGAAATGTTTTTGTACAAAGAAGATTTCCCTAATATGAATGTAGGGTCCTGGGGGCTGAGTAAAAATTTAGATTTTGTATTTTTTCACTTTTTTTCCGCTTTAAACTTTTAATAACAGTGCAGATAAGCACACACAAACAGATGAAATACAGCCGTATTTAAAATCGTAGTTCTTAAATAACAGACCCCCCCTCCCCCCCCGTAGTCCGATAAATACCCAAATTGAAGTGCTCAGGAAATAAATTATTGCAGGCAAAGGAATCCAGATCCAGACCTGATGCAGTGAAGGAGCAAAAGACGATGTCGTTGGCAACGGGTGCCTGAAGAGTAGTTCAAAGCGATTCAATGAAATATTTTTTTAGCTCTTATATATAATGTGATTAAACAACAAAAATAAAATAAAATAAAATAAATAAATAAATAAAAATAAATAAATAAAAATAAATAAATAAACTTTTATGAAAATTTATTTAAATATAGCGACCAACGAAGTGGGCGAAGCCTGTTAGCAATAATAATAATAATAATATATTCTCAACTTACATTTACATATTCTCTCTTTAAATTTTGCATAGATTTATACTTTTCTATTGTGAAGACTGGGACTTGGTCATTTTTGATTATGTATATGTGGCACAACTTTCATGAGTGCAGTAACAGAAGAATTAACTGTCGAAATTTTATGAAATTTCATAAGATTTTTTTTTTTTTTTTTTTTAAATATTGTACATTTTTTAGATATAACTTGTTATTATTTATTGTGCGTGTATTTATATATGATTATGGCTTTTTTTTTTTTTTCCCCAAACACCCATGCATAAAGAGAGGTGCTTGAAGCTTTGTCTGTTAGTATATGTGTACCTCTTAACTCGGTTATAAATTACAGATTTCATAGAAAAATTAAATACAAGAGCGGCTTTGTATGGTTTATCAGGATGTATATGGTTTATTGCTTAACTCGTCGGGATTTTTTTCTTTTTCTTTTAATAAAGCTGTTTTTACACTTGTTTTAAAGATGATGATTAGTACCTGGTACATTATTAATTTTCTTTGTTGATTATATATTTAAGAATTCAAAAAACTATGCCCGTGTGTATGCGCGTCAGGGAATGCATTACATTAATTAAGAAAGAAATTCATTTGTTCTGTATTAAATGAATAGCCAGTAGTCTTGTGCTTGTGCAGTCCTCCAGATTATAACGATACTACTTGCAGTATCTCGTAAGTTATCATAAGATGCAGTATAATGGAATTTTTTGCTACAAGTTTATTTGGAGAATCTTCTGTATTAGAATAGTTTTGTTCGATTAAGATAATCCCCAAAGCTTTAAGAATCACATAAAAATCTTTCCATTTTCTAAAAAAAAATTGCTATATTTTAAGTCCTTAATACCGTTTATCAAAACAAAAACAAAATAAATTAAAAAATCATGCGAAAGCTAACAATGTTTTCACAGTTCTACTCGCAAATAGATACATTTTTACATTACTTTCCTAAATTTGCTCTTTACATCAACCATAGTACTACATAATTACTCAAGCATAAAATAATTTTAAAGGGCAGTGTGACAAAATAGATGAATGGGAAAAAAATGATCACGAATGAATTTCTTATTTTAAGATTTCCGTTTCTTTTATTTATTCGTCACATGGGAGCAATGTCAATGAAGCGCAATGAAATACAGAAGTGATACCCACAGAGACCAAACGGATCACTGGACAATGTCTCAAGAACTTTGCCATAGGCGGTGAACTTCCTCATGCTTGGAAGTTTTTATCTTATCTAATAATTCACTTACTCCTGATATTGACTAACAGTATAAGAAGAAAAGGTAAGAATTTAAAAATGTATTTCATTAATTAAAATTTTTTAATTTCTTATTTCCCAAAGATGACACTTATTCGGTTAAAGGTAAAAAGGTTGTAATCATTACATACATATTTACAGTGGGTTGCCACTCAAAAAAATCAACTATTGTGGGGGGTTTTCTAAATAAAAATACGAAATATGCTACAATTAGTATTTATTACTTTATTTAATATTAATATGTATATTTTAATATCTATATAAAAAAATATATATATAATGGAAACAAAAAAGTTACATTTTATAAAGTATTAATATTTGGTGACATTTC
The DNA here is from genome assembly GCA_963930645.1 of Salticus scenicus. Taxonomy (NCBI): domain Eukaryota; kingdom Metazoa; phylum Arthropoda; class Arachnida; order Araneae; family Salticidae; genus Salticus; species Salticus scenicus. The sequence goes on along the minus strand of OZ005653.1, from coordinate 39,342,957 downwards.
CTTTGGCGGATATTAGTGCTTCGATGCGTCACGGCATGCTTTTTATGCAGGATTTTGCACTTTCTTTAATTAAAGGATTTTGATACCAGACTTTTATAAGTTTTTCGATCAGTTTCCTCTTAGTTGTAATTATTTTCTTGGCATTTTTCCAATTTTAACTTCCCATAAGTCTCTATGGGATTCATATTGGGTAAACTGCCAGGTTGAATGTATTTGAAATTAATATATATATATATATATATATATATATATATATATATTAAACAATGTATAGAATACATAGTCTTAGAATACATATTGTATTGTCAGTATATATATGTATATATAAATGGATTGACTGATTGAAAAACTGATTGATGGATAAATCAATAAGTGTATTGATTGATGAATCGATTAACTGACGAATTGGTAGATTTTAAATGAATCAAATTATTTAATTTTAGTATTTAAGTTTGAGATGTCCCGTTGATAAAAATTTGCCCATAAAAAAGTTTTTATATTTTAATTCGCTTATGTATTTGTTATTACTTATTTACTAAACATTTGTCGAAAGAAAAAAAAAAAAAAAAAAAAAAAGAAGAAGAAGAAGATGTTTGGGTTAAGACCAATTATCTGCACATAGGGGCTTGGGCCTAAAGTCTGGTTTCCACTTGAGCTCATTGGACGGCTTCTATTCAGAATCCTTTGATGTGGTCACCCCAGCTCACTCCAGCTCAAAACCCTGGAACGGGGTCCCCTGCTGAGATAATTGAGGGGCCGGGGGTAGATATCTTTGTCACTTTTGCATGCTTTCCTTTGAGGTAACTGCTCAATCTGATAAAAAAGGGCTACAACTGATGACAAGACATTTGGCTCTTTGTATCGGAAGCGTGATTAATGACGTTTTGAGCGTTGATCTTGAGCCCAAGTGGATACTGGCCTTAAAGAAGGATGCCTTCCGGGAAGGGGGATCTTTCTAAGGGGTCCTAGAAAGACGACACGCGATTCTCGCGACTTGGGGTCGAATCAACAAAACCATTCGTCCATTGGAGAAGAAAAAGAAGAAATTAAAAGAAAACAAAGATACAACAGCATTTTTTTTATTCACGCGTACGCTATTCAACTAATATTTTTTACTCAGAAAAATTTTACATTTTATGTTATTATTTGTATTTACTAAACCAGGTGATCCAAAAGTCACAGAAAATAAAATAAAAAATATATTATTCAAAAAGTATTACCATAGCACTGTGCAGTTTTCACTGAATACGCAGAAAAGCACGATATATATATATATAAGTTACATTTTTCACCTACAAATGACGCTGTATTCGCCGTATCCTCTAACATTTTAAAAGAAAAAAATCCTGATGTTATTAAGAGACAAAGCATTGTTAGTTAACCTTTATTATGAGAATTCCCAATGCGCACTGTCTGATGGCCATTCTCATGAATGTCGGTCGTCACATTCAACATTTATAGTCCTAGTTGCGTTGATGACTATACTGTGCTACTGTAAAAAAGTAGTTTTACAATTAAATTTCCAACTGATATAGAAAAATTAAACTAATTTGGCAATAAATCTTTTGTTACTTAAAAAATCCCCTTTTTTTTCTGTATTTCAGTGACATCCGCATCATGAGTGCTGCAGTCAGTACTTTTTTAATTATATATATTTTATTTTTTCTGTGGCTTTTCGATCACCTGGTACATATGCATACAGGGTGATTCGTTTAAGCTTCATATACGCCTTTTTATTAAGCTTCACAACTTCTGGAAGGAGTTGGTTACTCACTGACGATTTGAAATTACGCTGCATTTGCAGAGTCGGAAGTGCCTTCTACGCGATTTATAGTAACCCTGACCCACTCTGCCTCCCCTCCTCTCCACCACAAAAAATAGAAGCAAGAACAAGAACTGTAATGTATTGTATTACTCAATATTAATAACTTTGCCGAATTAATTGTTAAGCTTAAAAATGCTTGGAACAAAATGAAGGAAACTATGCAATTAATAAAATCGCCATTCTCTGGGAAGCCCTCGGAAAGCAGAATTCAAATCTTCCATAATTTGGAAGTTTGTTTCCTCTAAACTTGCGAAAATAATATTATGACTGGTAGCCTTTCCTAGCCCTTTCTTTATTTCTTTTACTTTTTTTTTTTTCCACTATCATCTGGTTCTTGGTTTTTCATCTATGTTGCCTATGCCTATTGCCTGGTTGTCGAAGGTGTGGGGCACTGACTCCGGGTACTTCGGATGCAAGCTCCTCGAACTCTCTAACATCATAAAGCATTCTGAGAATGAGTTTTACATCAACTAACAGCATGTTAGAGAACATGCTTGATCTCAAATTATACCACAAGAACCTCTCACAAGTTAACGACACCAGATGAAATCCCATGCCTTGGTCCCTCGTTTAGATAATTGACATTAATCCACAACACCAAAACCAAATGAAATCTTTAACAAACGAGAATATTAACAATCATCCAATGATGTCCAAATCTGATAATGATGTCGGCCAATCTAATAATGTTTAAATGAAACGTGGGGCCGCGGTAGTTCGGTCAGTAAACGCCGAGCTCGTAATTAGAAGATTTTGAGGGTTCCATACTTGACTTGGCCGAGGACAGTCAGTCGTGTGCATTATTAGTGGCTGGGCGCGTAAAATCCATCGTAGCATGGCCACAATATCATCCATGTTGTCACCCAAAACAATATCTCTAGGAATTGTTAAAGCGGGGGAACCATCCCCTCTGTGGGTGATCAAAATTGTAATGGCATGTCTCCGGACCAGACTGTAGCCAAATGCCCATAGCTTAGCATTCGCGGGATGGGATCCAAAACCTCCTCAACCTCAACTAAATGAAACATTTAAGCATTGTTTGGGCTTCACTGGTACAAAGGTTAAAAGTGAGCCCTATAATTTTGTGTTGTAACCATTTAAACGTGTTATAACTGTTTTCAGCAGAATTGTTGTGCAGGTAAACTTCCGTGCAATGCCTTTTATAGCATGAAGGAAATAGCATTTCCATCCCTACATTCCTATGAAATTTCAAATCGTCTTTCTATAATATACCCCTTCCAGAAGGTTGAACAAATTTAAATGAATCCTACTCCTTCATATGTATTCAATATAGAATAATAGTCATTATGAAATTATTCTCATTTCTCAGTTATTTAGAAAACATAAATGAGTCAAATAAATAATTTTACTTCCGCATAGCAAATAAATTTAAAACAATAAAGCGTTATCGATTATATAAAATACAAATTTGTTTAATTTATCTTGAACTATTTTAATCTGAAATAAATCAAATATTGTGCTTTAAACATTTCTTATCCGTAGCATCAACTAATGGACATTTGGGGCTTTTACACGAACAACTAATATTTATAAAATATTAAAAGAAATGATAACGAGCAACATTGATATAAGTTTTCCCTTGCTTCTTTCCCTTCCCTTCCCTTCCCTTCCCTTATTTGGGAATATCTTAATTAAAAATATGTAAATTTAATGCTATTCCAACAACAAAGTTTCTACTTCGATAAATTAACATTTTCAGCAAAATATTTTCAATTTCCCGATAGCATTACTAAACAATATTAGTTTGACATGGATTCTATTAAAATTCTGCGTCTTAATTAATATTTTTAAACTCGGATAAATTTAAATGACATCGCGGTTTCAAATACTTTCGGTTGTTATGTAACAGCATTTTGTACAATATTTCTATCAGTAGTTAAATTTTTTAGCTTTTATTTATTTATTTATTGATATAAGTTTCTGCTTTTCATGATAATAAAATTACAAGGAAGAAAAATCATGTTGTTCTTGTAGATTATAGCTCTTTTCAACTGTACTTACTCATTATATATCGGTTAACTTTTAACAATTTTTACCAGTGTGATGACAGTTTAGTATATATGTTGTTTCTAATTACAGAGGAATAACATTTATAAAAATTACTTTTAATTCTAAAGAGATAGCATAAAATAAATTGCATTTAAGTATAATGTCTGAAAAATGAATACTAAAGTCAAAAAATTTAGTAAATAAAAGCATTATAATAATAAAACGCATAATACGACTGAAAATGTACTACAAGCATTTCTCACTTATATTCCATAATGTATCTGAATATTTTTATGTCGATTTGACAAAACGAAGCTCGTCTGTGGGAAGTAACGTTGTGTAATCTAAATAATGTATATTAATTTTGTTATGTTTTCTGCAATATAAAGGTATTAAAACATATTTTAAAGAATTACCTCTTATAGACCATAATGTATGTCGCCATCCTTTTATATATATATATATATATATATCCTTGGGAAGTTCTTGTATACAAACCAATAATGTTAGTTACGTTATTTTTAACAAACAACACGATACTGTGAAATTGATATATATATATATATATATATATATCAGCTTCAAGAAATTCTAACTCTACAGAAAAGAGTGAACCCCAAGAGGGACAGACGGAAAAATCAAATTCATAAAAATTTTTAAGCTTTTCTTAATAACATTGAAAAGATATTTTACTATATTGAAATTATAATTTTCCAGTCTTTGCTTTTCACATTTTATACAGAAAATTAAAACATCATACGAAACTGGTACTTTAATAAGTTCTGTTCCTATAACATCGGTATTTCTTTGTAAAAAAAATCATCAAGCTTAATCGCAGAAAACTACAAAATATATATATATATATATATATATATATTAAAAACTTCTATAAAAATTTTTCAGTAGCAAAAAACGTACAAGTTGGCAGCTATACTATAAGCATGTGATATTACATTTCTGCCTGAAACGATTTAGCAATGCATTCAATCAAAGATTAAAAATAACACGTAAGATAAACCTTTAACTATTTTCTAATATTTTTACACACAATATATTACCCTGTAAACTGCGCTTTGGATTATTAAATACTCTTTGCTTTTTTTCCAAAAGAAATTTTACCTTAATTAATGAAATTTTGTCCTTTTCATACTAAACGGTTTATTATTGATTATTTCATGAATTTTTTTACTCGTTGAAAATTTACTGTCAAAATTTTGAATCGAGGATTCAAACTTCAAATACATGTATTCTTTAACAAAATTTAACACATGTCTTTTTTTTTTAATCCACCATAAATCTCATAAACATCTTCTGCACTCATTTTCAAGGCTTCAGAATTTAAAAAACCCTAGTATGTACTTGCTCACATGTGCATTCATCTTTTGCAAACCGACAGGACTTTAGGATAGCTTGATTTGTAAACATTTTCAAAACAAGAAGGCTTATTGCCTAAGAATAATAAATAAAGCTATTCAATAAGTTTTTTTTTTTTTTTTTTTTTTTTAATATGACAGTTTTAGGTAGATGATACATTTGAGGTGAAGCACTAGCTTTTGTGAACAACAACAAACTAAAATTTCACATAAATGTTTTCTCCAGGACACATTATCCGGACGTTATTAAGTTTTACACAGAGATACCATTACAGCATCATCTAATTTTAATTCCCAATTGCAAAACCCCAGTCCAAAAATTTCTTTATAGAACCTTTCTTTTATAACTTTAGAAGAAAACCTCCATTTATTTCTTCTCTTTTAAAACTGTTCGTTATTTCTGGTGGTTCTTGATTTTAAATGAGAAAAATACTTTGTCCCTCAAAGAGTTAAGTAAGACTTTATCACATCGAATCCGCTTCTTTTTTTCTGAAAACATGGAGTCTTCTAACAGGAGATCTAACGATCTAAGGATGATGCAATTAGAAACATAAAATATGCAAATGTTTCAGCAGAGGCAATACATTTTCATCTTTTAGTTTGTCATATTTCTTTTTCGTTCTGGTTCCCATATTTTTGAAAACCTATTTTAACAAGTTTAAATTTTTTCATTTTCCATAACAAACACTGATCCGAAATTTCATTCGCCTAAAATCTTTCTAAATTAATAACGTTTGTCTGCAGAACAATCTTAATATATTATGGTTGTTCTGATATGGTGACGATTACATTCAACAGTTCTTCGGTAATCAGACCATTAAAAAGCTTTTCTCTTGCATTTTGCGTAATGAAACTGCACTGAAACAAAATTCTGTAATGGACATCTAGAATCTAAATTGTAGCTCTAGTAAAAATAGTTCTCTGTCATCCTTTTAAATTCTAGTCCCCTTTGAAAGCAAGTTCTAGAAACCCCTATATTAGAATTCTAGAGCGTTTGCCTGTATTATCGAGGTCAATCTTATTTGAAAATCTCTTCAAATAAATGCGATTACAAAATATTTTAGCAACTAGAATCTTGGTTTATGACCTAATTCCAGAAAATCAAGCGAGAATTTCTCGCAATATGAAAGATTCAGAATATTATTTTCCCCATCTAGAAATGTATAGACTAGAAATTCTCGATAATTTCGTCGATTCAGTTTACTAGCTCGGAAATCTATATTTCTAGATTAGGGATTTAGAAAATGACCACTTATTCGTTCTGAAGGCGGCCTTTTTCTTTTTGTCAGTGTGATTCAAAATAAATGCTAGTCACTAAAAATCATCACTCACTTCAATTAATAACTAGAAAACTGCAATATTCTCAATTTTGTAACGCTTCTCAGCGATCACAAAATATTTAGGTATGATTATTGCAAATATTTGTCCATGGTATTGGTTTCTACCCTTATTTTAAAAGGCAGTGATTGCAGTTAATTGTTAAAATTATTTTTTCCCTTCAAGAAAAATTGTTGCATAACCTAATACTTTATCCCCGCATAAAACAACGATTCTGTTGAAGACTGTAGGCAGGTCCTGACCATTGCACGGGAACTCAAAATATCTAGTTTAAATCTCCCAATTTTTTATCTCTAACTTAGCCGTGTTTCACTCTTTCACTTATATGAATATATTTTTAAAATAAAATTCTGCTGTTGGTCTGACTAGAATAATTTTCTTTATTTTTGGGATCAAAAGCACAAAGTTTCCTCTCTTGGAAAAGTACTTTTTTTCCTATTCAAAATTATGTCAAGAATGAAATTGGTTAAAAAAAAATCATTATATTATTTATTATTTATTTGTTAATTAATTAATTAATTAATTGGTCGATGCACCGATTAATAATAATAATATATATATATATTTAATTTTGGGTGGTGCTTTTTTAAACACTTTCTGTGGTGTAGTAGACGCTAAAATATATCAGTTAGATAAATATCTATATTTTACTGTAGCGACAAGATTGACATAGATGATTGGTGGTGTTGTAAAGATTTTCTTGTACAGTAGGTAATATAATATTTCGTAGGATAATTCAGGTATGCCGAGAAGATTTTTGCAGTTAGTAGCAGGTAGATAAAATGTTAATAGAAGTGTTTCCAATTCGATGATCTCCACTAGGCCATATTTTCGTATAGGTGAAAAAGACTTCTTGTACTTGCGTTGATTGCCGCTAGCAACAGTTTGCAATTCTTCCATTGAAATAACCAAGATTCTATCCATAGGTGTTTAAAATGATGAATTCAGAAATCAATAAAATTTTGGCAAAAAATTTGTGCACAGTTTTTTTTATTGACTTGCTGCATAAAATAAGGAGGGAAGGTGCCCCTAACGTATAAATATTTTAGGAACTACATCCGTATCTTCTAAGCAGGAGCGATCAGATAAGAATAATGAAGTTTCAGCCAAATTCAAATTATTGTTACATATTGGCATTTAATTTCATCGCAAGCAAGAACACATAAAAAGTGGTTTTTTAAAGATACGTTACACTGAAATTAAGCTAACAATTTTGAATACAGAGTAGGATTGCCATAATATGATTACCCTATCAAAAATCACAAATTTCGCCAGAGATTCATCCTGAGAAAAGTAAACCGCAATATAGCTTTAATTTAATTGTGTTCAAGGATATTTTGTCTAACTGAATAAATTACGTTAGGAATAAGGCTACTGTGATTTAGGAGGAACATAAATAAAACGGGCCATGTGTTATTCTTTATGATAGGAAATCATTATGAGAATATGCTAGGAGATTGATTATCTTTTACATTTTTTTTTTTTTTTTTTTTTTTTTTTCTGATAGAGGAAGAATTCGGCAGTTACTAAAGATTAATATTGAATACATGAGTGAATTATTATATAAAGCGATAAAATAGATTTGAATTAAAATTAAATAGAGAATTTTTAAAATATATGTGATTTCTACATCACATATTTCTCCCCTTCACCCAGAAAAAAATTTACGAAGGGAGAAATTTTTTTATATGTTCTTGCTGTTACATGAGTAAAATATTTATTATAATACTAGATGATATTACTGTTATATGAGTGTAATTTTCTCTAAAAATGTAAAAATATAAAGAACTTCAATGAATATTACACGAGGCACACATCCCATACAAAAATATAAAAAATAAAAAAATATAGTCATGACATAAAATAATTATAAAGGATCCACATCAAATTATGCATAATCTTTTGCATAATAAAAACAGCTGTAGCATATTATTATTCAAAATATCTGGACATATATAATAGTCCGTATCATATTTACCCATATTTGGTAAATTTAAATGACCTGTATATATATATTTTTTTATTTATTAATAAAACAAGCATATGCATTTATTCAACATTGGGCCCAACAAAACAGGTCACATGTCAGCTTATCTGACAACATTATGCTTAAATATGAGCTCATTATATATATATCATTTTGTTATATAACCTTTTGGCATACATTTGCAAAGCATGATAATAAAACACATAACATATATAATAGTAACATATAAGCATTAGTAAATAACTGTGTTAATAATAATTAGGTATGGCTGCAGTATGATAAAAATTGACATAATTTTTTTTTTTTTTTGCATAAATTGTTGGTATTTACATAGGTGAGAGAAAATGAATATTTAATAAGATATGATGATGTTGATTTACTAAAGTGACATATAATAATGCCTGAAGTAAAAACAATGTGCATGTTAAATCTCTGTAGTGTAATGTGAATTTCTCTTTTTTACTACTTTTTCTTTTTTATATTTATAATAAAAGAATTTTTATTTTCATGTATAAAAGTGTTAAGTATACTTTTAATAATCATATGATTTACAAATATTTAAAATGTGAATGTTCATGCTGTAATTGTAATCGAGGGAAAATAATAATCATCTGTGCAAGAGTCTAGAGTGAATATTTTTTTTTTTTACAGTTTCAAGCTAAGGCAAATCAATCATGCAAAATGATTGATCAACAATTTACCAACGAAGCTTAAGTAAATTTTATGTTAAGTGTAAAAAATGTGTAAACATGAAAATATGTGTGTGAATGTGTGAAAAGGAAGCCTTATTGAAACGTATAAATATCACAAAAGAACAATTGCACTAAATAAAAATATTATGGACAATTAAAAAAAGTGTGAATCTGTAACGATTATTAAAACTTTTGATTTGTAAAAAATGTAATCATAATGTGTCCAAAATTACCATTAAAAATATTTACACCTGGTTATAATTTATTGAAAAAATTAATTATTATGTACGAAGTGTGAATGTGTAAGTGTGTTATAATTGTCATAACATATTTATTTTTAATAAACAAAATAAGACGAAAAACTGTCATGTAATGTCCAAATTTTAGTGCCAAAGATTTAAATATGTAATATGTACCTTTTATAGTTATGAAGGTTCTTTGACAAAAATTGGGCAAACAAGTTTAAAAAGTGAAAGTAATATGAAAATGTGTGTAGCGTGAACTGTAATTCGATTTAAAAAAAGTTATCTCATGCGTAAATGTTCGAAGTAAGTATTTTTTATAGTTACTGGACAAGGCAAATCAATCATATGTATGATTGATTAAACATTTACCTAAAATAATTGTAAGGTAAATATCTTTTTTTTTTTTGTGTGTGTGTGTGTGTGTGTGTGTGTGTGTGTGTGTGTGTGTGTGTACAATGTGTAAACATGAAATAATTGTGTAAACGCGTTTATAAAATTTGTGAAAAACGAGAAACCTTGCCAAATCTAACCTATAAATACTACAACATAAAACAATTACACAGAGAAACCTATTAAATCATCAAAAGATTTTTTTTTTTTTTTTTACGCAATAGTCCCTTTCCACTGAAAAAAGATAAGTGTGAAATTATGATCTGTGGTGATCATTATTGTAACTTTTTGAAAGATGGTTATTTTAAAAAAAATGTATAAGTGGTATATCAACAAATGTGTGTGTGTAAAAATTTTGGTTAATTGGTAATATACCATGAAGTACAAAAATAATGAATATATTCATAAATACCAAATCTATATATACCATAAAATGTAAAATCTGCAAATACATAAACCATTCATTTGTGTAAGCACGTGAAAAATATTGAGAAATATCTATGTTAAATTGATGTACTTGTTAAAAATGTCAAACAAGATGAGTAATTCAAATAATTACATTTAACAATTTAAAAGATGAAGTATATGTGATGTTTATATATGTATTAAAATAAATTTGATGTTTATGAGGCATAAAATATTATTGATTATAACCATAATTTTGTAAATAAATAAAACATGTTGAAAGAAAATATATATGGATAATGTGTGTGTGTGTAACCGCAATTAAATTGGAGTGCCTTCAGTGAAGCAAGATGATCGGATAAATAAATCTTCTCTGTTCCGAAGCACCAAATTGCATAAATAGGTATAAATATGTGTAAATGTATAAGAGCAATAATAATGTGCAAAATTTACACCATCAATAATAAACAAAGTTGAAGAAAGAAGGTCATGTAAACTTTATATTTACTGAAAGTGTGTATACACATTGCCAAAAAAATATGAGTGAAACAAAAATTATATATGTGAAGTAACTATGTAAATGGAAAATGCCAGTACATAATTTTCAGAAAACTAGAAAAACGTGACACTGGAAAAATGTAATTCTGTATATTATGTATACATGTATAGCAAAACTTGTAAGTTGAAGTGAAAAGATCCTTTAAAAATATTGTAAAAAAAATATGAGTAATTATTTGAAATATATGAAATAAATATAAAATTAACAAATAGTTATCAATAAATTTATAACATTAGCATTAAAATTTTGTTGTTGTTGTTGTTGTTTATTTGTTTATTTTATTTAATCTATTTATTTATTTTTTAACATACTGCAAGGTAAGGTCATGTGAATTAATGTTAAAGATGCATAAATTATCATCATTATCATTACTATTATTATTGATTTCTCTTTTATGAATCAATAACTGCATTTTATAACAATAGAATAACAAAAGCACTCAGATTAAATTATTGCCGATCAAGTGATATGTGAACACATGGCATGCCAAATAATTAAGTCAGAGGAACGTGTGTAAACTCCGAAGAAAACATGCGTGAATAATTGGGTTGTGAGGCCAATTATAACATGCCTTAGTGAGTGAAATGTGTAAAAACGTGTAAAAATGTGGAAAAGAACTATTGAAAAAATTTGCCATTCAACCGGACCCCAAATTAGTCAAATGACAATGAAGTTCTGACTCAAAAATAAGCATGTATACGAACACATGTACATAATCAGCAAAAATATATACAGAAAGAAACACATAATTTTGTTACTTACTCGTGATTTTTTTTTTCAAATAAATTAATATAAGTAATAATTTATTGCACTTTACTTTATTTATTTATTTATTAATCAATTCACCACGCCTTCCTTTATGTCATTTTACTTTGAAGTAAGTAAGAGGAAAAATCTTCAAAAATATGTAATATTTTAATTGGCACAACTACCTTGCAAACACGTAATAAGAAACATTTAAATGAACTTAGATTTAACATTCTATTTTACCAATAAAATTTAAAACAAATTGTAAAGTTAATTATGTTCATATTCTAACCATAGTTTACTTCAACCTGAAAAGAAATATATGTAAATAGCAGTCTAATTTGTATATTACCGTGTTACGAAATACTGTCATTTAAAATTGTGCTAGATTTTTAGAAATTTTATATGTATTCTCTTATATGCACATGATTAAAAAATATATCTGGATTTCTTGTTTTTTTTTTTTTTTTTTTTTTTTTTTTTAAATATATCCACAGTAACATCATGGATGGATTTTTAAAAATGTGACATGTGAAACTAATATGTGTGTGTAAATTGATAAGAAAATATACCATTCACTGTATGTCATTCCAACAATTTCAAGTAACAAAATGAGAATATTTTTAAAATTTAAAAATATATGATTGATTAGTCTTAAACAATCAAAAATAAACTAATATTAAATATTTATTCACACAGAAGAAACATCTACAAAATCAAGTAAAAAGAAATACTTACCACAAGAATTACCGGAATCATATCGGCATTTTAAAACATTTTGAACAAAAGTTTATTTATTTTCTTACGTCTTACTGTTTATTATAATATACTTTTTCTTTAATCAGAGGTATGAAAAAAAATTATTCTTAAGAACATAATATTTTAATATGAAAATTACTCTGTAAATATGCAGAAATATAAAAATATATATCCTTATTTAAAAATATTTACTATTATTATCTTATATCAATTGATTTTAAAATGTATAAGGAAATTATATAAGCAGTTATTAAATATTATTTTTTTTCTTTTAAATATCATTGCTACCATTATTATTATTATTTATTTTAACCTTATTTTAGTTGAATATTGCCTGAAAAAGAAATATGAAATAAAACAAAGTAAATAACTTGCGTCTTGTCAAACATAAAACAAATTTTATATGGATTATTGCATTAAAAATGGATGTGATAAGGAAAATTATCAAAATATGCCAAATGATTTTCAACTTGTTGTGTAAAATTTATCTTTGTACATGGCAAAACGATCCAGCCGTATATTTCCATGCAAAGGTATATGCAACACAACAAAAACACTGCATTCCCGCGCGCTTGAGATTGCAAGAAGAAAATCAATTGAAAATTAAAAATTTAAGTTGCTTACATTATAAAAACTGATGAATATCATTAATATCTTTTTTTCCTTAGTAGATAGAAATGAAAATAAACATTCAAGTAATAAAATACAAAATTCAAAATTTAATTAATATCAAAATTGTGGTAAGATTTTTTTTTTCTTTTACCCATATTTTGTTAAAAAATGTGTATATATAGCCATACCTAAAAATAAAATTTTAATATATTTGATAGCAGAATATGTATGCAAACTGCTATAGTAAAAAGAATAAATGTAAAAATGAATGTATACATATATATATATATATATTTTTATCATAAAATGAATGTTTATTTATCATCTCAAGAAATATATATCAAATAAAAACTGCTGTATTAAAAAACAAAATATGAATAAAATGTATCTATATATCATACCAAGTAATAAGGAAGCACCTAATAACTCCCATAAAATATAAAATAAAATAAAAGCAATTAAAACATTTCAATAATAAAACATCAAATATGAAATATCTCATCTTTAAATGATATGTGTATAAATACTAAAAGGGTTCTTCTCTTTATATATACATATACATATCTATTTTTCTTTTAATATATTGAATTATTTCCTTGAATAATAATAAAAATTGAAGTAGTTGAAATATTAAACAAACTAACTTTATATTTTATATCATTATTATTTTTTTAGAAATTATTAGCATTAAAATATTTAAATGCTACATTAAAGATTAAAAAATTAGACATAAAATATAAAAGAAACTACCTTTTTCTTTGATAATCCATAAAAGCGGTAGCTAAAGATTTGCTAAATCGATTTATTTATATAACTCGATAATTTAAATTCGCAAATCCTGGAACCATTAATACGAAAAAGTATAGCGAATGTTTTGACTGGACTGCAGGATCAGAGTTCAAGACAAACAAGAAAGCCGCTGACCGAAATAAAAACGTCCATAGGAGAGAAACACTTAATCATTCGAATCGCATAGGATCTCCATGAATACGGAAAATCTTCTGACGCCCATTAAATAAAAAATCGGATAATCGAAGATGATTGTATTATCTTGAGTTAAAAACAGTTCGGAAAACTCCATCTAATGAAGTTCAAAGATGATCACTTTCATATAGTAGTTTCATATAGTTTTGATCAAAATACAGGAACCATGTAAAAATGCATTCAAATATCTTCATAAAATCACACGGCGAAAAGTTCAAAAATATCCATTGAAGTAATAAAAGTCGATAATTTTCATACTTTTTTTTAAAGATCCAATTGAAAATATTTAGTCGCAAAAAAGTCATTTTTAGACTGAAATACATATTTCCTTCTATAAAGCCGCTTATTATATGCATAATATTTGAAAGTCTATTTTAGCACATAGTTTTTGTTTATTTTCTTGGAGTACTTTTCTTGAAGACACCAGTTCAAAAGCAAAGCTTAAAGGAATTAGGAGAATCTTCATAAAAATCACTTGCTAGAAGTACATAATTATCCTGTATTAATGCTCATAATTTTATCGAAAAATAGCAGATGATTTTATTATTCATTTCATGAATATTCAAATAATTTTGTTTCCTTGGGGGGCACCTCCCCGAAATAAATGCTAAGAACACCTCTGGTTCCTAAAGTACTTGGCACCAGGTATGTTGTAAAGATTTTCTTGTACAGTAGGTAATATAATATTTCGTAGGATAATTCAGGTATGCAGAGAAGATTTTTGCAGTTAGTAGCAGGTAGATAAAATGTTAATAGAAGTGTTTCCAATTCGATGATCTTCACTAGGTCATATTTTCGTATAGGTGAAAAAGACTTCTTGTACTTGCGTTGATTGCCGCTAGCAACAGTTTGCAATTCTTCCATTAAAATAACCAAGATTATATCCATAGGTGTTTAAAATGATGAATTCAGAAATCAATAAAATTTTGACAAAAAATTTGTGCACAGTTTTTTTTATTGGCTTGCTCTTGCTGCATAAAATAAGGAGGGAAGGTGCCCCTAACGTATAAATATTTTAGGAACTACATCCGTATCTTCTAAGCAGGAGCGATCAGAGAAGAATGATGAAGTTTTAGCCAAATTCAAATTATTGTTACATATTGGCATTTAATTTCATCGCCAGCAAGAACACATAAAAAGTGGTTTTTTAAAGATACGTTACACTGAAATTAAGCTAACAATTTTGAATACAGAGTAGGATTGCCATAATATGATAACCCTATCAAAAATCACAAATTTCGCCAGAGATTCATCCTGAGAAAAGTAAACCGCAATATAGCTTTAATTTAATTGTGTTCAAGGATATTTTGTCTAACTGAATAAATTACGTTAGGAATAAGGCTACTGTGATTTAGGAGGAACATAAATAAAATGGGCCATGTGTTATTCTTTATGATAGGAAATCATTATGAGAATATGCTAGGAGATTGATTATCTTTTACATTTATTTTTTTATTTTACTGATAGAGGAAGAATTCGGCAGTTACTAAAGATTAATATTGAATACATGAGTGAATTATTATATAAAGCGATAAAATAGATTTGAATTAAAATTAAATAGAGAATTTTTAAAATATATGTGATTTCTACATCACAGGTGGTACCAAATTTCGAATCTGTTTATTCCATACTAACAAGGAAACATTTAAATGGTGTCGTCTTCAAAAAATATTGAAAAAAAAAATGTGATTCTACTCTTCATGAAACACCAGGAAGTGAAAAAATTATCGGCTGAAATGAATTACAGCGACCACAAAAAATTATCAAAATTAAATATATTTGGTGATTTAGCGCTGTTAAGGGCGTATCAGATTCAGCAACTTTAGAAACAACCAATTTTTGAGCCGATTTTTCCTCGACGAAAACACCGTAGAGGTTACAATAGTCGGGTGAAAAGTTGGATGAAAGAAGACTAACTTCTGACGCTTATCACTTTTCTTGGCGCGAATAAAATACGCAATGATTAGCGTTAAAATTCCTTTTCATTTGTGTAAAATATCGCATTATTATATCTATTTTGATCTTTTTTACAACTACAACTATTGTCATAACGCCATACGAAAATAAAAACGATTAATTGAAAATTCTTATCATTTAACGGTAAAATAAACGTGCTTAATCTTCTTCAAACCTCCACTTGAAGCGATTCCAGTGTTCCGCCATCTTGGAAATATGACGTATCAAAATAGCGCATCCTGATTGGACGAATCCGAGGAGAAATTGAGTATACGGACAATTTTATCAAGGCAGCTCTGAAAAAGTTGGGCAACTACGGTCTGCGCCATCACACTGGGAGTAGAGACAATTTTTTCCGAAAAATCGGCGCTAATCAGTGGTTGGCTCTAAAATCGCCTGTAAAGTCGTCGAGTCTGATACGCCCTTTAGGCGTTTAGTTCGCTAGCACCGATATTGCCGTGTGCAAACAGAACCGTGTTTTGTTTTTCCGGAAAGTACTCAAAACCAATCGCCTAACAATGTGGATGGACGGATGGATGGATTTTACGTCGCACTAGTGCTACGCAGATGGGCAATTGGCGACGGTCTGGGACACACCCCCTGGTCCGGAGACATGCCATCACAATGCCTAACAGTGTGAAATAGCCAAATATGCTTAATTTTGATAATTTTTGTGGTCATTGTAATTCATTTCAGCCGATAATTTTTCACTTTCTGGTGTTTTAGGAAGAGTAGAATCACACATGTTTTTTTTCAATATTTTTTGAAGACACCTTTTGAATGTTTCCTTGTAAGTCATTTTATTATGGCAGGGATGACACTACCTAATATACAAAAACCCTGAAAACTGTTATTTGAATGCAGAAACAGAATGAATGGCGAAGGGAGACATGTGACATGTGATAATGACATGTGATATAGTTATAATTAAAAGTATTTATAGTTATACCTATATGAAATGATATTTGGAGATCTCTTACTACATTATAAGGCAAATTAAACTTTTAAAATGAAAATGTCCTACAAAAACAAAATATTTTAGCATGAAATTCAGAGATAGTATATTTAAAAACCTTGAATTCAGTTATAGCTAGGCTGCCCCCATCAGAGTACCTTTATAATAGAGAAGCGTTAAAAATTGCTACAATTATCCAATTACGTATGCATTTTTTCATTCTCAATAAATAAGGACTAAAAATAAAATATTAATGATTAATAGTTTACTTTGTACCATTTTTTAAAACTTAGAAAAATGCATTCAAAATAAGGGCTGTCCCCAGAAAATGGGGACATTTGATCAGCTTAGGGATAGACCCTGAAAAGTTTCGCCCTTGTTATGGATGGGTATTTACTGTTCATTTAATCTTAACCATGCTGGTCTGTTCGACCAACCAACCAACCTTAAAAAACTTATTTTAACCAAACACGAATGAAAATTCATGTCAAATTATATGTCATGCATAACTAAGTTTTTTTGAGCTTTTTTTTTTTTTTTTTTTTTTTTAGAAGCTTTTTATATGAAATTGACTTTGTCATCGTGTCACACTAATAAACAAGGCGCCACTATTTTAAAGTACATATAAGCTGTTTAGTTTGTCACGCCATGGCCTAGGTGGTTAGAGCGTCACGTTAATAACACGGTGGTCGAGAATTCGTTCCCCAAATGTCCGGCGTGTGGATTTTTGTAAATAATTAACAGAAAAGGTGTCAAATGCATGATAAAAGAAAATTTTCCGTTGACTTCACAGTATCCTAAGAATTTTTGAAAAGATTTTAAGAAGTTTTTTTTTTTTTTTCTTTTTTTAATTAGAAAATACAAAATATTTTAGATATTAAAAAAGCAAAAATTAAAAGTTTTAAGTAAAAAATACACAAATAAATATTTTTAGAAGCTTTATATATATATATATAGGTAGATAGATATATTATATGAAATTGGATTTGTCATTGCATTTTCTGTCACGCTAAAAAACAAGACGCTTCCACTTAAGAAAAAAAAAATAGTGTAAGCAATTCATTGTATCGTTTAATGGCTCAGTTGATTAGAGCGTCATGTTGACAACGCAAGAGTCGTGTGTCCGGGCCGAGGTGTTAATTTTTGCAAATAATTAATAGAACAGTTGTCAATTGATAAAAGAAAATATTTCGTTGTGTATACAGTATCCTAATGATTTTTGAAGAGTTTTTTAAACATATATATATATATATTTCTTTTTTGGAGTTTTTTATTAGAAGCTTTTCATTTCATTGAAATTGGATTTTGTTATCGCGTCTCTATGTCACGCTAAAAAACAAGGTGCTTCCATTTTAAAGTAAATGTAAGCATAATTTTGTGTCGCTTGTTGGCCCACTTCATTAGAACGTCATATTGATAGCGCGATGGTGGTGGGTTCGATCCTTGAAAACCGAAGTGTTGCTTTTTCGCTGATAATTAATAGAAGAGACGTAATTTGGTAAAAGGAAAGCATTCATGGTCAGCACAATATCCTAAGAAATTTTGATTACTTTTTTTAAGGAGCTTTTTTTAGTTACTAAAAACAACAAAAAGTAAATTTAAGTAGGAAAAAAAAAGGGGGAAAAAATGCAGGAAGCTTTTTATTGTGGAGCTCTAAACAGCATAAAATAAAATTTTTATTTTTGCTCAGACATGCTATAAAAACAAAAGTTTGAACAATAAGAAAATTTGATATATATTGTAGTATCTTGGAGAGTGGCAGAGAATTATTGACTTGACTAATCAGAACAAGAAATTTATATTTTTTCCAAATTTTAATTTAACTAGATTAATTTTTAGAAATTTACAATATATACAAATTTTGCTGTATTTCATCTATATGAAAGGGTTTTCAATAAGATAGAGTTCTACAGTATATGGCTGGAAGGAATATCAGATAAAGTCCACAGTGGTTTTCACCCGTCCGTGACCGCTTCTGCAGTCTTTTCCGGGAAATAATATGAGTTCGTAACCTTTCCCTAGGTCTAGCCCGACCTGCTCTGGGAATCCTGCCTTTCCAAACTCCGGCAGTGAACTCCCGTTTTCAGTCTCTCATCGTAAAAATTACAGTTCGTATTGGGCGTGTTTTTCTGAAAACAAAATCTCAGATGCAGGCCCTGATTCGCTCGAAATTCCATCATCGGTTCGGACGCGTTGAATTCTTCTCGAAGGAAAAGTTCTCAAGGCACGCAGCTTCCCACGTTCATCAAAGGGAAACGGACATACCTTTCTACAAAGGAGAGATGTTCCGCTGCGAGCCGTTAGGCCCCAGACTGTCTGCTTCTTTGTACTGAAATGTCTCTTTCAATGATATATTGGAGTCGGAGTCTCTGCCTTTACAGCTCCCCTCCCCTTAAAGAAAAATTCGGGGCCATTTTGGGGCCGAATTTTCATCAGAAGAAGCTGAAATTAGGATATTCAAATTCACTTCTAAAAGAGGCAATAGTCCCTACAAATTGGAATATCTACCAGAAAAATATAATGTTGATTTTTCAACAAAACCAAAATAATTAAACACTACCTTAATAATTTTTACACTTAAAATATATACTTCTCTGATTATACTGATTAATTTAAAAACACCAAAAAGAAAAAATTTTAATTTTGAAAATTTAACTTGCTTATTTACAATACAAAAAATTTCTTTTGCTTTTAAAGTTACATTCGACTTAAACAGTCTACGTGAGCTATTTCACGCCCTGGCCGGTGTATTACAGTGTAATCATATGGCTGCAGAGTTAATGCCCATCTCATTAATCGAGGGTTTTTCCCAGCATTTCTCTTCAACCAGACTAATGGATCGTGATCTGTTTCAATAGTGAATTTTTGTCCATCTAAGTAGTGCTTTAACTTTTTTATAGCGAATATTATCGCAGCACACTCTTTTTCTGTCGTAGTGTAATTTCTTTCGGGAGCAGTAAATTTCCTGCTCAAGTATAAGATAGGGTGCTCTTCCTTTTCTATTCTCTGAGCGAGGATTACCCCAACCCCTAAGTCTGATGCATCGGTCTGTACGATAAAGGGGTGCTCGTAGTTCGGAGCATAAAGAATAGGTTGGTCTGTTAATTTCCGTTTTACTTCCTCGAATGCTTTTTGCATTTCAGCGGACTATTCTATGCTTTCTTTGCGATTTTTCCCCTTTAACGCTCTAGTTAGAGGCTCAACAATAGTGGCATAATTTTCGATATAGCGGGCGTAGTATCCTACCATTCCGAGAATTTGTCTAATTTCTGTTTTAGATTTCGGGATCGGAAAATCCAAGACTGCCTGGATTTTAGCTTCTGCGGGCGACCTACGTCCGTTCCCTACAACGTGCCCCAAGTATGTTACGCTGTCTTGCGCAAATTGACATTTAGAAGGTTTTATTTTCAACTTTGCATCCTCTAGTTTTTTTAAAATTATGTCTAAATGTTCTATATGCGCTTCCCAAGTCTTTGAAAATATGGCGATATCGTCTAAGTACGGTACGCAAAAGTTTTCACAGCCCTGTAATAATAGTGACATAAATTTACTGAACCTATATGGGGCATTCACTAATCCGAAAGGCATTACTAAGGGTCTAAAATTTCCCCAAGGAGTGGAAAATGCAGCATATCTTTGCGCCCTAGGTGTCAGTGGAATTTGCCAATATCCTTTCGTTAGATCTACAAGCGTGATAAATTTAGCACTTGAAACTAAGTCCAAACGATCTTCGATGTTCGGTATTGGAAAATATTCGGTTCTGGTTATGGAATTCAAAACGCGATAGTCCAAACATGGGCGTGGCTGTTTGTGGGGGGCTTCTACTAAAATTAAAGGACTACTATAGTCCGACTCCCCTATTTCGATTATTTTCAATTCAAGCATTCTTTTGATCTCTCTTTTGAGAATTTCTGTCTGTCTTTGAGACATTCTGTACGGTTTAATTCTAACCGGTTTGTCGGAAATTAATTCGATGTCGTGCTCGATGAGATCGGTGCGCCCTGGATCATTTGAAAACAGGTCCCTGTGGCGATCCAAAACCCCTTTTAATTTCTCTATCTGATCGGTAGTATGTTTCATTTCTAAATTTCCATTTCTTACGATTTCGTTGAAATCATAAACATTTGGGTCAGAGTGTGGATATACTATTTCTAAATCTGTTTCTTTATTATCCACGCTAGTGATTTCACTAAACAAAACATTTATCATCTCTGCCCTTTGTCTATAAGGTTTCAGCATATTAACGTGGAATACTTGAGAGGGCTCCCTCCTACCTGGAATATTCACAACATAGTTAGTCTCCGAGATTTGTTTCTCCACTGTACCCGGTCCGATCCAACTTACGGCGAATTTATTCGGCTTGTACGTCGCAACCACTAGAACTTGGTCTCCCGGTTTAAATTTCCGGTCAACTGCGTCCCGATCGTACCAAAGCTTCCTTTTCTCTCTCGCATCTTCCATCGATTCAATAGCTAATTCTTGGCATTTTTTTAGCCGATTTATAAGATCAAAAATGTATTCAGTAACGGGCGTTTGTTCCTCGTTTTCGATTCCGCATAATTTTTCAAAAATTATTGTCTCGGGAGTTCTTAGATTTTTGCCGTGAACGAGTTCGGCAGGGCTATATCCGGTAGATTGATGCACGGTAGTACGCAACACCAATAATGCAAATGGAAGATTTTTCTCCCAATCTGCTCCGTTTTCTAAGCATAACACTTTTAATAATCGCTTTACGGTGCGGTGAAATCTCTCAATCGCTTGGGATTGGGGATGATGTATGGAGCTATGAATCACTTTTATTCCAAACTTTTCGAAAAAGGTCTCGGTCAATTCACTCGTAAAACTTCTTCCTAAATCTAATTGAATCTCTCGCGGGAACCCGAATCTGCTAAACCTTCGTAAGAACCCGTTTATCACTGCTGGAGAAGTGATTTCTTTAAGCGGTATGGGCTCCGGATATTTCGAAGACAAACACATAGCTGTCAAAAGATACCTATTTTCGTTTTCACTTAGAGGGAGTGGTCCCGTTAGATCAGCGGAAAACCGAGTGAACACTTCGGTTACTATGGGAACCCTTTTCATAGGCGCTTTCTTTACCTCTCTAGGTTTTCCTATCACCTGACAATGGTGACACGATAATACAAATTCCTCTATTTCTTTGACCGAATTTGGCCACGCGAAATACCTGAAGATTTTATCTTTCGTCTTTGTGACTCCGAGATGTCCGCCAACATTCGAATGACATAATTCCATTACGTCTTTTCTAAGTGTTACAGGAATAATCACTTGTTTTCTAACCTCCCCGCGATTTGTTTTAGAATGTCTAAAAAGGATTTCATTTTCTAAAATGAACTCGGAATTACCTTTGTTCGCTTTTTCAAAACACGGATTTAAAGTCGCGTCTTCACGCTGTAATCCTTTCAGCCTTTCTCTATTTACCCCTAGAAGGCTTAGAGACATCTCTTTCTCAGAGGGGGGATTGACAATAGGGGTTTCTTCCCGTATCTCGGCTACTGCGTTGGTGGTTTCGGATTCTCGTAATCTCTCTCTCTCCTCTTTTTCGCTCTGCCTTTTTTTCGCGCGAGTTACTACTTGGTTGATTAACTCTGGTTTTTTCATTTTTGCGCCTTCGATAATTTCATGCGTTTGATTACCCAAAAGATAATGATTCATTTCCAGTGAGTCGTCAACTACTGCCGCTTTCGTGCTAACAGTCCCAATATCTGCAATCTTAAGCGTAACACTAGCGATCGGCAGGCAGTGTAATTCTTTCTGCAACGGCTGTTTGAGCCAAATACTTTCTCCGGTTAATTGCTCCGGTTTTATGTATTGTTTTCCTATAAGATCGAAGCTTGCTCCACTGTCACGAAGGGTGACAATTTTGACGTCATTTATTTCGGCCTCCCCTAAATAAGGTGCGAAACAAGATCCTAAATCGTCTGTAATTCCTATCTGATTTACAACTGCTGTTGATTGATCTTTAATTAATTTCGGACAATTAGTTTTGTAGTGCCCGACAACGGAACAATAAAAACATCGGATCTCTTTCTTTTTCTCATAGGCGTTCTCTTTTCCTTTGTTTTCCTGCGATTTTGTCCTATCGCGCCAATTAAATGGCTTTTTTTCTTTGTTTTCTTTTGAAAATGTAAATTTATTTTTATCGGGTTTTCGGTCATCTTTTTCTTTACCGACCCAATTTTTCTTTATGGCTTTCCTAACGGATTAAAATTCATCTAGTTTAATAGCTAATTCTTCGGGATCAGTCTCTTTCGCCCAAGAATCTAGAAACTTCTCTTTCATCTCTGCGCTAGCCCTTTTTTTTATCTGGTCGCAAATTAGTAATTTCTTCAAGCTCTCAAAGTCCCCAATTTTTAGTTTTTCCAACCGACCTAACAATAATGTTTCCAAGTCATAAACTAAATCTCGAAATGACGTTCCACTTGATCGCTGGTGGTTGTTAAATTTTTGTCTGAATGACTCAGCGTCAACCTTAAATCGATCTAACAGATAATTTTTGATGTAATCAAAATCTTCTAATTTATCCGCCGGTTGTCTTAATATCTGTTCTGCTAATTTGGTGGGTAACAAAGCAAGTAATTGATTTACATAGTCTGAGCTCTCTAACCCCAATTTACTCGCTTGACGTTCGAATAGATTTAAATATAAAGCCATGTCAGAATTTAACTCATCAAATTTGTGAATAATAGATTTAAGTGGGGGAGTATATTTCCGCTCTTCTCTGCTAGAGTTTAAGCTTGTCGTTTCTATACTTTGAGATAACCTGAGACGTTCTAATTCGAATTCTCTCTGTGCTTTTTCACTTTCAATTTGGGCTAAACGTTCCTCTTTTATTTCTTGCGCTAATCGTTCTTCCTTGATTAATTTAATTTGGGCCAAAGCCACCTCTAATTTAAATTCTGCAGATTGTTCAATTTTTTTTATTATGGACCTTGTCCCATCGGTGGGCAGAATATCTACTTCCCATTCTTCTGCTAAAAATTTTAAATCCACTTTCGAATATTCGTGCAAAGCAGCCATGATTTTTGATTTGAAATTTTCCTAACACAATTTTACTAAATATTCTCAATTTCCTAATTATTCGCAATACACATTTAGCAATTATTTAAAATTTCAAATACAAGCACAATTTAAATAGATAACTAAATAGTACACACTTTAATACCAAATTTGGCTTTCGGATTCCTGCAATATTTTGCAATACTTTTTACCCAATTTAAGCTTATGCTTACAAGCAATTTAAAGAGAACAATTAATATACACAAAAATAAGGAGTTCTTTCACACTGTGCAACCATAGATTATACCCTAAATACACACAACTTAAAATTCTGAAAATTCTCTTATGAATATAATTTAAATATATCATTCACAGTTTATTTTTCTGCAAACTTCCATTTTATAATAAATATATCTACTTAATTTTCAGAATTTTCTATTTAGGAATAACAAGAACCCTTTTTTTTCTGCTTTCTTTTTAAATTTCAATTTCTTTTACAATTTTACTTCCTTTTAATTTTCTTCAAGGTTAAGGAAATTTCCTTTTCCAACATAAATTTAAAATTCTCTTAACAAATTAACTATTTTGTCAATTCTAAACTTTTAAATAATGAATTATTTCATTTAATTTAATTAACTAACCTGTTAATTTTAGACATTAAGCATTTCGCTCAAACATTAAAAATTTTCTGCAACAATATACAAAGACAAACAATTTTTTTTTTATTTTTACTAATTGCCTCTCAAGAATGAACGGAATATCCTTACCTTTACTGATGTTTTTCATCTAAGGTGGGCACATCTCCGCTGAGCACTCTTTTAGCAGGCACAAGACCACTACTCCAGGGATCGATGCTCCTCTCCTTGATCTTTTGAAAGGGCACTCCGTCACTCCTGCGCTAGACTGGCTCTCCGTACGCTGTTTGGCTTCTCCCGTCTACGTCGAAGGACTTCGTAACGCTGCTTCCGTACTAGGAACCGGTCGATGTCACGACGATGCCTCCGCTGATCGAGTGCGTTTTCGGTACTGGGAACCCCGGTCGTTGCCTCCGTTGTTGCCTGGTCTGCGCTGAGGATCTCTTCTGAATTCTGGAATCTCTTTCCTCGCTTCTGCTTAGATTCACTCTTCTCTATATACTGTAATCCGATAGAGCTGCCACCAAATTTTCTTTATTCTATTAGTCTGTAGTATCTTGGAGAGTGGCAGAGAATTATTGACTTGACTAATCAGAACAAGAAATTTATATTTTTTCCAAATTTTAATTTAACTATATTAATTTTTAGAAATTTACAATATATACAAATTTTGCTGTATTTCATCTATATGAAAGGGTTTTCAATAAGATAGTGAGTTCTACAGTATATGGCTGGAAGGAATATCAGATAAAGTCCACAGTGGTTTTCACCCGTCCGTGACCGCTTCTGCAGTCTTTTCCGGAAAATAATATGAGTTCGTAACCTTTCCCTAGGTCTAGCCCGACCTGCTCTGGGAATCCTGCCTTTCCAAACTCCGGCAGTGAACTCCCGTTTTCAGTCTCTCATCGTAAAAATTACAGTTCGTATTGGGCGTGTTTTTCTGAAAACAAAATCTCAGATGCAGGCCCTGATTCGCTCGAAATTCCATCATCGGTTCGGACGCGTTGAATTCTTCTCGAAGGAAAAGTTCTCAAGGCACGCAGCTTCCCACGTTCATCAAAGGGAAACGGACATACCTTTCTACAAAGGAGAGATGTTCCGCTGCGAGCCGTTAGGCCCCAGACTGTCTGCTTCTTTGTACTGAAATGTCTCTTTCAATGATATATTGGAGTCGGAGTCTCTGCCTTTACAATATATATATATATATATAAAGATAGATATAGATATTTCAAATTTTAACGCGTTGAAAATTTTTAAATATTCAAAGTATTTTAAAAAGCATTCAAGATCAATATTTTTTTTTGCATTGGTTAGATTTTTAGTTAGAAGCTTTTTATATGAAATTGACTTTGTCATCGTGTCTTCGTGTCAAGCTAATAAGTATGTCGCCACCATTTTAAAGCATATATAAGTTGTTCAGTTTGTCGCGCCATGGCTTTTAGGTGTCTAGAGCGTCACGATAATAACGCGGTGGTCGAGAGTTCGATCTCCAATGGTCCGGCGTGTTGATTTTTGCAGATAATTAGTAGAAAAGGTGTCAATTGATAAATGAAAATTTTTCGTTGATTATACAGTATCCTAAGAATTTTTAAAGAGTTTTTTTTAAGAAGTTTTTTTTTTTTTTTTTTTTTTTTTTTTTTAATATATATATTAGAAAACACAAAAAATTTTAGATATCAAAAAAGCACAAATTAAAAAGTTTTAAGTAAAAAATACATAAATAAATATTTTTAGAAGCTTTATATATATATATAGATAGATAGATAGATAGATAGCCATCTTTATATATATATAAGGCAATGTCTGTGTGTGTGTGGACAGCGTAGCGCAAAGACGGTAGCTCGGACAGTCGCGTGTTTTGACCCGAAGGTGCCCCCTGAAGGGTCCTTGTGCATCTCGAAGCCCGATTTTCAAATTTTTTATTTGTTTTCTTTTAATTAATTAAAATATGAAAACTAGTTGGCATAGGTGGACTCTGCTCAGTTCCCCCATCATATTCATGTTCTCATAAATTTCTAGTGCGAGACATATTATAATCATGTTAAAAGAAGTGAATTTGACCAAAGCATGATACAGTGACAGAATGAAATCCCCGTCCAATAGGCTATCCACCGTTCACTTCGATATATTTATCTTATTCTAATCTATTAAATTATTTTATCAGGGTCAATTCCGTTGTTTAGTTTTCATGCTACTATTTCCAATGCAATAATCCTCAAAATTCATATTTATATGAAAAATTTACAATTTCGCTATGTTGATAAAATCGTAAATTACGAATAATTTACGAAATTTTCCTATTAAAATATTTGTAATCAATCATGTTCAAACAAATATCATAAGTGTAATTTTGAAGTTGTCGAATGTATTTATGATCCTCAAAATGGAAGTTTTTGCTCATTTTTGCCTTATTCTGACATGTTAAGTAAATCGTAAATTCCAAATAACTTACGAATTTTTTAAATTGGAAAAATCATAGTCTATGATATTCATGCCAGTATCCTCATTAACACTTCGAAAGTGGTTTGACATCTTTACAATGAAAATATCCCTCAAGATTGACGTTTATGTGAAATTTTGCTCTGTTCTGTCATGTTAAGAAATTCGTAAATTTCCAATAACTTACGAAATTTTTATTTTGGAAAATTCATAGTCATTAATATTCATGCTAGTGCCCTAAATAATATTTCAAAAGTAGTCTGACATAATTACAATATCTCTAAAAATTGACGTTTATGTGAAATTTTGTCCTATTCTGCAATGTTAAGAAATTCATAAATTTCCAATAACTTGCGAAAATTTCAAAGTAACATATTTGTAGTTGTTGATGTTCATTCCGGCATCAAAACTGATATTTTAAAACTGGTCTGACATTTTTATAGTAAAAAGTTTCCATTTAATGCACGTTTAAGTGAATTTGTGTCCTATTTTCCCATGTTAAGAAAATCGTAAATTTTTAATAACTTACGAAGATTTTTAATTCGAATGTTGCAAATGAATAGGGTTCTTGCCAGTATCGAAAGTAATATTTTAAAACTGATCTGACCTCTCTGCGATCATTTGTTCGTGAGATATCGTGTAAACAGTCTAACAAACTAACGGACTAACACACTAACGGACTGACACACTGACACACTAACAGACACCCTACAGACAGACACCATACAAATTTTGTCATTTTCGGATTCCTCACACCTGAAAACGTATAAAAAAGTCAAAAAACCGAGGTCGAAATTTTTCAGGATTACCTAAGTTCCCCATACCTATAGTATGATGGGGAACTAAAAAGTTACTTTCTCATAACAATCAAACGACAAAAGTAAACACTCTGATAGATCAGTTACGACACTTGGTCATTTGATACAATAATTTAATTACTTATTTTAATTTTTTTTTTTTTTTTTTTTTTTTTTTTTTCAGGCTATGCACCATCTGCCTAGCCACAAGATAAGAGAATTTATCATAGCCTTCGTCATGATTTACTTTGTGGCTGCGCTGGACACAGCATCAAGCGATGAAGCAACATCTTCTAATACACCCAGACATACTCATTCCCTGTCAAATTTAACCACCTTACTAGAAGAAGAATCTAAGCTTCGCACAACGTGGATATTTCTAGATAAACCTCCGAAAGAGGCTCTCAATGAAGAGAAACTAGCAAGAATGGCTAACTGGGTATCCCAAGTAACAGCAGCACCACCGCCAGCAAAAAAAGCAAGAGCGAGTAAACGGCATGAGACAGGAGATTGGCAAAAGGGTCCTGAAGATGAAATGAATGAACCAGCAGGCTCGAAAAAACCTCCAGGGTGTGCCCAATATGGACGTTACTATTGTAGTTACAAAGAGGATTATCCAGTGTAAGTATAGTTACACAGGAAATGATTTATTAACTGAAAGATTTATGTAAAATTTATATATTTTAGAATTATCTCTGAAGAAATTCTCACAATTCCCTTTAAAGAATGATGGCTTAGATCTTGACCCCGAATTCCAGGGACTTCTTAAGGCTCACCCACTATTAATTTAATTATGCAAATTACGAGATTTTTTAAAAATCTATTTTTATTTCTATGTCACAGGTTGTTATAATTAACATAGGCAGTGCAGTGAAAAAATCAAGAGGGGCAAATTATATATATATACACTCATGTTTATGAAAACTGCAGCACCATGAAGGTATTATGCAAATTGAACCAAACTTACAGGAAATGTAAAGTGAGGTAAGGCATGCAAATGATTAGAATAACAAAGCGATTGCGCATGCGTGGAACGAGAACGGACTCCTTATCAGTCGCTTGTTCTAGGTATATAAAGGACTGTAAAGTAGGCTGACCATATGTCCTCGAATCTCGAGGATAAAACTACCTTCGTCCCCGAAAAATTGCAACACATTTGGGGACGCCGGTTATAAAGTTATTAATGTTTTATTATAGTAATTTATTATATGTATAATAAATAAGCTGAAATAAGTTCTTTTGGGTGTTTTATACATAAAAATTACTACAATTTTACAATTTAAGGTGATTTAATTATTTTTTTATTTTTTTGTCCTCGAAATTCGAGGACGCCGCCATCTTTGTCCCCAAATTCAATGAAAAAAATATGGCCACTCTACTGTAAAGGCGTGTGGAAATACGTTTATCGTCCTCTGTCTGCGGTAAACGTTTCATTGGTGGTCAATGTGCTTCGTTAAAAGCGGACGGTGCCATACCAACAACTAACGGAGTTCGTAAGAGGCCGCATAGTGGGTATGCGAGAGGGTGGATTTTCGTATCGAGAAATCACAGCCCGCAAGCAGTTTAATGTCACAACAGTGATGTGTGTTTGGAAGAAATGAACAGAGGAGAGCCAAAAAAGCCGAAAACCTGGCAGTGGGGCACGCTATAGAACAGCGGCACCAGACGACAGACACCTCATCCGCAAGGCTGTGGCGGACCGTACAGCGTCCTCTCGTGTGTTAGCACAACGTTGAGCACGACTACAGGTGTTTTGTTGTCTAGCTCCACGGTTCGTCGTCGTTTGCTGCAGCATGAACTGCGTGCAAGGGTTCCTCCACGCAGAATCACCCTCTCGCTGAATCACAGACGCCTCCGACTTCAGAGGGCTCAGCAACACAGCCCGTAGCGTGCCCAGTGACAACAAATTGTTTTCTGCGATGAATCTCGCTACAATCTGGAGTAAAATGAGGGAAGAGTACGCGTCAGATGCTACAGGGGGTAGCGTCTGCTATAATTATTGATCCCATCTAGTGCATATTGCGGGCAACCTCAACAGTGATCGCTACATAAGGGAAATTTTGGAGCCCCCATTCTTCGACGCATTCCGGGTGCTGTATTTCAGCAGGATAATGCCCGCACACATGTTTCTCAGACTGCACAAGCCTTCATCAGTGCAAAACAGGTTTCGCTTCTTTCATGGCCAACTTATTCCCCGGATATGTCGCCCATAGAGCATGTCTGGGATTTCATTGGTCGGCAACTCGCTCGTACAACTGGTGGGACGCACAGTAACATTGAACTTTGGCGTCAAGTCGAAACCATCTGCAATGCCATTCCCCAGGATTACATTCATTGTAGGATTCAATGCCACGATGTGTACAGGCTCTCATCACTCAGAGTGGCGGACACACAAAGTTCTGATTTCAGACGTCCTTTTTGTTTTTTGTCTTGTACATTTAGTCGTTTATTTGTACCACTATGAGTAATATCTGAAATAAATTTCATTAATTTCTTTCATGGTGTTGCAATTTTCATAAACATGAGTGTGTATATATATATATTAATAACATAACAAGATATTAATCAACGATATAGGGTGTTTGAAAAAAATTCCCCTTAGCTTTAATTCTTTAAATATTTATTTTAGTCATATCAATTTAAAAATGGCATACAAAATGTTACAGATATTTTTAAACCAATTAAAAATTTAAGAAAATTCAATTTCAAGAATTTTTAACTTTTTAAACCGCTATTTAAAAAAAAAAAAAAATTAAAATTATGTAGTAAAAAAATTTCCACACACTAATAAGAACATATAAAAAATGTCAGTATTTATCATAAAATGTGTTATAGATAGACATATGACAAGACAAAAATGTTGATTTAAAGCGCTCTTTTAATGTCTCGACAAAAGTTCGCTGACAGAGAGAGAGGAGAGGGAGGAGAGAGAGAATTTCAATGGTTTTTATTTTATAGGTCTACACAAATCTAAATTAAACAAGTTTGCGTTTTGATTTCTTAATAATCCTTTAACAACTTTTTTCATACATATCTCTAGGGATTTTCTAAGACAACTCCGAAAATTTGTAAATCACCTTATATATGAGACCCAGTTTGAATTATTTGAATAACTTTTGTATGGGAGCTGTTAAAATTTTGCACTTTTTCTATATATGAATAAGAAAAAGTAAAAAAATATATTTAAAAACGTTTATTTAAAAAAAAAAAAAAAAAAAAAAAAAAAAGTCTAGATTATTCCTTATTCTTCAAAAAAAAAAAAAAAAAAAAAAAAAAATTATGTTGTGGGAATTCCTGTCTAATGTGTTAAAGACAGAGATGCATTTGATTTGAAAGTTCGGTTGGTTGGTTGGGTTTTACGTCGCACTAGTGCTGCGCAGATGGGCAATTGGCGACGGTCTGGGACACACCCCTAGAGGTGGTCCGGAGACATGCCATCACAATTTTGATCCTCCCCAGAAGGGATGGTTCTCCCGCTTCGGTGACCCCCAGAGGTATAATTTGAAAGTTCGGAGTCATGGGTGTCATCTACGAGAATCCGGTCCACGTTTAATCTAACTCATCCTTGAATTACGAAAATCAGATATTTAGTGATTGGTCTGTGTATGAAAAAAGTTCAAATTCGGTATTTTGAATATGCATTTTATGATGTTGTTACTTGAATCTTCTTGTACAGGGACATAAAAAATGTTTCTCGTAGGTAACATTTTAACAACTTTAAACTGTACCAAATGTAATAAAATTAAGAGGCCTCTCTACTTATCATCCCTCGAAGCCAGAGCAAATGCTATCCTATGGAGAATTTTGCTCCATTATAACTTATTAACTAATACAAATTTTTAAACTCCGTTTTCACATTCAGAAACTTCACAACTATTAAATAATTTATCGTTTTCTAAGAATTATTTTTTTTATTTTTTAATATTTTATTTTGAGGTTGTAAAATGCGAATTTTCACAATGTGAAAATTTTCATTTTTGAGCTTAAAAATGAAATCTTAAAAATTAAAAAATCTTAGAAAGTGATAAACTTTTTAGCAGTTGTGAATTTTCTGAAAGTGAAAACGGAATTTAAAAATGTGTATTACTTAATAAGGTATAATGGGGCAAAATTTTCCATGGAGTAACATTGGCTTCGGCTTTTGAAGACAATAAGTAGAGAGTCCCCTCAATGCACAATTGTTATTTCCATATATATAAATTCATGTTTACTATAGAATATGATATGAAAAACGTTTATTATTCATTTAAGAGCTACACAAAATTATTCGCATGTATTAGAAGCTCAGCTATGAGGAAAACTATTCGAAATGCATTTTAAATTGACTGGTGCTTTATTTGTTTATTTATTATGCTAAATATATGTGGTGCTTATTGCCGTATACTGATAACACATACACATCAGATTTGTATGCTTGACTCGGGGAGTCCGCTTGTAAATCTTTGTCAGATAAAGACAGACCACGTGACAGAATTACAATACGAAGAACTGGAAAAAACACCCAAGGCCAGCGCGGGAATCGAACCCACTCTCTTACGCTCGAAGGCGATTAGCAGTGTTGTGACATAACCACACGGCCACTGAGGGCCCTGTGGTGCTTACACAATTTATGAACAATATATCGGGCTACCCAAATTAGTTGAATGCTTCTATTTTATTAAAAGTAATTAATGTAAGTACCAATTTATACCATATCTAAGAAAAGATTTTAGGAGTGATGTTTACTTTCTTTTACTATTATATGGTATAGTAATCACTATTTAGGGTTTAATTTCTGAAACTGGGTTTTTGTTATAACATGTTTCGAGGTTCTATGAATACAGAACTCATGGTTTGAGCGGTTAGTTCGTACGTCTGTATGCCTCACTGTTATCAACACAAAAACATGTAATTGCAGGAAGTTCAAATTTCGTAATTCGAATATAAGGAAATTTTTTTACTTCGTTCGGTAAATTTCTGTATATGCATTATATGGAGGTACTTATCAGTTGAAAACTTTTAATAAGATGGCCAAATTAAAACAAAAAAAAGAAGCGGAGAAAAATTCTCTGAATAAGTTGAATTTATATATATTTTTTAAAATTTAGAACAGCTTTCAATGCACTAACAATCCCTTCCCATTTGCACTTTTAAAGTCGCTTCCCCCCCCCCCCTCATGTACACCAAATTACACCCAATCATGATTTTTTTTTTTTTTTCTTTTTTAAATTAAGTCCCCCTCAAATTAAGTATATGTTTTGCAGTTTGAGAAATGCTGAGAAGTTTCTGAGATAAAGGTAAGATGGGATCTTTAGTGAAAACTTTAATTAGTCATAACCTCTTAAAAGCTCAGTAGTCATATTCTTTGAATAAATGTTCGTATTAAAAAGATCTTTCCACCGACCTTATTAAAAAAAAAAAAAAAAAAAAAAAAAAATGGAGTGACTCCACTCGAATTTCCGAACATCAAGGAATTAATAGTTGTACAAATAAATTAAAGTAACAGAAGTCGTTAAATAAACAAAAGAGGATATTATAATAGGGTGTTTGATTATTTTTCAGTATATAGTATGTTGTTCATATTAACGCTATTGACTTTCGTATGAGTTGGGCCCACAGATCATAATGATAAATGAATTTTCATTGTCCCTGTAAAAAATTTATAAATGATACACTCCCTAAAATGTATACAGTTCGTGCGACGGTGACCTATAACAATTATATAAATTTTCAGCTCAATCGAAGGAGGCGTTTAGACGCTATCGCACTTTAAATAATTTAAGCCGTAAGTAACAATGATAAAGAATTTTTCCTTGTGTCCATGTAAGAAGACTATAAGTGCTAGATTCTCCAAAATTCATAAAGCTGGTGTGAAGGTGATCTATAACATATAAATAAATTTTCAGCTCAATCAAATCTAGCGTTTAGACGCTATCGCACTTTAACGCGTTTGAGCCCATAGGGCATAATGGTAAAAAATACTTCCTTATGCCCCTGTAATATATATATATATATATATATATACGTGCTAGATTCACCAAAATCTGTGTAGTTCGTGCAACGGTGACCTATAACATGTGTATAAATTTTCAGCTCAATCGAATAAAGCGTTTAGACGTTATCGCACTGTAAAAAAGTTGGGCCCATAAACCATAATGATAAAGAAATTTTCGTCGTATCCCTTAAAAAAATCTATAAGATCTAGACTCACCGAAATCTATACAGTTCGTTCGACAGTGACCTGTAACATGTACATAAATTTTCAGCTGAATCGGATGAGGTGTTTAAACGCTATTGCACTTTAAATAATTTGAACCCATATGCCACAATGATAAAGAATTTTTCTTTGTGTTCCTCTAAAAAACCTATTAGTGCTACATAGTCCAGAATTCGTATAGCTAGTGTGTCGATGATCTATAACATGTACATGAATTTTCAGCTTAATCCGATATAGCGTTTAGTTTAGACGCTATTGCACTTTAAAGAATTTGAGCCCATAGGCCATAATGATAAAGAATTTTTCGTTGTGTCCCTGTAAAAGAATTATAAGTTCTAGATTCACCAAAATTTATGCACTTCGTGCAACAACGACCTATAGCATGAGCATAAATTTTCAGCTCAATTGAATAAGGAGTTTAGGCACTATCGAACTTTTAAAAATATTGGACCCGTATGGACCGTAATGATAAAGAATTTTTCTTTGTTTTCCTGTAAAAAAAAAAAAAAAAAAACTATAAACACTAGATTCACCAAAATTTATACAATTCGTGTGATGGTGATTTATAGCATGTGTATAAATTTACAGCTCAGTCGAATATGATTCTATCGCACTTTAAAAAATTTGGGCCCATAGACCATAATGATAAAGAATTTCTTTTTGTGTACATGTAAAAAAACTGTAAGTACTAGATTCACCAAAATTAGTTGGGTTCGTGGTATGGTGACCTATAGTATACGTAGCAACTTTCAGCTCATTCAAACAAAGCGTTTAAACGCTATAGTATTCACTCACATACGTACACACATACACACATCATCGTAAAAATAGTAAATATGAATTCAGGGATACTCAAAACGTGTAGAAACACCAAAATATCCAACTCAGATTTCTGGCATGATTACAGTTCCTTCCTCACTATCGAGTTCGGAAAGTAAAAAAGTTCCATTAGCATTAGAAATTTCAAAGCTTTTTCTCAGCCACATTTTATTTTTTAAAATCAAACAAGATCATCATTAGATTGATTTAATAACTATTTTCAGTTTTCAGACAATCCGACTCATTCCCAAAATATAGGGGGGTAGAAGAGGTGGACTTTTGTCTTCCTCTGTGCATTAATTACTAGTGAACTTAAGAATAAACGCACGAAACAACAAATATTTTTGTTGCAAAAACATTTTTATAATCATTCGAGAGATTAAAAAATCTGGAGTGACTCCACTCGACTTTCCGAACATTGAGTAATTAACGGTTTTGTAGATAAAGTAAAGTAAGAGGAGTTGTTAAATAAACAAAAGAGAGAAAATTATAATAGGGTGTTTGAGTATTTTTCTCCATATAGTACACGATGTTTAATTTAACGCTGCTGAACTTTGAGCCCATAAATAAAGAACTTATAAAGAATTTTTCGCTGTGTCCCTGTAAAAACCTATAAATGCTAGATTCATTAAAATGCTTATAGTTAGTGCAACAGAATACTAGTGACTTATAATATTCGTATAAATTTTCAGCTATATTGAATAAGGCGTTTAGACGCTATCACATTTTTAAAAATTTGGTCCCATAGGCAATAATGATATAGAATTTTTCTTTGTGTCCCTGTAAAAAAACTGTAAGTGTCAAATTCACCAAAATCAATCAATTCGTGCAACTGTGACCTATAACATGTGTATAAATTTTTTGCTCAGTTTAATAAGGTGTTTAGACGCTGTCACACTTTTAAAAATTTGGCCCCATAGGCCATAATGATAAAGAATTTTTCTTTGTGTCCCTGTAAAAAACGGTAAGTACTAAATTCACCAAAATCTATACAGCTCATGCAACTGTGACCAATAATATGTGTATAATTTTTTTGCTCAGTTTAATAAGGCGTTTATACGCTATCACACTTTTAAAAATTTGGCCCCATAGGCCATAATGATAAAGAACTTTTCTCGGTGTCCCTGTAAAGAAACTATGAGTGCTAGATTCACCAAAATCAATAGGGTTCGTGCTACGGTGACTTACAACATACGTATCAACTTTCAGCTCATTCGAGCAAAGCGCTTAGACGCTAGCGTGTTCACTCACACACATACACACACACACATACGTACATCATCGTAAAAATAATGGAAAAGGACTCAGGGTACCTCAAAGCGTATAGAAACATCAAAATCTCAAATTCGGATTTTGGACATGATTACAATACTTTGCTCACTATGGTGTTCGGAAAGTAAAAATCTGGAGTGACTCCACTCGACTTTCCGAACATCAAATAATTAACGGTTGTATAAATAAATTAAAGTAAGCGAAATCCTTAAATACGCAAAAGAGAAAATTATAATAGGGTGTATGAGTACTCTTTTCCATACAGTACGTTGTTTAGTTTAACGCTATTGCGCTTCAAATAATTTGAGCCCATAAATCACAAAGATAAATCTTCGCTGTGTCCCTGTAAAAATCTATAAGTGCTAGACTCAGCAAATCTATAAAATTCATACGATGGTTACCTATGACATCCATATAAATTTTCATATCAATTAGATGAGGCATTTAGACGCTATTAAATTTTAAATAATTTGAGTCCATAAGCGCAATGATAAAGTACATTTCTTTGTGTCCCTGTAAAAAAAAAAAAAAAAAAAAAAAAAAAAAATCTGGAGTGACTCCACTCGACTTTCCGAACATTGAGTAATTAACAGTTTTGTAGATAAAGTAAAGAAAGAGGAGTTGTTAAACAAACAAAAGAGAGAAAACCACAATAGAGTGTTTGAGTATTTTTCTCCATATATTACATGATGTTTTATTTAACGCTACTGAACTTTGAGTCCATAGATCATAATGATAAAGAATTTTTCGTTGTGTCCCTGTAAAAACCTATAAATGCTAGATTCACCAAAATGCTTATAGTTAGTGCAACAGTGATTTATAATACTCATATAAATTTCAGCTCAATTGAATAAGGCGTTTAGATGCTATCGTACTTTTAAAAATTTGGTCCCATAGGCCATAATGATAAAGAATTTTTCTTTGTGTCTCTGTAAAAAAACTGTAAGTGCTAGATTCACCAAAATCTATACAGTTGGTGCAACTGTGACCTATAACATGTGTACAAATTTTTTGCTCAGATTAATAAGGCGTTTAGATGCTATCACACTTTTAAAAATTTGGCCCCATAGGCATAATGATAAAGAATTTTTCTTTGTGTCCCTGTAAAAAAACTATAAGTGCTAGATTCTCCAAAATCTATACAGATTGAGTATTTGTGACCTATAATATGTGCATAAATTTTTTGCTCAATTGAATAAGGCGTTAAGATGCTATCGCACTTTTAAGATTTTGCTCCCATAGGCCATAATGATAAAGAATTTTTCTTTGTGTCCCTGTAAAAAAACTATAAGTGCTAGATTCACCAAAATCTATAGGGTTCGTAACTATGGTGACTTACAATATACGTACCAACTTTCAGGTTATTCGAACAAAGCGTTTAGACGCTAGCGTGTTCACTCACAGACATACACACATACATACACACATACACACATACATACATACATCACCGTAAAAATAGTGAAAACGGACTCAGGTTACCTCAAAACGTGTAGAAACATCAAAATCTCGAATTCGGATTTTTGACATGATTACAATACTTTCCTCACTATAGTGTTCGGAAAGTAAAAAAACATATGTATTAGATTCACCAAAATCTATATGGTGTCTGCGACTGTGACCTGTAACATGTCTATGAATTTTCAGTTCATTCAAATAAGGAGTTTAGACGCAATCGCACTTTAAACAACACAGGTCGACATGTATAATTTTGATTTTATAAATTTGGCTGATCTTTATGATTTTTGTTGTGCTGAAATCGAAAATGAAGCCAGTTTTTCTCTATCACGTATAGATTTTTGTGAATACAGGGTGCCTAACTATACAATTTCTATTACTCTTCCACCAATATAATTATATGGTAGGTTTTATGGTATGTTTCCATGATTAATTAATCATGGATACCTATTGTTGTAATAGCACAGCACTAGTTCGACATAAAACCATGTCAACCAACCGGCCTACTGTTATGATGGTATATGTACAAAATTGTGTCGGTAAACACCCTGTATTGGCAAAAATCTATACGTGATAGAAAAAAATGGGATGTATTTTCGGTTTCAGCGCGTCAAAAAACATAAAGATCAGCTAAAATCATCAAATCAAAATTTGTCAACTTCATTTTTGTCGACCTGTGTAATTTGACCCCATAAGGTATAATGATAAAGAATTTTTCTTTGTGTACCTGTAAAAACCTATAAGTGCTATATAGATTCACCAGAATCTTTATGCTTCATACAACGGTGACCTACAGTACGTATATAAATTTTCAACTCAATCGGATAAGGCATGTAGACGCTAATGATTTCAGTCCATAGGCCATAATGATAAAGATTTTTTTGTTGTATCCTTGTAAAAAAAACAAACATATGTACTAGATTCACCAAGAGCTATACAGTTCGAGCAACGGTGACCTTTAACGCGTATATATATATTTTCAGTTCATTATGATAAAACATTTAGACGCTATCGCACTTCGAATAATATCAACCCGTAGGCCATAATGATAAAGAATTTTCATTGCGTCCCTGTAAAAAAAAAAAAAAAAAAAAAAAAACTATACGTACTAGATTCACCAAAATTTATGCATTTCGTGCAATAATGACTTATAGCATGCGTGTAAATTTTCAACTCACGCTACCGCACTTTAAAAAAAAATTGGCCCATATAGACCATAATCATAAAAAATTATTCTTTGTGTCCCTGTAAAAAAAACTATAAGCGCCAGATTCATCAAAATTTAAACAGTTCGTGTGACGGTAACTCATAACATGTGTATAAGTTTTCATCTCAAACAAATAAGGCGTTTAGACACTATCGCACTTTACAGAATTTGGGCCCATAGACCATAATGATAAAGAACTTTTCATTATGGTCTGTAATATGTCCCTGTAAAAAAACTATGAGTGCTAAATTCACTGAAATTAATAGGGTTCATGCTATAGGGACCTATAACATACGTACCAAATTTCAGCTCATTTAAACAAAGTGTTTAGACTCTATCGCGTTCACTCACGTACATACACACATACATCATCGTAAAAATAATAAATATGACTTCAGGGGACCTCAAAACGTGTAGAAACACCAAAATCTCAAACTCGGAACTTTGACATGATTAACAATACTGTCCTCACTATAGTGTTCGGAAAGTAAAAAACGTATATTATAAATACAAAATATAATTTTGGAAAACTGTCATAAAAGTTTATTTTCTTCTAGAATTTTGGAAGGGGCTGCGCTTCTGCACCTTAAAATAAGAGGGGGCAAA
Source organism: Salticus scenicus (assembly GCA_963930645.1). NCBI lineage: Eukaryota > Metazoa > Arthropoda > Arachnida > Araneae > Salticidae > Salticus > Salticus scenicus. Next base: position 39,303,674 of record OZ005653.1, on the reverse strand, counting down.
CGTCCCCGCTCCTTGCCCTATGGCTCCGCTGCCCGTGATAATTAAATGATGATCCATTTCTTTACTTGACGTCAATATTTACGTCCCGAACAGATATATTTAAGGAAAGTATTGCAATTATGTAAAAAATCCGGCTTTGAGATTTTGATCTTCTATACGTTTTGAGGTCTTCAGAGTTCATTTTTGCTATTTTTTTTTCGATGACGTGTGTGTGTTTTTTTTTTTTTTTTTTTTTTTTTTTTCTTTTTATTAAAATTTTAATTCAGCATGTTCTGTGACAAGGTCACACTACATGCATTGAAAATCACAAAATTACAAACATAAATCACTAATTACAAAAATGAAATTGCCGAACAAAATTTACAAAAAATATTGAAATAATCAGAATGAAGAAAAGTACTTAATATGGGAGGCCAGGTAAGTCCATTTGAGATTACTGTTCGAAAGAGTTCTGATCTTTGTGAATCCAGAAGCGGGCAAAAGAAGATTACATGTTCAACCGATTGTATTTCAGTGGTATCACAAGGACAACTTTCGGTGTGTGTGTGTGTGTGTGTGTGTGTGAACACGATAGTATCCAAATGCTTTGTTCGAATGAGCTAAAATTAGTATTTGTGTTATAAGCCACCATAGCACGAACCCTATTCCTTCTGGTAAATCTAGCACTTACAGTTTTTTTTTTTACTGGGACACAAAGAAAATTCTTTATCATTATGGCCTATGGAACCAAAATTTTAAAAGTGCGATAGTCTCTAAACGTCGTCTAAATGTCTAAACTATTCATCTGAGATAAAAATTTATACACGTGTTATAAGTCAATGTCGTACAAACCGTATAGATTTTGGTAAATCTAGCACATTTAGCCTTTTTTACAGGGACACAAAGAAATATTTTTTATCATTATGCTTTATTAAGCCCAAAATTTTTAAAGTGTGATAGCGTCTAAACGCTTTATTCGTTTAAGCTGAAACTTTACACATATGTTATAGACCACAGTCGCACGAAATGTATAGTTTTTTGTGAATCTAGCATTTCAGATTTTTATAGGAACACAACAAAAATTCTTTATCATTATATTTTCTATGGGCTGAAATTATTTGAAGTGCAATAGCGTAAAATTAAACAATGCAGAAAAATACTTAAACACTTTATTATAATTTTTACTTTTGTTTATTTAACGACTTATCTTACTTCAATTTATTTATGCAACCGTTAAATAGTTAATATACGGAATGTCAAATGGAGTCACTCCAGATTTTTAAATCTAGAATTGTTTTTAACTAAACGTTATTGCTGTTGTTGTTATACATTAATTTGAAAATTGAAAGGAGGAAATTAAATAGCTAGATAACGAAATTTAGATAATTAGAAATTTAAAAAAAAAAAAAAAAAAAAAAAAAAATCTGGAGTGATTCCACTCGACTTTCCGAACATTGAGTAATTAACAGTTTTGTAGATAAAGTAAAGAAAGGGGAGTTGCTAAACAAACAAAAGAGAGAAGACCATAATAGAGTGTTTGAGTATTTTTCTCCGTATATTACACGATGTCTTATTTAACGCTACTTAACTTTGAGCCCATAGATCATAATGATAAAGAACTTTTCGTTGTGTCCCTGTAAAAAACCTGTAAATGCTAGATTCACCAAAATGCTTATAGTTAGTGCAACAGTGATTTATAATATTCCTATAAATTTTCAGCTCAATTGAATAAGGCGTTTAGATGCTATCGAACTTTTAAAAATTTGGTCCTATAGGCAGTGCCTGATTTATGGCAGGGCATTCGGGGCACGTGCCCTGGGCCCTCACATTGAAGGGGCCCCAAGAAATTGCATCACACATAAATTAAGAAAAAATGAAAATGAAAATTTCCTTAATTTTGCTATGATGATCGATGTTTGCCATTTTTTCTTCAATAGATAGCGATACTACTGTGCTGTTTTATAAATCAGCGGTCATTTGATCCTTCATTATATAACTTTTTCATTATTGCAAAAATATAAATTTTCTTGAAAATTTATACTAAGCTCTGAAAAAGTTATACTGAAAAGTGAAATACTTTCTAAAATTACAATTTTCCTGAAAACTGAATTTTGTTTTTAACACTTAAATCAGTCCTAAAGTGTACGTGGAAGAGGACATAGTAAAATCATTTCGAAAATTTTCTTTTTAAAATTAAAATTGGCGATTGCAGAAAAAGAAAAGGAAAACATCCAAGTGCAGCTTTTTTTTTTAGTCCCTCAGTGTATAATACTGTGCAGAAAAAATACTTACCTTAAAAATATTTTCTCTGTATAATTAATATAACATCAGATTGTAAATATTAAAGTACAGGGAGGGGACCCATTAAACATGAGTGCCCTGGGCCTCCGAGTGAGTAAATCGGTCCCTGCCTATAGGCCATAATGATAAAGAATTTTTCTTTGTGTCTCTGTAAAAAAACTGTGTGCTAAATTCCCCAAAATCTATACAGTTGGTGCAACTGTGACCTATAACATGTGTACACATTTTTTGCTCGGATTAATAAGACGTTTAGACGCTATCACACTTTTAAAAATTTGGCCCCATAGTCCATAATGATAAAGAATTTTTCTTTGTGCCCCTGTAAAAAAACTGTGGGTGCTAAATTCACCAAAATCTATACAGTTCGTGCAACTGCGTGACCTATAATATGTGTACAAATTTTTTGCTCAGATTAATAATGCGTTTAGACGCTATCGCACTTTTAAAAATTTGGCCCCATAGGCCATAATGATAAAGAATTTTTCCTGGTGTCCCTGTAAAAAAACTAAGTGCCAGATTCACTAAAATCAATAGGGTTCGGATTATGGTGACTAACAACATACGTACCAACTTTTAGCTTATTCGAACAAAGCGTTTAGACGTTAGCGTGTTCACTCACAGACATACACACACACATACATACACACACACACATACATACACACACATACATACACACATACATACACACATACATACATACATACATCATCGTAAAAATAGTGAAAATAGACTAAGGGGACCTCGAAACGTATAGAAACATCGAAATCTCAAATTCGGATTTTTGACATGATTACAATACTTTCCTCACTATAGTGTTCGGAAAGTAAAAAAAAAAAAAAAAAAAAAAAAAAAAAGCTGTGCGATAATTTATTTATTGCCAAAGTGTTTAAATCTTAAAACTCGCTAAAAATACTTGTGTATAATTTCCATCACAGTTTGAATTATGATTGTTTCCCTAAAAGAAAAAATAGAAAAAATAGAAAGCGGTTAATATTATCCGTGCTTATGTTGAAATGTCAGACAATTGATTTTAATTTTTCTTTTAGGGATGTTGTTAGCCAGGTAATAAAATACATGAAATGGCCTCTTGAAAAACTCTTCAGGGATTTAAAGAAACAAAGAATGCCGAGGATTGCCGAGAACGTAGATGGAGCTTTGGTATGCGATTCCATCACCAGAATGATTCGCCCAGGATGGGCAAAAAACAACAATGGACGGTGGGTCGTCATCATCAATACTGAACATTATGCTCAGTTTGTAACTGAAGTTATCTGCCGGTAAGTCATTAAAATCTTTTACAATTTAACAAATTATTTTAGTAATTTTATTTATAAATCAGTTCTATTGCGATTCTTTCTTTTTCTTCCTTCTTTTTCTTTCTACTTTTTTACTCTAACTTGCAAGAAGAAAATATTAGATTCATGAGAGATGATTTTCATTCTAAGATGAAGATTTTGTGATTCACCATTATTTCAGCATTTTTAGGAATTGCTTTTTTTTTTTTTTTTTTGTGTGTGTGTGTGTGTGTAGCACAACTTTTATCGCACAAATTTATATAAATAAAGAGAAGTAAGTATCTCTGTGTGTATCTGTGTGTCTGTCTGTGCTCTGCTGCTCAAACTAACTAATCGAAGAGCTACAAAACTTGGCAGATGGTAGCAGGGACCTGGGACCCCGCAAGTGTGCAACTCATCGAGATTTTTTTCGAATTTCGAATCTGAATTTTTTAAATTATTATTATTATTATCATTATTCAATTTTAAACATTCGCCTCTTTGTTACGTTTTACTAAAATTTATTCTTTCATTTCAATCGTCTGCAACGGCTATTACGTTATTTATTTTTTATTTATTTAATTCATTTATTTGAAGACGATTTTTTTTTTTTTTTTTAATTATACTTATTGAAAGGGAAATGGTAATGCTGTAGAAAAGAAATACAGTAGAACCTCCATAAGTTGACCACCTAAGGGACTGTAACTAAGTGGTCAACATACGGAGGTGGTCAACTTAGGGAATTTTTAGAAAATATTTAGCACAATATTATAAAAAACTTAGTAAACTTTTTTAGTATTTTTTAAGGAAAATTTTAGAAAAAAATTAGCACTTACTCACTTTTATTTTTACTGAAGGTACAGCACATTTTTACAATTTTTGAAAGAATAATTCACTTTTTGTTTGAGTCCTCTTTTTGTTCATTAGGTAACTGCAAAAAGCACTTTCACTGTTTACAAGTCCATTAAGCATGCTTGGGCACTTTTCTGCAGCGAAATCTTTAAGTTGCTCCATCATACGCTTTACATCGTCTTCCTTCAGAGTTGGGTACTTTTCAGTTTCGTCGTCACTTGGATCATCATCCTCTTCGCCATCCATTTCTTGTACCTTAGAGTCCTCGTTGTGCTTAGTTGCAGAGAGTATCTCATTGAAGATTGCCTCTGGGTCTGGGTCAACACATGTTACTAACTCAACGTTCATGGTAACATAATCTTCAAAATCAACTCCATCAAAAACTGGCAAGGGAGATAGAGGAAGCTCATCCTCTTGCACCGATGTTGTAGCTGTAACAAATCCAGCTTTCTTGAAGCAGTTCTTAATCGTGGCTGGCGTAACTTTATTTCAAGCAGAATTAATCCAATGAACAGCATTTAAAGCATTTACTGACGCAGCTGTTGACGATGCTAACGCAGAAGGACCACAGGTTTGTGATTTCATAATCACCCATTCTAGAAGTTGAGCTCTGTAGTGCACTTTGAAGGACTGAATAATGCCTTGATCTAAAGGTTGTGTTTTCGAAGTTGTGTTTGGAGGCAAAAATTTTAGCTTCACATTTGTGAGATTATGCACTTTTGCGTGGCTGGGGCAGTTGTCCACAGTAAGTAGAATAGACCGCTTCTTCTTCCTCATTTCTGCGTCAATTCCTCTAACCCACTCTTCGAACAAAGCACTGGTCATCCAAGCGGATTTATTTGCTCTCCAAAAAACAGGAAGCTCTTCAGGTTTTACATTTTTAAATGCACGAGGTTTTGCGGATTTGCCGATCACCATAGGCTTCAATTTTTCCCCGGTCATACTAGCACAAAGAAAAACAGTAAAACGCTGTTTTGAAAGTTTTCCTCTTTTGCAAGTATCACCCTTCATTACTAGACTTCTATCAGGCATTGCTTTAAAGAAGAGACCGCACTCATCAGCATTAAAGATGTCCTCATTTTTAAAACCTTTAGCAAACTCTGGGAATTTTTCAATAAATTTTTCCACCACTTCAACTGAAACCTCATTCGATTCCCCACACAATACTTTTTGAGAAATCTCGTATCGTAGTTTGAATTTTTCAAGCCAACCTGCTGACGCTTGGAAGTCCTCTATTTCGAATTCTTTTGCAAATTTTTTTGCTACTTCCTGAAGCATAGGTCCCGATATTCTTGCATTGATTGATCTCATCTCTTTAAACCAACGAAACGTGGCTTCGTTCACATCGTCGAGACACGTTTTTCTGCGTTTTCTTTGGAGTCTCCCGTTTTCGGAAGAATATCTTTCCAGATACTCTTCCTTGCATTTTAAAATGTTGCTCACAGTTGTCTTGCTCACACCAAATTTTTCCGCTGTCTTTCTTTGGCTGCTGCTTTCCAGAAAATTAAGAAGATCCACTTTCTCCTTTAATTTCAGTTCTTTTAGAGCTTTTCTTTGCGCCATTTTTAATCAAAATTCGCAAATAAACGACCGGTCCCGTCACAACGCAACGTCCAAAAAAAAAAAAAAAAAAAAAAAGAACGGAATGTGTTTCACATGTAAGCGATACACGTTGTTTTCCAGTTCTGCGTATAGTTCAATGCTACACTACTACGCACATCCCCCACTCCCCTGTTCTTTTTCGACAGATTCCACCAATGACAGACAATATGTACAATCCAAGAAAAGAAAGCATTAAAAGGGCTAGAATATAAAGGCCAGTATCGACTTGGGCTCAAGATCAACGCTCAAAATGTCATTAATCACGCTTCCGACACAAAGAGCCAAATGTCTTGTCATCAGTTGTAGCCCTTTTTTATCAGATTGGGCAGTTACCTCAAAGGAAAGCATGCACAATTGACAAAGATATCTACCCCCCAGCCCCGCAATTATCTCAGCAGGGGACCCCGTTCCAGGGTTTTGAGCTAGAGTGAGCTAGAGTGAGCCGGCGTAACCACATCAAAGGATTCTGAATAGAAAGCGCCCAATGAGCCCAAATGGAAACCGGACTTAATGTCTCCTTAACAAAAGGCTGGATAATCTCTGGCATTTCCCTCCCATTGTATCACACTGGAAGTGAACAATGAATAGAGCACCACAAGGGGGACGAGTGTTGCTCAGATAACCCGAATGACTGATAAAGAAATTCCTGGAAACCAGAGGGAGAACGAACGGAGGAAAAAGCAAATTCAAGAAAACATCAGTGGTCAAGTTACAGAGAGTAAAACCTACTAAAAAGTGGTCAACATACAACTTACAGAGGTGGTCAACATAGAGAGGTAAATATCCATTGAAAATGCGTTGTGACCATTCAAACTAATAAATTTCGGTCAACATAGAGAGGTGGGCAACGTAGAGAGGTGGTCAACTTTGGAGGTTTTACTGTAAGTATATTAAATTTTAAATTAAAAAACTTATTTATAACAGTTATGTTTTTGTATAATGCATAGTTTTTAGAGTCTAATAACTTTTTATTTATTTATTTATTTATTTTTAATTAATTCCTTTGAAGGGATTTTTTTTTTTTTTTTAATAGCATTTATTGGAAAAAATGGTAGTACATAGTAGAAAGGATTAAACTGATTAAAATTTAAGTTTAATTAAAACTTATTATTATTATTATTGTTTTATTTATTTCTTTTAAAAAGAAAATCTACTTTTTCTTTTATTTATTTTATTGGTAGAATTCACATGGTAATATAGTTTTTTTTTTTTTTTTTTTTTTTTTTTTTTTAATGTGTTGCTGTTTTTATGATGCATTTATGTTTTTCGATAATCTGGCGAATGAAAGATTTTTCAGAAAAATATATATAGATATATAAATGAATTATTAATCGTAATAAAAGCCAAGCAACAGATATAAGGTCACTGAAACCACATAGACCAATAAGAATGAAATTACAACAAATTTAACCTTCCAGCGGGCGCGCTGCTTATAAGAACATGAAAGGTCGCGCGTATTTTTCACATACACTACTGTAAAACATGTATTTTAAGTATCTGAATATTTTAATTATACTATAATCATTTGAAGATTAATAAGAACATTTAATTGGAACTTTAATTCATTAAAAAAAAACTGAAAGAATGAATGTGAAAGCACAAAATCAATATAAAGTAATTAAAGAAACATCGGAATTATTTGAAAATAAAATAAAGAATATAGTTGATGTTTTGTCATTTTTAATAAAAAGTGTAAAGTTAAAAGTTTATTAATTTTAAAAATATTTAAAATAATAATGTTTAAAACAAAAACAACAAAGAATCATTTTAAACAGCGAAATAAAAATTCAAATATGACAAAACATTACATGAACGGTCGCGCGTATTTTTCAAATACAAATAGCAAATATATACAGCTTCATATATTGTCTCGAGGTTAAAAAGAGGTTAAAAATAGATCAATATATACTGAGTGAATAGCCAAAGATAAGTGTTCCAAATACTCTCTAACTTTAAGATATACAACGAGATTCACCGCTAGTGTATCTCTCATATACGCGCGCCCGCTGGAAGGTTAAATAACCTGTGAGGACTGATTATGTGATTTATTGAAACATTTATTTTTGATTTATTTATTTTTAATTTAACTTCAATCTAATCACAAATTTATTCCTAGATTGTTAGTGGCAATTATATATATATATATAGGGACTTTTTTTTGTTTTTAGGAATACTAAATCCGAAACATCTATATTGCCCATTGCGAAGCACTAGGGCAATGTAAAGCCCATCCATCCATCCGAAACATCTATTTCGTAGGCTTTGGATTGATTTTTTTTTTTTTTTTTTTAACTTTATGCATGTTTGAAAAAATTTTCAAAATTCAAATAAAATATTGCATTATAACTTCATGCGTCTTTAAAAATTATATTATTTTTATAAAGAAAATCTGTAAATAAAATTAATAGTCTTAAATTACATAAAAGATACTTAAATTCATAAAAACAATTACTCATTGTTTAATAAAATCTAAAAAAAAAAAAATAATAATAATAATAATAATAATAATAATTTTCATGACTATTTTACACTTCAAACAAATTATTTTACACGATCAGCAAATTATCTCCCTTCAGTTGCAGTTTTGGTGCATTGTTTATTTGTTCTAGAGAAGACGATAAAGAATATTATCTGCCTTGATGAAATCCGTTTCCAAAATCAAATTTGTTTGTTTTACATTACTTTTTACTTTCTTTTATATGCAATTGAAGAAAGTATTGGATTCGTAAACATTTTCGACTTCCGTTTTTCGACGGATTTACACGTTTTGACACGGTCCAGAATATGATTTGACCATTCTTAGAAAATATCTGTCTGTCTTAGAAAATATCTGTCCGTAGGAGTTGAGCTGTAGCTTTCCTGTTCTCGAAGAAAATTGCAGTATAGCAGAACCGCCTAATGGCCGATATGTATCCAAATTGAATCAGCATAATGTCTCATAATGGTCATTTCACATATGTAATTTTGTTTGGTTATACGCAGTAGAACCTGAAATATCTCTTTCCCTTAAATTGTGGAAATCGCTGTATAGCAGCGCGACTGGATAAATACTAATTTAAGTCAAGGTGCATTTACACATAAACTTATATGCAATTATGTGCAGTAGCTCCAGATATACAGTTGCCAAAAATTTTTTGTCATACACACACAAAGAGACAGACAGACTGATATTTTCTAAAAACAGTCAAATCGTGTTCTGGACTTCTCAAAACGTGTAAATCCAGCAAAAACCAGAAGTCGAAAATTTTTACGAATCTAATACTTTCTTCTTGTATATAGATGAAAAAAAAATGTAAATTGCAAAATCTTTCTAATTTTCAGAACGTTAATGCGAGGTTATATTGTATTTATATTATTTATATTATCTATATATTAACAATAGTCAAAAAAGATTTATAATGCATTTCTAATTTTCACACAATTTCTACAAAAGATACGTATTAGTTTCGTTGAAGAAAAGAAAACGGATCCAGTTACAAATACGGATCTACTTTTCTGGAATATATACGGAGCTCCGATACATGTCTAGCATACATAGTGTGTTTACATCAGTTACAGAGTTATAAATGTGCCTACAAATTTATGTTTATAATTGTAAGAAATATTTTGAAAGATGTACTTAAGTCGACCCGACTTATTGAAAACTAAACCCGAACCCGAACCCGACCCGCAAGAGAAAAAACTTTGTCAACCCGACCCGATGCAGGACTCTAACCCGGACTCCTCACGTTGGGAGCGAGCGAGAAAAACCTCTACCGAACACAACGGGAACTTGGGTTATTAATAATGATATGAGATTTTGACAACTCACTTAAGTATAGTGTCCAGCGAAGAGGGCAAAGCCTGCTAATATATATATATATATATATATATATATATAAGTAGCAGGAAGCATTTTAAATATTTTCAAAAAATTTAAAATTTAAAATTTTTATTTTTATTTTATTAAATCTAAATAGATTTTACTTAATATTTTTGTATTTTCAATACATAAGCGTGGAAATGTGTGTAATTCTAGGACTTACAAATAAAGTTTTTTAATGTCTCCCAACCCCTTAAAGCAAGATGATAAAGAAATATAAAATAATATCCAAAATAAATATTTTGGTTATGTTTTTCATCCATTAGTTTAATCATCTCAGTATGGACGAGTAAAGTAAAATGAACAAAGAACGAGGGCACTCAACCGTAACTTAATTCTATTTCGTCCTTGACGTAAAATGCAAATTATTTACAATTAAATCTAACAGGATATTGTCGAGGAGAGAATTATTCATAGTGCATTGTGAATATATCTCACCTCATACAAAACAACATATCAAAATTAGACAACGATTATAAGTTAACTAACCTTTTAACTTGTTTTCAAGGTTACGTTCAAGCGTTTTAAAGATCGGAGAAGAGACAAAACCATTATTGATTATCCACTTACTCTTGTTTTCAAACGACAGAAAAAGTATAATACTGAGACTGAGTACCAGTTATACCTTTTTTTTTTCTCTTCTTCTTTAATGTACAAGAAATGTTAAAAGGAGAAGTCTAGAAATTTTTTTTTTTAAAGCTAATCTTGAGTTACCGATTTAAACTGTGTAAAAGTGAAAAAAGAAAGAAAAATTATGCGAATCACATAGATTATAAATCATTTTCCGATTGTACTTACCCGCAGCATCATTTAATTTTAAATTTATGTTTTCTCCGTTATGGCCCTTTGAAATTATTAAAAACTAGGAGTCTTTGCGCGCTTCACTGGCCACTATATTTAAATGAATTAAAAAAAGAATCAATATGTTTTATACCGTTCTACAAGTTAAAACTAAAAAAAAAAAAAAAATACATTGAAATTTCTTAAAAACTTCTCTTCGGGCCCTCGCTGACTTCGGCAGAGACTTCTTCACCGCAACGTCTTGGTACTGGATAATTGAATTTAATTTAATTTATAAAGATGTCATTGCGTGGGGCATAGCCCGGAAATTTAGCACCTGAATAATCGCCCACTGTCGGCTTAGGCCGGATTGCGCCTGGCGAAATTTGTATTTTTCTTTTTTTTTTTTTTTTTTTTTTTTTTGAGTTTTTGAGTTTTTCAATAAACTGCGAGTAGTCCCCTTAGAAGCGCTCTACATCGCTCCAAGAGTGATGAGCGGGGGCTGCTCCCTGTTAAATATAGGAAAAACTGTATTAGTCATTTTCTTTTTGATAATAAACAGAACGGAAAACGCATAATATTTTACATGGAGATATTTTGTATAATTAGACCAATTAAAAAAAATGCTTTTCCCTTTTCTCCTACTCGAATTCAAAAGTAAAATTTAGAAAAATTGTGCAAAAATATTGAAACAGCTTGGACCTCTTGGCGGAATTTGAAATTTGGCACTGAAGTAGCTCGGACGTTTCTCGCCAAAATGCTTACTTAGGCATTTTCGTTACCCATATCCACTCATCGTCGAAATAACAACAAAATTATAAATAATTATAAGATTTAAAAAAAACTTTTTATATACCATGTTTTTAAATTTTCCGTTGAACTACATTAGCACTTTATCAATGTGTAGAAAAATTTTAAAGTGATAATGACGTCAATTTTTGTGGGAAGCTTAGTTTAATTTTTTAAAATTTTTTAATGTTGACGTTTAATTAAATGTATTTATTTTTATGTCGAAAGAAAATGAACTCGTAATTTTGTTTGGCAACAATTAAATAATAGCTAATATTTATTTTCATATTTTAATTAATTAAAAGAAAACTTTACAACGTAATATCTTTAAACCTAATAACTTGATGTATATAGTGTACGAACAAAAAATGAACAGGTTTTAGAGCTCTTTTAAAAAAGTATAACATCTACGCAGTACCTTTTAAAAAAATTCATCAGTTTTCACATAAAAAAAAGAAGGCCGACTTTCATCATCAAAGTACTTGAATCTAGACCAATCAAAAATAGGGGGTCCGCCCGGATGTGTTCCGCCTACAAACTCTTTGCTTTATTTACATAGATTATCGAAGATGAAATCTCAGAAAAGTTATTTTTATAACTTTACATTTAAATAGACAGAGTAAAATAAATAGTTTTTGTACAGACCTGAATATTATTTAAAAATTGCTTTTGCATAATATAGTGTTAAAAAAAAAAAAAAAAAAAAACCACTGACAATGTACTTTGTGCAATTTCAAACTGTACCAAATACTATATCTAAACATTATTACATTGAGCTATAAATCCATGTACTAATTATACTATACAAGATAGTCTTCGTCTACCTAACAATCGATATTTCTAAAGAAACCTACTTTAATTTTTTTTTCATTCACCAAATCAAAAACAAAGGGCAAATTAGGCCAATAATGGGAAAAAAAGGGTTAAAATTAAACAAGAAAGAAAAATCATGCAGTACGCAATGATTAGTAACACTTTCCAACTGTACGCAATTCTTGTATCGAATAACTTTTAATATTCTTTGCCTACGTTATCGCACAACAGACAGAAAGACTGAAAAACATACAGATAGACTTATTGATCTTAAAATTACTCTTACGCATTTTGGAAAGTGCTAAAAAGGCTTAACGCAAAAGAAAATGCAGCCGTTAGATTATAATTAAAGCTTTTAAACTCTCTGAATATTTTACTGTAGCCCTGTAAATCTGAAAGTTAATCATATCATATTCTATACAAAACAATATTTTAGAATATTCATAATACATGTATATGTTTTTATGATTTTTATAGTAGAAAGTTTTTTAAATATAACTTTTAAAAAATTCTGTCCTAAAACGTAATACATTGGCTTTCTTTTATTGTTGTTATTGTTGTCCCTGTAAACAAACTAGTTGTACAGGACCTATTAATGACATTTTAAATGGGGAACATTCCATAGGGAACTTGAGTGTATCATTTTTTAAAAATTTTCAAAATATTCACGGATAATAGGAGCCGGAGACAAACAGATAGAAAGTTAGACATTCGGACAGACAGATGCACAAATTGAAATCATATTCCCACTAAAATTATAAAAAAAAAGTGTTAAAACGCTCATGTAAACGAAAGTGATTCCAGCAAATTTTTATTAATAGCTCTTAATGTAACTGATTATTTTTGTGTGGCCCTGTAAAGCCAATGCTAACCATACTATATTACATAGAAGGCACACTCTTTTGTGCATACGAATAATATATTTCAATTGCATTAAGCTTTGTGGAAAATAAAATTATTAAAATTTGGTTTATAAAAATAACTCTCATACAACACAATGCTTTGGAGTACTTTAAAGCACCCCTGTACGCAAACCAGTTAGAAATGTACTCGATTTTACATAGGAAACATCCGATAGGGAAATGAATAACATATTAAAATTTCATTAAAAATTCTATACATTAAAGGTATTAAAATATGGTTTATAGAAACTCCTCTCATAGAACACAATGCTTTCGAATACTTCTGGGTGTCCCTGTACACAAACCAGAAGTGGTATTCATTTCATTTTCAATAGGGAACATCCGACAGTGGACTTGAATAAAATATATCAGTTTAAAAAATTCCATAAATATTTACGGGAATTAGAGCGCAGAAAAACAGACAGAGAGACAGACAGACGGACAGAAGAACAGTCAGACATATACACAAATTGAAATTATATTCACACTAAAAAAATGATAGAAAGTGTCAAAAACGCTTAATGTAAACGTACAATTCTAGTACAATGTGTAGCACGCGTGCATTCTAGCAATTTTTTATTAATAGCTCTTAATATAATTGAATATTTTAGTGTCATCCTGTAAATCTAATGGTAACCATGCTATATTCTATGCAAAGCACTCTTTTGTGCATATAAGTAACATATTTCAATTTCCTAAAACTTCGTGGAAAGTAAAGTTATTAAAATTTGATTTATAGTAATATCTCTCATTGAACGCAATGCTTTAGAATAATTTTGAGTGTCCTTGTATATAAAACAGTGTTGGTATTTACTCCATTTTATACAGGAAACATCCAATAGGGAACTTGAATAACATATTTCAATTTCATTAAGATATGTGTACAGTAAAGGTATGAAAATATGATTTATATAGAAATACCTCTCATAGAACACAATGCTTTCAAATACTTTCGGATGTCCCTGTACACAGACCAGTAGAGGTATAAACTCCATTTTCAACAGGGAACATCCGATAGTGAACTGGAATAACATATTTCAATTTCATTAAGATATGTGTACAGTAAAGGTATGAAAATATGATTTATAGAAATACCTCTCATAGAACACAATGCTTTGAAATATTTTCGGGTGTCCTTGTATACAAACCAGTAAAGGTATAAACTCCATTTTCAAAAGGGAACATCCAATAGTGAACTTGAATAACATATATCAGTTTCAAGAAATTCCACAAATATTTACGGAAATTAGAGCGCGGAGAGACAAACAGACGGACAGACAGACAGACAAACCGAAGTCATTAACACTTTTCAACCATGTTGGAAAGTGTTAAAAATCTTAGAAAGTGTTAAAAACGCTTAATGTAAACGAAAGTACACTTTTAGCAAATATTTATAATAGCTCTTTATATAATTGAATATTTTTCTGTCACCCCGTAAATCTAATGCTAATCATGCTATATTCTATGCAAAGCATTTTCTTTTGTGCTTATAAATAACACATTTGAATTTCATAAATTTTCGTGCGAAGTAAAGTTATTAAAATTTAATTTATAGAAACGCAATGCTTTGGAATACTTTTGTGTGTCCCTGTACACAAATCAGTGGTGGTATTTACTCCATTTTATACAGGAAACATCCGATAGTGAACTTGAATAACATATTTCAATTTCATTAAGATTTGTGTATAGTAAGGGTATGAAAATGTGGTTTATAGAAATGCCTCTCATAGAACACAATGCTTTGAAATATTTTCGGGGGTCCCTGTACACAAACCAGTAGAGATATAAACGCCATTGTCAGCAGGGAACATTCGATAGTGAACTTGTATAACATATTTCAATTTCATTAAGATTTGTGTACAGTAAGGGTATGAAAATATGGTTCATAGAAATGCCTCTCATAGAATACAATGCTTTGAAATACTTTTGTGTGTCCCTGTACACAAATCAGTGGTGGTATTTACTCCATATTATACAGGAAACATCCGATATTGAACTTTAATAACATATTTCAATTTCATTAAGATTTGTGTACAGTAAGGGTATGGAGATATGGTTTATAGAAATGCCTCTTATAGAACACAATGCTTTGAAATATTTTAGGGGGTCCCTGTACACAAACCAGTAGAGGTATAAACTCCATTTTCAACAGGGAACATCCGATTATGAACTTGTATAACATATTTCAATTTCATTAAGATTTGTGTGTAGTAAGGGTATGGAAATATGGTTTATAGAAATGCCACTCATAGAACACAATGCTTTGAAATATTTTAGGGAGTCCCTGTACACAAACCAGTAGAGGTATAAACTCCATTTTCAACAGGGAACATCCGATAGTGAAATTGTATAACATATATCAATTTCAAGAAATTCCATAAATATTTACGGAAGTTAGATTGCGGACAGGCAGACAGACAGACAAACCGAAGTCATAAACACTTTTCAACCTTGTTGGAAAGTGTTAAAAAAGGAGCGCACACTCATACAAACGTATAGAAGAACAGACTGACGAACCAAAGTCATAAATACTTTCAACTTTTTTGGAAAGTGTTAAAAACACGCAGTACAACTAAAAATTCTCCTCCAGCAATTTTCTGTAATGTAGCAAAATATTGTTGCGTACTTGGGGGTTCGTAAGTTGTCCGAGAATGAAAGGCGAAACTTGCAAATATTCAGTAATTTATTCACAGAAAGTTCCGAAAAAATACAGGTCTATAAACCAAGTATCAGCTTCAATTCACCAGCAAACACAGCTTAAATAACAGCCGTTAACAGAAAAACCACAGTACTAACGGTATAGCAATAACGAATAAAGCAAATCTCATTCAAAGAGGCTCAAAGCAATGCAAGCATTTGACGGAACTCACTGAGACAGATCTGAAATTGAACTGTCTTGGCGAAAAAAGCGCTCCTTTTGTACTTCTCTATCGAACCCGGATTTTTCGAGAAAAACCCAGAAAGTGGTCAACCAATGAGATTTCAGTTTCCATATTTGGTATATCGTTAGTAAGGATTTCTCGTCAAGGTTTCTCATTTGATGTGCCCGTCTCGTCCACAGCCCCTGCATTTAGCTGTTGCAGTCTTCACTTCTTTCTTACTCTCAAGAATGTGTAGTCTCCTATTAATATCTGGAATCATTTTCTTAATCTCTTTGAGATCATCTTGAGAGCTGTTCTGGCGGTCTTTACGGGAGGCTTGTTGGGCTGGCTCGATCTTCAGGGCATACACTAAGGCTTATTCCACATCCTTGACGTTGGAAAGTCTGAATGCTTTTTACTTTCCGAACACTATAGTGACGAAAGTATTGTAATCATGTCAAAAACCCGAATTTGAGATATTGATGTTTCTATACGTTTCGAGGTCCCCTGAGTCCGTTTCCACTATTTTTACGATGATGGATGTATGTGTGTGTATGTGTGTATGTACACTAAGCGACAAAAAAAAAAGCCGCACTGCAGAAAAAATGACTTATACCTTTTTTATTTGTAATAACTTTAAAATTATGGGTTGAAACAAATAAAACTGTCTTGTTTGCATAATACCAAATGTATGAAATAATGCTTACGTATATTTTCGATTTAATAATTCGCTTTATTGCACTTTACGAAGTACTTTTTAAAAATCTGCATAAAACTTTCTTTTTGAACATACTGCAATAACCATACACTTTGCATTCTTTTATGATTTATTATATGAAATAAACAAGTTATATTTCAATATATGAAATAAAACTATTTATTTGTTAGATCTAAGCAATTTTTTGTTAAAAATATGTATTGTGCGTTGGGTTAATTCCACTTTTATATGGAATTATTGCATTAATGCGCAATGGCATAGTTTTATACAGTGTTATAATATAAATCTCAGAAATTTCAATGTGCCAAATTTCACAAATAATTTTTTCTAGTTCTGGCAGAGTTATAGGCTGCAAATTTCGAATCTTCTCCCCTCTCCCCTGCCTTTTTATAGACGAAACATTTTCGAGCGGATCGCTATTTTGACTATTTCCATGTCTGGTAAAGAAGAAATTCTACTATATCCTTTGTGATATTTAACGTAAAGTAAAAAAAGAAATGATTACTTACAGAATTATAGTTTCTCATGGGAATGTATAAGAAATTTTGACAATTTGAAGTGAATAAACTTACCACAGACGCCGTGTAGTAAGGTGCCTTATTATCTTCAAATGCTGTTTACGGAAATGTCCAAGATACCTCCAAAATAGTCGGTCAGGCACCACTTTTATGCAAATTGTGTTTTATTTCGAGTTAATTGATCCCTTGAGCATAAAAATTTTCCCGAGTGTTTGAAAAGTTACGCACCTCCGTACCATAATGTACGGAGAATGTTTCACTGTTTTAAAAGTGCGATTTTCATTAAGTCGGTCATATTTTCGTTGTCAGGTCTGCTTGTTTTCTTTAGCTCGAAATAAGTTAAACTTGACTAATCAGAGAGAACCAGTTCAGCCTAATAATTAACTAATCATTTTTTAATTTTTTTAGCCATCTGAGGTCTTTCTTTTCTACTTCTCTTCACTAAGAATGGAATTTTTTAAAATTTTCTGCCATTTAAACCTGCTTTGTTTAATAGTTGCTGTACTGTAGTTAAAGAAATTATGCTACTAAACACTTTTTCTGAAGCTCTTTTATGTTCTAAATGCAATACAAACAGATTTTATAAGCAATGGCTTTTTAACTTACGGTCATCTCGTTTGGATGAGCAATGGCCGCCTAAAACCAAATTTCCAGTTTAAACGGCCAAAAACTTTTATATCTTGCTGAAAACCCTTTTACCAGTAATTCGTTAACATTTAATTATTTTGCCATCTCACGTATTAAAATATTTTTTGATTTTCATTCAAAAATTAATACTTTTGTGGCATCGTTAACTTCCTTATTCTTACCATTTTTAAAATAAATTCTAAAATTACAATTTTCCTGACAATTGCATTTTGTTTTTAACACTGAACTCAAAGCTAAAGTGTATGTGAAAGACAACATAGTAAAATCTGTTCGAAAATTTGCTTTTTAAACGATAAAATTGGCGGTTGTAGAAGGCGAAAAGGAAAACATCCAAGTGCGGCTTTTTTTTTTGTCTCTTAGTGTATGTATGTATGTGTGTATGTATGGGTGTGTGTATGTCTCTGAGTGAACACACTAGCGTTTAAACGCTTTGTTCGAATAAGCTGAAAGTTGGTACGTATATTATAAGTCACCATAGTACGAACCCTATATAGGTTTTGGTGAATCTAGCACTTATAGTTTTTTTTACAGGGACACCAGGAAAAATTCTTTACCATTATGGCCTATGGGGCCAAATTTTTAAAAGTGCGGTAGCGTCTGAACGCTTTATTAATCTGAGCAAAAAAAAACTGTACACATGTTATAGGTCACAGTTGCACTAACGGTATAGATGTTGGTGAATTTAGCACTTACAGTTTTTTTTACAGGGGCACAAATAAAAATTCTTTATCATTATGGCCTATGGGGTCAAATTCTTAAAAGTGTGATAGCGTCTAAATGCCTTATTCAATTGAGCTGAAAATTTATATGAATATTACAAATCACTGTTGCACTAAATATAAGCATTTTCGTGAATCTAGCATTTATAGGTTTTTACAGGGACACTACGAAAAATTCTTTATCATTATGATCTTATGGGACCAAATTTTTAAAAGTGTGATAGCGACTAAAAGCCTTATTCAATTGAGCTGAAAATTTATATGAATATTATAAATCACTGTTGCACTAAATATAAGCATTTTCGTGAATCTAGCATTTATAGGTTTTTACAGGGACACTACGAAAAATTCTTTATCATTATGATCTTATGGGCTCAAAGTTAAGTAGCGTTAAATAAAACATCGTGTAATGCATGGATAAAAATACTCAAACACTCTATTATGGTCTTCTCTCTTTTGTTTGTTTAGCAACTCCTCTTACTTTACTTTATCTACAAAACCGTTAATTACTCAATGTTCGGAACGTCGAGTGGAGTCACTCCAGATTTTTTTTTCTGGTGTCAGGAGTGGGGTTGTCTGTGAATGGTGATAACTAGAGCTATGGAGCAAGAAATGAAGAAACTTCTGGAAAGCTCAGCTGCCCAGATCAATGAAATTAAAGAATACAAAGAGAAATTAAAGAAGGACAAAGAGAGATGAAAGAAAGTATGGAAACGGGACTAAAAGAGATCAAAGGTAGTTTGACTGAAGAAATGAAGGAAATAAAAGATAGTTTGGGTGTAGTTCAGGAAGAAATTAAGTCAATCCAAGAAAATGTTGAATGCAGTCAAGAGGAGATGAAGAGAGAACTTTCGACAGTAAAGGAAGTGATTAAAAGCAAGTTTTCAGATATGGAAACAGAGTAGATTGAATAGAAGAGAAAATTTCGAAAATAGAAGGGAGTTTTGAAGAGAAAGCTATGGAAATAGAAGAAAATGTTTTGAAGGTAGAAGAGAGTGTTACGAGGATAGAACAGAGTTTCGAGAAGAAAGTTAAAGAAAATTTTGATTAAGAGCTGAAAGAAAGATTTACAGAGATAGAAAGTAAATTGAAGAGAATAGAAGAAGATCTTGAGAGAAAAGTGGAAGAAAAGTTAGAATCCATGCCCCAGGAAACTGAAAAGAGAGAAAAAAGAATCCAGAATCAGGAATTTATTTAGCTATCCACCTACGGCGGCTGTTCCTCCTGGCAGGTATATAAAACGCAGTTTTCTGTCGTTGCTTCAGCTAATGGTTGGGACTCTACTGCAAAGACAGATCATCTGGTAGCATCGTTGCGGGGCGACGCCGCAGATATCCTGGAGACCATTTCGAAGGAACAGCGAAATAACTTCGAGCCTTTGACCAGAGCACTAGAGCTGCGTTTTCGAGCAAAATGATCCGGAGAATATAGTCGACTCCAGTTAAGGTCCCGTCATCTGAGACCAGGGGAAAGCTTACAAGAACTGGCATCCAATATCCAGAGGCTATCACATTTGGCTTTCTCGGACTGTCATCCTGAAATACGCAATGATTTGGCTCTAGAATATTTCACCGATGCTGTGGAAGATCCAGAAATAAAAAAAGCACTCAGACTTTCCAACGTCAAGGATGTGGAATCAGCTTTAGTGTATACCCCGAAGATCGAGACAGTCCGACAAGCCTCCCGTAAAGGCCGCCAGAACAGCACAGCAGTCAAAGTGCATGTGGGAGCATCGCTTCCCCCACTGGGGGGGGGGGAATACCCCCTACCGGAGGGAGTAAATTTTCAATATGGCTATTTTTCGAAAGGTCTCGTCAATACCTTTAAAAAGAATGAATAATAATGAATGATCTGTGATAATTTAAAACAAAATTATCGATTTTTTTTATCTTTTGAGAGGGGGGAATCGTATTTCTTCTGATAATTGCAAAATATTGACTTTCTTTCGGCATTTAGTGGTAATATAATTCTGTCAGATAAAAATCATCTGCATTTATAATGGAAAATAATTTGATAATTTAATAAATAATTTGTATTGAAAAAATTTTGTGTAAAATTATATAGAAGAAAGTCATGTGGTAACCCCATCATACTAGTTTAAGTTAATAACAACATGAACTATTCTTTGAATCTGGGTAAAACAATCAAATGGGAGAGGGATTGAACGGAGTTTTAGGACACCCTCACTAAGAAATATTTGTAAAAAAAAAAAAATTGTTTCTATAATAAATTTGTATGGTGGAAAAAAGAAGTGTGTGTAGATGTCACACCAGATTATTTTAGAAACTTTCTTAACATTGGTTTTTGAAAATGTATCTCAGTTTTCATTAATAATTTAATTCATGGAATAGATTTACATTTCATAATTCAATATAAATACTGCAAGAAGTAATTTATTATGAAAATCGCTTTCGCAGAGTCTATAAATATATTATTAAATTTAAATATTTTTATTTAAGAATGTTAGATCACATTACGGAATACCAAATAAAAACATATATCGTGATACAAATATCGATAGCGCATATACAAAAACAATGAACTAATAAGTAAAATGTTTTATGAAATCAATATTACAACTTTTCTGACCTGTATAGATAATACTTTACATAAGAACTGTGGAATTACGGTTTTCTTATGGCTTCAAAACAAGTAAGAGATTCTCTTTTAGAGCTTAAAGCACAAAGATTATAGGTTTTTTTTTTTTTTTTTTTTAAGTTCTCAAAATAGTTTTGATATTTTAAGGTCAAAAGAAACCTTTATAAATCTCTATGTTTAGACGAAGACGATCTATTTTTACTTTCTTTTGTATTAAATACAAAAAAAAGTATTGGATTCGTAAAAAAAAAAAAAAAAAAAAAAAAAATTGCCTAGCGTTTTTTAATGAATTTACACATTTTGAGAGGTCTAGAACACGGTTTAACAATTTTTAGAAAATGTCTGTCTTTTTGTCTATATGTGACAAAAAATTTGCAGTAGTTTTAGCTCGAGAACTAATGCACAGAATTAAATTTTATATTTAGTTGCACCTTGATATAAATTGGTGTTAGTTAACTTTGGCAAATGTCGCTGAACACATAATGCTGTGATTTCTCCCAGTTGACGGGAAGATTATATCTCAGCTCCTCTAATACATAATTGCACTTGAAATGTAAAGGAATCATTATGAAACACTAAACGGATTCAATCTGAAAGCATATCGATCGACAAGTGGCGCTACTGAGCGACAATTTCCCCCGTATATGGAAAGGTTATCTCATAAAAAACAATACTATTGTAAAAGTCACCCCGCCCAGCAAAAACTCTTACCTTTCTTAAGCAGCCAAAAAAAGGACTGATATCAAATTTCACCGCCGCTATTGAAACCCGGGTACTCAATGCCTAGCTTTTTGAAGATCTGCGAATAACACTGCATGTATCTTTCTAATAAATCCTAATCTCTTTCAACATTCTTTGTTATCTGTGTTAGTTTTTTCGCTGCATTATAAAGTCATAATTTAAAGTATTTTTACGGCGGGGTGCGTAATAATATTTTAATCTTTACTAACTATATTTTTTATTAATTAAAACTTCTACACAGGGAACGCACCCCGCCGTAAAAATACTTTAAATAGGATAACATGGGAATGGCTGCCTTAAGAGACTTCATTAATCTTTAGATAGGGACAGTAACGTCAGTTGTCAGACTTCAGTCTAGAATTTTATAAGAGCCCCTTTATAAAAGTTAAATAATGTTTGGTAATACAAACCATGATGGGGTCCAAATATCCCATATTACGTTGTGAATAACATTGAGATTCAATGCGCAGGGCAGACAGTGTGTCAGGATCATGTAGATTGCTTTTACACTATTCTTGTATATATATCCACCTTTATGAACCAATGCTTTCTTTATCCTGTTCCAGCTGGCATTTCGAAGAAAACTACGAAAAACTTTGAACGGCCAGGTCGATTAACGTAGCTTAGTAATTAACCCGACACCTCACGTCATCTAACTTTGAGAGTGGAACCTCTCGGCCATGAGGAAGCACTACGTAGTGAGGAAATGTTGAGGTGTTTCAATGTAAAATAAAATGAACGAATAACAATAATAATACTGTTCGGCTAAAACCCTAATAGATAATAATAAAAAGCATTAACATTTAAGAAAGGAAAATCTAAATTACACAAATATGAAGATGTTCAGCAATTCAGAAAATGGGGGTAATAGTTATAAATGGAAACAAATTACGGTCTTCATTAGAAATTTTCAAAATTGAGCAAAATGTCTGAAAGTGAGGACTTCTTGTCACTTTACTTTAGGAGTAGGATTGGAACTTTCAATAATTCAAGCACTTTTATGAGTGGAAGAGATTGTAGCAAAAATTTGATCATTTCACATATTCAACATGGACATTATAGTAAATATTTTTCCATCAAGAGAATATAATCTGAATGCAATGATTTGATTTGAATCCTTTGAGAAATCCACAGCATTTTGATCCACTTTTCTTCCTTATACTGCTTCTTGGTATATGAATTTTTTGCATTCAATTCGAGCTAAGGCCGAGCTTTCTCTAATTATACAGTTACAGCATACAGATGACTTGTTAATTAGCGCTTTTTTGTAGTCATTTTCATTGACCTCTTTTAATTCGTTGGATTAGTTTTCTAGTCTGGATACATTCATTGTTCCACAATATTTAGACAGTGCACAGCTAACAGCTCCAAAGTCATACCAAGTACCTTGTATCATTAGTTCCCCATCATACTATAGGTATGGGAACTATGCCCCTATTACACACACGAGAGTAAGCCCAACTTTTGAACCAATTGTTAATTTCAGCCAATTTTGTTGGCTCAAATCACCTCAAAGCCCAGTGTAATAGGAATTGGGAATACGAACAATTTTTTCTGGCTAGTCAGAAAAAGTTGTTCGTATAAGCAACTCCTTTTACTTTGACAAGCCAATATGAAAAGAAAGTTCCTTACGCTTCGAAAAAAGAGCGCCGGGGAGAAATTCATTCACTGTTGTTCTCTTCGCTCTCCCTCCGTCGTCCCCGTTAAAACAGCGATAAGTAGCTTCGCTTGTCATGTATTGTGTAGGACTGGGCGATACATCGATACATCGCGAAACATCGATTTAAAACCATGCAATTTGAAACCGATAAAGAAATCTTTCTGTTGGCGATATATCGCAAGCGCCACGATTATCAGGAACTCAGCTGCGAACGTACTGCGAGCGACCATATCAGTTTCCGTGAGCCCAACGTTTCACTCCGTGAAAGCCGGTAATCGCTGATACGAAGGAGAGTGGATGATACACGTATAACGCATGCGTGATGCTAGACATTGATTTAATCTGAAATCGCTACTCACAGCTACGATCTGAATATTCGTTATCGCCTTTTCTGATCATGATCTTGCTTTATCGGGAATCGATTAACAGCTAAGCAATAACGCATGCGTGATATGAGACTCTGATATGACTGAGACACTGCGTGATCGTCATCCCATATCTTTATTCGCTGCTACGATATGAATATTCATTGTCGCCATTACAATTTTGATACAAAACTATTATTGCCTATAAATACAATTAATATTAGTTGATGTCATTAATTTTATTAAGAAACAACTGAATAATTTCGTCATTTATTTGCTTCCATATTTGTTTAAAAAATTTTTTTAATATACATATATATAAATATATATATATATATATATTAAAGATTTTAACTGTTTTGATTTAAATAAATTTTTAAAAGCTATGTCATCAATTTATACTGAATTTGGTTTTAATATTTTAACAATTATTTCATTTCTTTCAAATATTTTATTATATCTGATCAATATAGCGAAAATTTGGTGTTATTTATATTTATATTTTTATTTTAATAAACAAACCAAAGCAAATTCTTTACTCAGGATACTGATTGTTTTCCACTGTGAATCTAATTTCAGAGACAGCAGGAAGGAAGTGCCTTTATTTTAGAAATCTTAATATTCTATAGTATAATCTATAGATATAAAAGAGTAAATTCACAGATTCACTGATCACTGACTCAACATAGCCGTGGCTATTCTATGGGAGATAAAGATAAAAAAAACTTGTGAGCAAGTTGGTTTTAGGACACTGACGGGACACAAGACGGGATTTTGTGAAATACCTCCCCTCCCCCGTTTCCCCCGGGGCGGGGCAGAAGGCAAATCACCTTTATAAGCATAACTCGGCTCCAAATAGCTTCACGGTGAATAAATTGCAGAGGGAGGTTACCGAAAGAGAATGATATAATAATATACACACGCACACACAAAGAAAAGCCCATACGCATACACAAACGGGCCTTGATTAACTTCATGATAGGCCCCGAGGAACACATATTTTCGTGGGCCCGTCTCCCTCTTGCTCTGTGCACCAATCAGCACATATATAGACATACCTGTTTATAGGACTAATATGGCAGATATTGCATTATGACACCATTTTTTTTCATTTTTAGTCGTAAAAGGCAAAATGGTATTTTCAGGGCCAGTTTTATGGCCTTCGGCTACTCAGGTCACATGCCCCGAATGCCTCTTGTTAATCGGCTCTTGCACGCAGATTTTTCTTCTATATTTTTCTATACAAATTCACTCAAAATAAATAACTTTATTAAAATTAAAAAAAAAAAAAAAAAAAAAAACTTTTATTTAAAGTATCACAGATCAATAGTTCAATTATTCGTTTTAAAGATATTGACGAAATTTTTTAAAAGGTGCCCATATCGAAAATTTGCCCTCTTCGGAGGGGACTTATCCCCAGGAGAAAAGCGTATTACAAATTGACAAAAGTATTATTGACAAATATTTCAATTTACTTCTTATATATTTTATAAAAATAGTTCAAGGTTTATAAGGTAAGTAAAATGCACTCACCTTGTTTGTGAGTATCCTCTTTTATTTAAGCTTTCAGTACCAAGATGTGATATTTCGTAAATGAAAATAAATTAGTTGGAGTTTCAGGAACTTTCATTTGAGTTGACTGATGCTGTTTAAAATATATAATTTGAAATTGATTAAATAATGGTTTTAATTGAATTAAACCAGCCTTCTTTAGCTTGGTTTATGAATAGGAAAAAATATGTTGTGGGAATAAAAAGAAGAACCCACGTGTGTTCCTTTTAATCACATTTTTATTATAAAACTGAACATCGAAGAAGGAGAAAAAAAAAACGAAAAATACATCATTACATGTACATAGAAACACAGACGGCCAATCAGAACAAATGCGTCATAGCGTCACCCCAATGTAGATGTATATATGCATGAAGAAATAAAAGAGTCAAATGAAATGTTTTTAGAATAATATGAAAAAAGAAAGTTTTTGTAATTATTGAAAGAATGTCATTTTGAGTTTATTTCTCACCAACACCCCTGCGTAAACTCGATGACATTTAATCACAGTTCAACAAGGAAATTCGCAATTTTCGAAAAGAATGTCTCGGCAGAGGCTTGGTGAGCACATCGGCGATCATATTTTCCGTACTTACATACTCAATCTTTATTGTGCCCTGCTCAACAAGGTCTCGAATCAGATGGTACCTTAGCTCGATGTGTTTAGTTTTCTGTCGAAACTTGTCATTTTCGGCCAATTTGATGCAAGAAAGATTGTCTTCATAGAGTGTAATAGGACAATTTTGTTGCATATCAATTTCTTCAAAAAGGTTTATAAGCCATTTTACTTCTTGCGCGGCACTTGCTGCAGAAATATATTCCGCTTCCGCTGATGACATTGATACAGATTTTTGTTTTTTGCTTGTTCAGTATACAGTGTTTGCTCCTATGCAGAACAAATTTCCTGTTGTAGACTTACGATCACTGGGATCGTTTGCCCAGTCGGAATCTGCATATACCCTCAAGACAGACTCTTCAATATTATTATATGTCAATTTAAGATTAATTGTACTTTTTAAATATCTCATTAATCTTTTTACCGCTTCCCAATCTTTTGCTCTTGGGCGCTCATTTCTTCTACTCAAAATATTTACCGCGGCGCTAATATCCGGACGTGACACGTTTGAAATATATAACAATGCGCCTACAGCCTGTCTATATTGTGTATTTTCTGGTAAAAGGTTTTCTTCGTCATTTAATTTTATGTAACCTGTGTCCATAGGAGTGTCTGTAGGTTTTGAATTTTCTAAACCGTATTTGACTATAAGTTCTTGTATTTTGTGTGTTTGATCAAGAGTCATTGTATTTTCATTAGGACGATTAATATTTATCCCAAGATATTGTTTTGCTTCTCCCAAGTCTGTTAACGGGTATTCTTGTTTTAGTTTGTTTACAATTTCATTTATTTGTTGATCATTCCCCGCTATTAACAAATCATCGACATACACAAGTACATAAGTAGTTACATCGTTTTGTTTACGTTTATAAAGACACTTGTCGAATTGACTTTGAATAAAGCCTAAGTTAAGTAATGACTCATTCAATTTTAAATTCCATGCTCTCGCGGCCTGCTTTAGCCCGTATATTGCCTTTTTTAATTTACACACTTTATGTTCTTCCCCGGATACCACGTATCCTTCTGGCTGATGCATATAAACATCTTCACTCAATTTACCGTGTAAAAATGCAGTCTTGATATCAATATGTCTAAGACTTAAATTCTTATAAAGACTCATTGCCAAAAAACTTCTCAAAGTTGTGTGAGACGCCACTGGGGCGAAAGTCTCATCGTAGTCTATTCCATATTTCTGTGAAAAGCCCTTTGCAACCAGCCTAGCTTTGTATTTTTCAACACGGCCCTGACTGTTATATTTTGCTTTGAATGCCCATTTGCACCCTACTATTTTCATCCCTGGTGAAACCTCAACTAAATCCCAGGTGTCATTCTGCTTGAGTGAATTTATTTCATCTAATGTAGCATTGATCCAATTTTCCTTTTCTACAGGGTTTTCCATACTTATTATATCATCCCAGCATTTTGGTTCACTTATTCTTTCATTGTGTAATGTGAATGCGAATCTATCTGGTGGTACCCCTTTATTAGATCTTTGTGATCTACGTGGAGTATTTTGTGAATTATCTGACACAACACTATCATTAGTTTCATCTATCTCTGAGTCTATTATTTGCAAATTTGGTGATGGATTTTTATTATCACTTTTCTCATCATTGTTTTGTGATGTTTCATATTTAAGTATCGCTTGTTTTTCATTTTCTACAAATTTTACGGTTCGACTAATAATTATGTTTTTGCCATTTGTGCAGATCCTATATCCTTTACTTCTGTTATCGTACCCTACGAATATACCTTCCTGTGCCGTATTATCTAATTTTCCCCTGTGTACCTTTTGTACGTATGCATAGGCACGACAACCAAATGGTTTTAACATCGATAGGTCAGGTTTTCGACCTGTCCATAATTCATAAGGTGTCAATTCACACGAAGATGTTGGGAGTCTATTTTGCAAGTAAACTGCGGTATTTATTGCCTCCCCCCAGAAAGAATTTGGTAAATTGCCATCCTTTAATAAACAACGTGCCATTTCAACTAAAGTACGATTTTTACGTTCAGCAGTTCCATTTTGAGAAGCTGAATAGGGAACAGTGAATTGGTGGTCTATACCTAATTTTGTTAAGTAATCATTTAATTCTATCCCGGTATACTCCCCTCCGTTGTCGGAGCGGATTGCATGCAAAGTTCGTCCGAACTTGTTTGATGTCATTGCGATGTATTTCCTCAATTTTGTGAAAACTTCATCCTTTTTTCTTAGTAGGTATATAACTGTAAATCTACTGAAATCGTCAATGAATGTTAAAAAATAGTATTTTCCACCGACCGTGGGGGTTGTCATTGGTCCACACAAGTCAGTGTGTACCAACTCTAGTGCTTTAGTTGCCCTAAACTGAGCCTTTTTGGGATAAGGATTGTCCGTTAATTTAGTTAATATGCAAGTTTCACATGCATTATCATGTTTGCAGTTGTCTAGTTTTATCTCAACTGCCATGTTGTTGTTTACCAATTGTTTATATGACTAATGTTTCTATGGCCTAATTTAATGTGCCATTTATCAATGCAATTTTTATTTTCGCATGTTTTTACCATGTTTATAGTGTGTGTTGTATCATAGTTAACTTTGCATTCGTATAAATTGTTGTTAATGTAACCTTCAATGCATGTTTCTCCTTCATGCATTATTTTGCATGATTTGTTTTCAAATATTGCTACACAACCATTTTCAGTAGCCTCTTTTACAGATATGAGGTTTGTCTCTATCTCTGGTACATATAAAACATTTTTCAATATTATAGTATTATGTGTGTTATTGGAATTTATGGTGTTTAATTTCACAGACCCATGACCCAGGGATTCTATCTCCTGTCCATTCGCGATTGTTACGCGTGAATTATTATGATTAAATTCATGAAATTTACTCCTATCATTGCATACATGCGTTGAACAACCTGAGTCTACATACCAATTGTTAGATTTCTCACCGATAAATAGAGTGAATATTTTATCGTTAGGTTTTTTATTTTCACTCTCAGTAATAAGAGCCCTATCCGCGTTATGTCTGTCTTGAGAGTACATACCAGATTTGAAAGTTGATCTGGCATTGCTGGCTTTTGTTTGTTTCAGAGTCTTTTCTTTATTTTTATTTTTAAGATGCCAGCATTCTTCAATTGTATGCGATTTTTTTTTACAATAACGGCAGAACTTTGAATTTTCTGGTTTCGGTTTAAATTTAACCTTTAACACTGAATTATTTTCAGATTTGTTTTCTTTTCTTTTAGAAAATTCATCAATCAATTTCGAGCGTATAAACTCTGGTACAAGATCCTTTTCATCACGCGATTCTAAAGCGGTGATTAGTACATCATAACTTGGAGGTAAGGAACAGAGCATTAGGGCTGAAAGGTGCCTGTCATTTATTTCTTCTCCGATTGATACTAACTTATCTCGTAATTGATAAATGTACGTTAAGTGATCGATCATATCGCCACCCTCAGTTAATTTCGTAGAGTAAAGCTTTCTAAGCAAAAATAGTTTACTGCTGAGGGTTGAACGCTCATGTACAGCTTTTAAAGCGTTCCAGCATTCTTTAGCGGTCTCGAGATTTTTGACATGGATTATTTGATTATCCTCTATTAAAAGGTTTATGATAGCGCGTGCTTTCCTATTTTTGTTATTCCATGTGTCCGTAATGGGATTCGGAGCATCGTTAATAACCACAGAATATAAATCTTCCTTTTGGAGAAACATTTCCAATTTAAATTTCCAAACATCGTAGTTTTGTGCGTTAAGTTTTTCAATTATAGTGTCCTTGAGGATACTCATTTTAATATTTCAATTTTGTTTTCTTTCTAGTTTATAATAACTGCAATTTTATATTTAATCATTCATATGTTTATTTTAAACATTCTTATATATATTTTCACTTCTTTCGTTTTTAATGTTTATACAGATTTCTATACTTTCGTTTTCAAGAAACAAGAAAAAAACATATTTATTTATTTTCGCTTACATTTTTTATCATTATTATTATTTTAAATGTAGCAAAATAATATTATTTTAAATGTAGCAAATGTTTCTTCACTTATGCAAAGAAAAAAAACTTTTGTCAAGAATAAATTTAAAATCTCAATTTAGCGCGTCAGTGGTCATAATCTATTACAAATTGACAAAAGTATTATTGACAAATATTTCAATTTACTTCTTATATATTTTATAAAAATAGTTCAAGGTTTATAAGGTAAGTAAAATGCACTCACCTTGTTTGTGAGTATCCTCTTTTATTTCAGCTTTCAGTACCAAGATGTGATATTTCGTAAATGAAAATAAATTAGTTGGAGTTTCAGGAACTTTCATTTGAGTTGACTGATGCTGTTTAAAATATATAATTTGAAATTGATTAAATAATGGTTTTAATTGAATTAAACCAGCCTTCTTTAGCTTGGTTTATGAATAGGAAAAAAATATGTTGTGGGAATAAAAAGAAGAACCCACATGTGTTCCTTTTAATCACCAGAGCTGCCAACCAAATCCGGCAAATTGTTAACGCCTATTGAAAAACGCCTCTTTTTCTACACCACTTAATTTTTAGAGCAATTCTCTTCAAATACATCTATGATGAATTAAGTAGAAAAATACTCTAAAAATTAAGTGGTGTAGAAAAAGGGGCGGTACTAACAATTTGCCGGATTAGGTTGGCAGCTCTGAATCACATTTTTATTATAAAACTGAACATCGAAGAAGGAGAAAAAAAAAAAACGAAAAATACATCATTACATGTACATAGAAACACAGACGGCCAATCAGAACAAATGCGTCATAGCGTCGCCCCAATGTAGATGTATATATGCATGAAGAAATAAAAGAGTCAAATGAAATGTTTTTAGAATAATATGAAAAAAGAAAGTTTTTGTAATTATTGAAAGAATGTCATTTTGAGTTTATTTCTCACCAACAAAGCGTCGCTTCTGTATATCTATTTTTTTTTTTTTTTTTTTTTTTTCCTATTTTATTATTACTATTATAAACAAATATTTTTAATTTCATAATGATTCGTTCAGAGCCCGACTTAGACTACTGGCAGCCCCGGGGCAAACTTATTTTGGGGGGCCCCCCCTACCAGTGGTATAACAAGTTGTCAGGTTGCATAATCGCATGACTATATTGTGACACATCTCCACGACTGAAAGTATTACATGCCCCCCCCCCCTACACCATGCACACGCATTCACTCACTGAAGGCTTAAAATATTTTGCTCCCCCTTCTCAACGCGCTTACAGATATTGTGTGCATCCTTCATGAGCCTGAACTCCACCCCTTAATCTTATATCCCGTTCAACGCCTCTACTGCTCCTGTTATCAGTCCATATTGATTATTTTGAAATCTACATTACAGTGACTAGAGCTAGTGTTCTTTCCAGAGTCACTCGAGCAAGCAGCTTGCCTACAATTTTTGTTAACTGCTCAGCTAAAATTTCGGTGTTGTACACTTTTATATTAGTGACTACATGAAATTATTAATTTACATATGTTCTGTCAACTGTACACATACTCAGGTCTGGAATCAAAATGAATCTACGGAATACACTCTGAAAAACATGGAGTATCATTTATATTATATATGAGTGAAAAAAAAATTGATTAGAAGCCATTATATCTATTTTAGAAGCACATCTAAAAGCTGATTTAAAAGTTATAGCTAAGTGTTTTAAGGCATCAAATGCTGCTTCTAAGATTTATACAATGCATTTGCATATAACAAGACAATAAATAATACTATCTTTTCGGAGTCGAACGTCATGTAACTCAATGGACCATGGAGTTTACTGTGCGTTCATGCAATAGTTTCTACTGCTGTATCAGCCAATACCAGTCGCTTAAAAAGTAGACACCCATAACAGTTGCCATTTGTGAATAATATCGATTATGAATTTCTTTTAAAAATAATGGGCTGCTAATAATTTAAATAATTATTTCTTAATCGCGTTTTTTTTTTTTTTTTTTTTTTTTTGGAAAGAAAGAGATATGCAGAGGGTGAGAAGATAGATTTTTAATAATTATTAAAAAAAAGTCAATTTTTACCTTTTTGCACCTATTTAACACAAATCCTAGGTATGTGTATGGGGGGCCCCCTCCAGAAGGGGGGGGCCCAGGGCACATGCCCCGCATGCCCTGGCGTTAGTCAGGGCCTGGATTCGTTAAAAATAATTTTCATTGTGTACGTTTATAAGAAATTTCGGTCTATACCACCAAGTTAAGAACTTAGAAAAATCCGGATTGGAACGCCACCTGATGGACGATTATCACCAAAAAGCAATAAGAACTATTTTATGTCATGGTGCAATTGCATATAAGTTTACATGCAATTCTGTGCAGTGTAATAGTTCCTGAGATACAATTGGAACAAAATTTTGCTCACACACAGATAGGCATTTTCTAAAATTTTCTAAAAATGGTCAATCATGTTCTAGATATCGCAAAACATGTAAATCCATCGAAAACTGGAAGTTGAAATTTTTTATGAATCCAATGCTTTCTTCTGTTGAGTACGGAAGAAAGTAAAAAGATTGAATTCATGACGCAGGATAATATATTATAGCTATAGTACGAAGCTGGATGAAATTAAGCGAAAAAATATAGCAAGATTAAGGGAGAATGGGTTTTAAGACGCTCTAGAGTTTAAATATAGAAAATAAAGGACATAATGGGAAAATCTCTTAAACTGAATTTGTGAGTTTTAAAAAATTATTTGTATGTGGGTTAGTATTTTTTAAACATCTTTTTAGGCAGCAATGTTTGCTTTATACTTGAGACTACACGAAAACAACCATTCATCATTTATTTCTGTGGGAGGGGGAGTGGACCGTCCCTTTGCCTACGTCCTTGCACATAACATCACATTAATACAAATCATTCCCATTTTTTTTTTTTTTTTTTTTTTTTTTATATGAAAGTGAGTGACTACAAATAATTATTTTCTTAATTTGTTTATCGTTGGTTCTCTAAACTCTCTCGTGGTTAAAGTTTTAATGGATAAAATGGTACTTCTATCTTGTTTGTTTACACTGCCGACTTGAACGAAAATTAATCTAATAATTCTCAGAAAATTAGAAAATAAATCCTAAATTAAAAGTATTCCCTGATATTAAACTATAATACGATTTTGTTATTTCTTATAGGTACTACTTTTATAGACTTTGGTTGATATAACATATTTTAAAGTTTTGAACTTTTTTGACGTGAACAATTCAGCTTAAGAATGCTCAAAAAATAAATTTTGATGTAGTTTTATCTGAATAAATGATATTTTTTACATGTAAAATTCTAATGCGTCAGTTTAATTTTACTTTAAAATTAATAATATCGAGTTTCAAGTAGGTTATAAATATACGAAAAATGGAAATTTCCGAAATTTGTAATTTAAATAACGGATATTCATTATAGAAAAAACTCGGTATGTGTTATACACGGAGTAATATTAATAGGAGTTGAAGGTCCAATGGGAGAAAGCTACGAAACTGTGATCTAAATTTTTGGTAAATATTGAGGGCGCCACTTGTCATTCCTCCCTACTTCGGCGCGGATATACTGTTGTTTTCAATAGAATTTTGCTGTAGTACATTTAAAATTTTTTATTTTAAGCAATTTAATTTCTTTGTAAGTTCTTAAAACTGCATAATTCAGATGTTTCAAATAAATGCTTCGTTCCTAGTTGTAAAACAGGCTATGTTAGTGATAAGAAAAACAAAAAAAAAAGCCCTAGGAGAAAAATAAAGTCCGAGTTCGTGTTTTCTGCACCTAAAGTAAGTTTATTTTTTTTCTTTACAAAATTTCATCCATTCTCCTTCCTTCCAATTGTCTGTTTTAGCTAGCTTCGGTTCATAAGAATCGTCATTTTTTAAAAGCTTTCTTTCAAAGTAAAATTAGTATAAAATGGCTCTTAAAAAAACATGTTGGTTAGAATACTCTATTTAATGAAATTTGCTTTCAATCGAAATTTTTTCAGCTTGATATTATTTAAAAAAAAATAATTAAAACGAGACATTTCCCCATTGAATAACATTGCGGAAGCTGGAGAGATGGAAGGATTGCACGCTGGCGCCATCTGTAAACATTAGAAAACAACATCACAAAATTTCAGCGTTACCTTCTTCTCCTGTCTTTTTACTCCGTGGTGTTATAACAATAATCATAACACACACGCATACGCGCAAACGAAACCTTATAATAACAACTTTACCTAAATTAAATGCGCATGGCTGTTAGCGTTACCCGAGAAACACCACGTGGAGGTCGCCATGCATCGTTTCTCATGGGGAGTTTTGATAAGGCAGGTCCCATAGCCTACTGCCAGCAAGCATCCCGATGTTATTTAGTCTTTTACACTTCGAATGCAACAACAACAACATATTTTCATAAAATTCCTCAATTTCCGGAATTTCTTTTTTTTATGATGTTGTGGAGAAACAGAAACTGGTTGATTTTCAATAACCGTTTCCACTGTCTGAGAATGAACTGATTCCACTTCGATAAACGGAGGTTCGTCAGTAGAATTATCAGGCAGTGCAGTAGAAACTGTTTCTTTTCCATCGAGTGCGTTCACTACCTGAGACTGAACTGAGTCCACTTCGGTTTGGAACGGAGGTTCATCAGTAACAGTATCAGGCAGTGAAATAATATTACCAACTTTTGGCAGTTTTTTTATATCCAACTTTGGATGCTTGCAAACACGAGCTTTATATAAAGCTGGGTTATAAAATTTTTGACAATCATTATTCATTGACAAATAACGTCCAGCAAAGATGGAAGTCACTGGACACGCATACCTTTCCCGAGCATCATAGGATGATGCTCGAAAAGTTTAAAAATAAACCACATGAGGAACTTTTTTAAAAAGTAACTCACGAAGAGAACACCTAAGAACGAAAGATACATCATTCTCAGATAAGGGTCAGTAATTAGACTGAAGAAAATTGTTAAAAAAAGAAACTTTTCATTGTTGTAAAAATATATATATAAACATTGTTGTTTATCAAACAATTATTTTTTATTAAATAGTTGTTGCAATTGTTCATTCAATTGTTGAACTAAAATATTGGATACATTGTTTAAAAAACAAATGATGGCAAAAATTCGTATAACATGAAAATTAATTTTGTATTCCATGTCATGTGAAAATTTCGATCAAATTAAAATATGTCATTAATATAACGATAAAGTTAACAGGAAATGATAGCATATCAAATAGAGAAATTATTCTATAAACTGGGTTGCAGCCATAGATATAGTAATAAGACATAGATTGATCATTGGGAGGGAAAAACTGATTCTTTTTTACTCGGAGAAAAGTCCACAATATGGCCGTCTTTCGCCGAGTGAATACACACAGATAATTTAGAAAATAAAATTTATGAATAATTTATGTACTAAAGATGAATGAAAAACTGCAGATACAATTAAAAATTAATTTTTCTTTTTCTTTCTTTCTTTTTTTCTTTTATATATTTATTAATTTAGTTAATATTTAAACTATTTTAAATGCTAAAACTAAACTACGCCGCTGCTAACTATATTTAAAAGAATTTTGAAAATTCTATATTACTTACTAATGTAAAATCTTAAAAATATCAAACTTTTAAAAACGTATTCCATTAAAAATCAAACCAGTTTTTATTTCATAATTATATCAAGGCAACTGATTATAAAATTTATATTTTTCATAATTTAGTCAAATATATTTTACTTTTATAATAACTTATCCATTTATTTTGATAAATTTATTTGAAGAATTAAAAGACGCAATATTTCAACATTTTGAAAATTCATCAACATTCTATTCTATTCTATTACAATTGCCGAATTTCAATGGTTTCTATGCCACTATATGGCTGATGCCATAAAATTTTTTCAGCATCAAACATTTTTGCATGATAACAATGGGATGATAGATCTATATAAATTACTATATCTATGGTTACAGCAAGTATTAAAACTCCTGTTATTTTTCATTATATGCTGCTGAAAATCTGTTGCCAGATAGTATGAAATTTCGAAACTTCATCAGTTGCAACTATATCAAGATGAAAAATTTCACCATAACTAAATTTCAGGACGCCCATAATGCACAAAAATGTGTCAAAACATTTAACAGTCTTATGGCAGTGTCTACTAAAGACTCTAAATTTATGTGCTGCGCTGTGTTGTGTTGTACATTTTAAAGCCGACTACAACGCGATTGGCTTAAGTCCTAGTGAAGTACCCTTCGTGGAGATCTTTCTAAGCAGTTTTTTCTATATACCTTGAGAGTGGGGGGGGGGGGGGGATAAACCCGTGTCCAAAAATAACTTCGCTTCAAATTATCTCAGCAAGATTTATTTTTATGTGTAGGTTGTTTATGCCTTCCCAACACACACTGTAAAATGATTTTACGAAATTTCTCACTGGCCCCCTTTAAAGGCGGGGGGAGGCAAAAACACGCTTATAAGTGCAACTCTGCTCCAAATTAACTCAGGATAGTGATTTTTTTATATGTCGATTGGTACTCAAGACGCATACTACAAAGGGATGTTGTAAGATTTCGTCCTATCCTCTCCTTGGGGGTGGGGGGCAAAAAACTTGTTTCCAAGTACATATAATTTTGCTTCAAATTATCTCAGTAAGAATAATTTTTACGTGTGGGTTATTTATGAGTTCCGAAGACGCGTTATAAAGGGATTTTGGGAAATTTTCCCTTTTCACCATTTTGAGGGCAAGAGGGGGGGGGGGGGGTCAAAAACACGTTTTAAAGAGTAACTCTGTTCCAAATTATCTCAGGAAAGCATTATTTTGACATGTTGATTGGTTATGCGTACTCAACACACACAAGCTACAAAGTGATTATTTTAAATTCTGTGATTGGGGGGGGGACGTTTCCATGCGTAACTCTGTTCCAAATTATCTTAGAATGGCAATTTTTGATGAGTGGACTTCTTATGCGTATTCAACACACACTACAAAGTGATTTTCTGAAATTCCACCCTACCGCCCCTTAGAAGGCGGAGGAGGGGGGTAAACATGTATTTATGCGTAACTCTGCAGTAAATTACCTTAGGAAAGAGATTTTCGATGTGTGTCAGTTACATGTATCTAAATTATAATATAAAGATATTTTGCGAAATTCCCTCCTCCTTCTTACCTTTAAGTGTTTAAAAAACACGTTTTAAAACATCACTCTGCTTCAAATAAACTGAGGATCCCGATTTCCTAATGTATCGGATAGGTATGTGTATGCAACATGCGCAATAAAGGGATTTTGTGAAGTGTGGCGAGTAGGAAAACCGCTACCGAATGTAGCGAAAAATTTAACTTAGATTTTGTCTAAGTTAGTTAAGTTATTTAAGTAATTTAAGTTAAGATTTTGTCTAAGATATTTTGTTCTGATTTCAATAATTTTTTTTATTATTATTAATTATATGGTATTTTAAAAATTCATTTCAATATAATGACCAGCGAAGCGGGCAAAGCCTGCTAGTCTATAATAAAAGAACTTATATCGTTATTTTTATATATGATCATTTACTTATTTTGCGTGTGTTTGAATTTAGGTTTCATGTTTTTATTAATGTCTTCTGTTTACAAAAGACGAAAATGTTGGAGTTCATGAGAATTTTTAATTACCAGTTTTCAATGAATATTTATTTATTTTCAGGTGTCTTAACACAGGATTCGGCCATTTTTAGAAAACATGTGTCGTGCGATAGCTCCGGTATATAATTTCCACCATGGAAGATAAGGCTATATCGCAGTTTCTATAGCGTATCAATGCACGAAACTTGATAGGAATGAGAGTCGTGACGAAAACCTATGCTTATTCAATTAGTGTGCATATTTGCTGAGAAATAATGCTGTTATGATGCAATGTAACCCTGTTTACGGGAATGCAATATATTAACTTCTATTATATATAAATGCAGCAAACTTAGAATGTAAAATGGATATTTTGAAAAACTATGCTATGTCAATTTGGCATTTTATAATGGTGGCCGAGAAAGAAAATCGGTATATCATTAATTGATGGTCCTTACATAGAATTACATCTATTCATTTAATTTGTCTTTTATTCTTGATTTATTTGTTTCATATCGCAGGTAAAATTTATTTTTCTCAATACATTGTTGCAATTGTGACGTCAATTGTTTTCTGTTGAATCATCCTTCTTCAGTTATTTTATTCATCCTCCAAACCACGAAAAAAAAAAAAAAATCTTTATTTTTGTAGCTATGACATTAGTTTCAGCATTATCTCGGGCAAATTTGGGCTTTTTTTTATTAAGAAGGTTTTGCAAAAGTTTATTGCCTTAATTATGTATTTTAGAAACATTTTTTAGTGAAATTCTGAGACTGTTGAACGTGTTTAAATGTCATAATGCTACTACATGACAACACAGTAATGTATGAATTAAATTTGTGCATAAATGTATTTCCATTATTTGTTTTTCTATATTGATTTTGATTTGGTGTTGCATTAATAAGAAGTTGTACATATAAAAGAAGTTAGCGTATTCTATATATTTTATGATATAATGAGCTTGTCACATTCAATTCGAGCTTTATATATATGTTACCGCTAAAGTGCAGAAATCAGTTAATCTGCAGATTATCTAGGTAATCTGCACATTAACTAGTGTGATCCGTTAAAGTGAGAAAAATTGTTTCATTTCTCAAATTACCTAGGTAATCTGCGAATTACCTAGGCAATCTGCACATTACCTACTATACACTCGTTAAAGTGAAAATAAGACCTCTGGTGGTGTAATGTTACAGCACGCTGTATTGTATTTGTCTTTTTCATTCGGGAAAAGAAAAAAAAATAGTTATCTTTTCTTTCTTTACTTATTTTAATCTGTATGTGTTTTAATTTTTATGTCGTTTAAAGTTATATTTGTTTTATTTATTTATTTTTTATTTATTTCATCTTTTTTTATTCTGTCAATATAAGTTTGAAGATGTTATGCATTTTTAATATGAAATATAATATCTTTAATAGCTTTCAATAAAGTCTATTTTATAAGTGAATGTTAGAATTGTAATACAGTAACGATTTCTTTTCAAATAAAAATATTTAACAATTAAAAAAAAAAAAAATGTTTTAACAACTTATATTGCTATTGCTATATTTTAAAAAAAGTTATGCACCAATTTTTAATTCGCTAAAGAAATATTAAATTAGACAAATCAGAAGCATTTTAAGAAGTACTTCAAATAATTAAAATAGCTTGAATAATTTTTAGAACGCATGAAAATTAAAATGACAGTTTTCCAATGCTTTATTAAATTATATTTTGCAGCATACATATATCTGTACAATTTTAGCAAATATATTAATTTTACAATAAAAAAAAAAAAAAAAAAAAAAAAAAACTTTATTAACACATTTTATGCGATAAACTACAACGAAATTATCTGAAAAAGCGAACAAAATTTAAATTAAAAATATAATCATGATATATAAAATATATAAAGGAAACTTGAAATTGAAAGAAACAAAAAAGAAAATTGTAATGAAGTGCTAAAAAATGCATAAAAATTTCATATTAAGTATTTATTAAATAATGCCATAACATTGAATGACATATTTTCCAGAGTTAAAAATTAATACATGTTTTTTTTTTTTTTTTTCAGTAAGTAATAGTAATTTAAATCAATTTTAAAATAAATTAGTTTCAAAAAGTTGTGATTTAATAGTTTTATTTCGGAAAAAATAGTTACTGTGCTGTAAATTTAATATTCATAATTCAAAATGAAGTTTCACGAGAGAAAGCTTTTAATTAAAATTAGATTTCATTAATAAAATGCAGACCCTTATCAAACTTATATTGACAAAATTTAAAAAGAGAAGAAATAAATCAAAACAATTATGACTTACTTGTTACTTTAAATTTTGTGTTGGTCATAAGAAGAAACCTAATATCATAGCTTCGATGATCCACGTTTTGCACTTACTGTTTATCATAGCGGAGCGGAAGGGATAAAAGTTTTGGTTTGTGTTTGAAGGTCAATCGCGTCACAGACTAATCTGGGATTCGCGTACCTGTATCACATGACTGTTTGACGTCATCGTGAATGTAAAAAAACTAAGGCTCGAAACAAACATTTGAACTTTAACGACACAGAAGTCGTTAATCTGCAGATTACCTAGTTAAAATGCAGAAAACTCTTTATTTCGCACTTTAACGGGTCATTTTAGTTAATCTGCAGATTAGCTAGGTAATCTGCAGATTAAAGGATTTCGCGTTTTAACGGTAACATATATATATATATATATATATATCTAGAATTGACATTTAAATTAGCATTATGAAAGGGATTAAAAAATATTGGAGTCCAATATCGTGATATATCGTGATATCGCGATTTTGAATTGACAATATATCGTGATATTGAAATAGTGGCATCGCCCACTCCTAGTATTGTGTACCCTGAAAACCAGTTTTT
Source organism: Salticus scenicus (assembly GCA_963930645.1). NCBI lineage: Eukaryota > Metazoa > Arthropoda > Arachnida > Araneae > Salticidae > Salticus > Salticus scenicus. Next base: position 39,263,095 of record OZ005653.1, on the reverse strand, counting down.
CGAACAATTTTTGACTTAACTATTGTAACCCTCTTTTGGATTTCGGATATCAAAAATTGGAGTAAAAATTGGCTCAAATGAGAGTTGTCTTAAAGATCGCTGTGCGTAATACTGCCTGTGAAAATTTTCGACCTCGATTTTTTGACTTTTTTACACGTTTCCAGGTATGAGGAATCCAAAAATATCAAAATGGGTATGGTGTCCGTCTGAGCGTGTTAGTATGTTAGTCTGTGTACACGATATCTCACGAACAAATGATCGCAGAGAGGTCGGACCAGTTTTAAAGTATTAATTATGACACTGGCAAGAACCCTATTCATTCGCAATATTCAAATTAAGAAACTTCAGAAGTTATTTGAAATTTACGATTTTCTTAACATGGGAGAATAGGGCAAAATTTCACTTAAACGTGCATGAAAAGAAATACTTTTATCGTAAAGATGTAAGAATAGCTTTTAAGTATTAGTTTTGATGCCGGTATGAACATCATTAACCAGAAATATGCTACTTTGAAAATTTCGTAAATTATTCGAAATTTACGAATTTCTTAACATGGCAGAATACACCAAAATTTCGCATAAATGTCCCTTTTGAGGGATATTTTCATCGTAAAGATGTCAGACTACTTTTAAAATATTATATAAGATGCTAGTATAAACATCCTTGACTACGAATTTTCCAATTTAAAAATTTCGGAAGTCACTGGAGATTTAAAATTTACTTAACATGGTGGAATAGGGCAAAAATTCGCATAAACGTCCAATTTGAGGAATATTTTCATCGTAAAAATGTCAGAATACTTTTAAAATATCATTTAAGATACTGGCATGAACATCCCAGACACTGAACTTTTTAATTTAAAAATTTTGTAAGTTATTTGGAATTTACGATTTACTTAACATGGCAGAATAGGGCAAAATTGAGCATAAACGTCCATTTTGAGGACCATAAATATATCAGAGAACTTCAAAATAATATTTATGATACTTGTTTGAACATGATTGACTGCAAATATTCTAATAGGGAAATTACGTAAGTTATTCGAAATTTGAGATTTATCAACATAGCAAAATGGGGAGATATTCTATATAAATATGCATTTTGGATATTGTTGCACTGGAAATAGTAGCATGAAAACTAAGCTACGAAACTGACTACAATAAAATAAATTAATAGATTAGAATAAGATAAATATATCGAACTGTACGGTGGGTAGCCATATTAGGCAGGGATTTTGTTCTGTTACTGTGTCAAGCGTTTGGACAAATTAATTTCTCTTAACGTGAATATAATATGTTCTGTACTAGAAATTTATGAGAACTTACATATGATGGGGAACTGAGCAGAGTCCACCTATGCGAACTAGCTTAATTGTATGATGTACTTGCTGTTCAATCCTCGAACTTGTTCTTATGCACAAGTGCAACAACTAAAGTCCAAACTGAATAATAATATCTATCATTGCTTTACTTTAAATATCTATTTAAACATAAGATAGAGAATATATCGGTTATCTTAGTTTTTACGCTAGAATACTCAGTAGGGCGTATCGAAAAAAAAAAAAAAAAAAGAAAATCAAATTTCCAATTGTACGGAAAAGTTGCCTTGTGCTATTGTTAGTGTGTGTGCAAAATTTTGTTGATCTGAATTAATATCTTCAGTTGCCTCTGGGGTCGTTCATTATACAAAATTCGTAATTTTATCGTTTTTTCAATATTTTTTTTAAATAAGAAATCTGAATCCTTACTTCCAGTAGGGCGGAAAAATTGCCATATGGTTTCCTTAGAGCGTGTGCAATTATTTTTATTAATGTGGTGCAATGGTTTTAGTTGCCTCTACGGGTCACTTATCTGGCCAAATTCGCTCATTTTAATGATTTTCCTTCAACACTTCGACTGTAATTCTTTTAATTACGGTAATTTCTATTCACTTTTTTGTTTTGTATGAACAAATTATGCATTTGTGCAAGTGTGCAACGCATATACTGTTTAAAAAAAAAAAAAAAAAAAAACGTAAATTTACGTGCCTTCGCCCGTTTAATTTTTACGGTCACGACCGTTTTTTTACCAACAAGACGGGCATCCCCGTATTTTCTGATATGACTTGATATTTTCCGCTATGCCACAAAGTTCTTAGTAGTCTTTTACCACTTTTCACTTTCTTCTATATATAATATAGAGAAAGTATTGAATCCGTGAAAATTTTCGACCTCCGATTTTTGATGGATTTACACGTTTTGGAATGTCCTGAACACTAATTGATAGTTTTTAGAAAATATAGTAATATTCATTTTTTATAGTAAAATTCATTAATCGTTTGTAGCACATATCTTCAAAGGAATAATACAAATATTGATTTATATATAAAGTGGTATTCATAATGATAAATTATGGGCAAAACATTAATTAAAGGGTATTTGGCCGGAACCTTTGCTGATAGGCAAAACCCCGTAAATTTTGCTGCAATTTTTTTTACTGTGAACAGAATCCACAATTATTCATTCTAATAATTGTTTATTAAAATGCAAACAATAAAACATTCAGATTGAAAAGGATAGAATACAATTTAAGTATGGAACAATTTGTTCATACAAAATAAATAAATAAATAAATAAATAAATAAATAAGTGAATAGAAATAACCATAATTAAAAGAATTACAGTCGTAGAAGTGTTGAAGGAAAATCATTGAGCGAATTTGGCCAGATAAGTGACCCGTAGAGGCAACTGAAGCCATTGACCCACATCAATAAAAATTTGCACACGCTCTAAGGATACCATATGGCAATTTTTAGGCCCTACTGGAACTAAGTATTCCAATTTCTTATTTAAAAAAAAAATTTGAAAAAACGATAAAATTATGAATTTTGTATAATGAACGACCCCAGAGGCAACTGAAGATATTAATTCAGATTCAGATCAACAAAATTTTGCACACATACTAACAATAGCATAAGGCAGTTTTTCCGCACTATTGGAAATTTGATTTAAAAAAAAAAAAAAAAAAAAAAAAAAAAAAGATATACCCTAATACTCAGTGTCTTTCGATGAGAACAGATACAATTTTAAAATGAATACAAGAGCTGTTTGAATTTCCTGTAATTTACTTTCAGTATCAACGTAGATTTGAGATAATCATTAAAATATATTAAGCAGAATTAATTTCGGCTTTAACAGGTTAAATATGCAAAAATTTTCGACTTCCATTTTTCGATGGATTTACACGTTTTGAGAGGTCTCGAACACGACTGACCATTTTTAGAAAATGTCTGTCTATGTGTGTGACAAAAATTTTGCGGCGACTGTATCACAAGAACTATTACAGAGAAATGCATATAAATTTATATGTAGATGTACAACCTTCACCTAAATTAGTGCCTATCAACTTTTGGTGTCAATTGCACAAAATGATGTAGATGCACCTTGATCTGAGTAAGTGTGTATTAGGTTTTAGTATTGATTTCCCGACAGGTGGCGCTGCTATACAGCGATTTCTACAATTTAAGGAAAGGCTATATCTCAAGAACTACGGCACAGAACTACACATAAATTTATATGTAGATGCACCTTGACATAAACTAGTGCCTGTAAACTTTTGGTGTTAATCTCTCAACAGGTGACGCTGCTATACAGCGACTTTTGCAATTTAAGGGAAAGCTGTATCTCAGCTTCTATTGTGTATAATAAAAAAAACTTGATATGTTAGAAGATGATTATGAGACATTATGCTAATTCAATTTTGATGCATATCGACTAATAGGTGGTGTTGCTATACTAGAATATTCTCTGAGAACAGGAGACTATATCTCAATTTCTAGGGCTTATAAATGTACGAAAGTTAAAAGGGAGATAACCATTATGAAAACGCATTTTTTAAACTATTAATTATAGAGTATAAAACTGTCTTTCTTCGAATATTTAGAGTTAGTTTTCTCTACGATGAAAATCATCTGCATTCATCACGGTAGACAACTTTAATAAATTATTTGTACCGAGTGAATTTGTATAGGAAATAAATATAGAAGAAAGTCTTCTGGTGGCCACAAACATACTAGTTTTGAATGGGCATACCATCAAACTACTTTAAGTATTTTCATTAAAAATCACAAAATAAGGATTTTGGAAGGTTAGAAATCAACCTGACACGTTATTAATCCCAGAAAAAATTATTTTTCACTACCTACTTTTCCTATCTTAGATGGGAAAGTAAACAAAACTACTTTAACCATATTGATAATAGTAATTAACAATAAATAAAAATATCAACAATATTTCAGATTCAAAATGGAAGCAAGGCATAAAAATACTGACTGATTTAGATGCGGATAAAAGAAAAACACATATTGTACAAAATTAATATGGACCTATTTGTAAAAATCAATGTAGACAATACTCAATACCAATTTTTTTTTTTTTTTTACTTTCTTCTATATACATAAGAAAGTATTGGATGAAAATTTATGACATTTAGTTTTTAATGGATTTACATGTTTTGGAATGTTTTAAACATGATTTGACTATTTTAAGATAATGTTAATATGTGTGTTACCAAAATTTTCTAGACGCTGTATCTTACAGAATTCTACAAAACTTTATATTTCATTGGACCTTGACATAAATTGGTGCTGATTAGGCTTTGGCAAATATCCCCTACAAGGAAGTACTGCTATCTGCAATTTCTCCCCATTTACAAGGAGGTTATATTGCAGATTCTATAGTGTATAAATGTACAAAATTTGATACATGAGAGGGCTATCAAGAAAAATTATGCTGACTCAATTTGGGTACATTTCTTTCATTTGGTTCTTTACGTATATATATATATATATATATATATATAAATATATATATATATATATATATATAAATATATATATATATATATATATTTTTTTTTTTTTTTTTTTTTTTCATGACATATTCAGATGCATCAGCTATTATGCTTTCATGTTTCAGTGATTGAGAAAGTGGAACAATAAGTTTTCCTTTAAAAGCTTCTTTGTTACAAAATTTAATTATATTGTGTAAAATTTGCTTACATTCATTACAGAAAAATTTAATATGCCTACTTATACCAAAATCCACTTACATTAATTTCAACAGAAGATTAAACAAAAATGAAAGATATCAAATTAGAAACAACAAAAGAATCATACAACTAAGATCCAGAGATAACAAAAGAATAAAATTCAATTTCCACTTTTTCTCTATTGCTACGTTATCTAAAACCTAAAATTCAAATAATACAGTGTGGTCAGTATTACTTACTTTCTACTATTTCCCAGATGGTTATATATCAGCACTTAATGATTGGAAAAAATTGCATGTATAAAATCTTTATAGTTGTTTTAAATTTTTGTTATTAAGCTATTTTGATAAATATATATACATATATATATTTTTTTTTTGTTCCATTTAACCAGTAGATGTTTCTGTCATATAGAACCATCTACTGGTAAATGTTAAGAAAAATCTCAGCGAAGAAAATGTTTATATAAAAAAAATGTTTTGTGATGGCCACATCAGACTAGTTATTAACCATCTTTCTTTTCTTTAGGTATGACAATTCCTACTGCAATTTCGTGCCCCCTTGTTATCAAGCGACTTGTCAACAAAGATACAACACTCAAACTTTGTTGGCAATTGATCCCTATAACCCACACAGAGGACCTTTTCTTTCCAAGTTTCTGTTTCCATCTTGCTGTGTGTGCTATGTTCCCAAAGTGAAATTCGACAAGACATCGGACGACTACTGAATATTTGGGTTGTATTAACATTGTCAATAAAATTATTTATTTTCTCGAAAGTGTTTTTTGTTTTTCCCAAGGAATTTTTTTTTTTTAAATAAAAGAAATTTTCAGTTAGGTACATATGAAACCTACTTATAAACTAATTAAACTTGAAAACCTTACTTTAATTCTTCATCCGTAGTGACTTTCATTGGAGGCTCTGCAGTATCATCAATGGTCAGCTCTTATGGTCGGCGTTATTTCTTGAATTGATGTTTTTAATGCTGGCCCAACTGCTAGCATGTGGTGTCATGAGTGGCCAATGCTGGCTTACTGCCAGCTGTTGTTCTACTGTACCCAAGAAAAATTACTCTCATAGGTGTAACGTAATTTAAATCTGTTGGATGTCCCAGTACACAAACCTTTTCTGCGATTTCACTAACAAATTTTAAGTAGCACCCCATACAAATTTAAAATAGAGTTTTGACTGTCTGGTAATATTTGTTCTTGAGTTATGTTGATACAGATGCAGGAGTGAAAGTGACTCGAAGGTAAAAACCTCGAAAAGAGGTAGGTGTCCCCTTGCATAATCAGCATGAAATTTTTACAGATTCTAACTGATATTATCAAAATAATCTGGTGTGTCACTCACACAACATTCTCTTACCCTGAAATTTAATACTATTAATACTTGGAGATTAAGGGGTAAGTTAACGAGTTCTGTTATGTAAACTTATGTTAAAACAAATCAAATTAGGACAGGAATAAACTACTACGTCAGAAACGCCAAAGAAAAATTATTGAGGTGCATACAGCTGTTTCGGTAGCCTAAAGCGTACCGTCTTCAGTGCAAAAAAGAATTCTGAATCTGGAGAAGTACTCGTATATATAGGAGAGGGACCGGATTTAGTTCAACCAATAGGATTACGGAAAAGGTGGGGAGTGTGGCCAATAGGAATTAAGGAATGTGTAGCTGTGTAAACAGTAGAAAAATTAAGGAAATGTGGACTGAATGTAAAATTTCCAACAATCAGACAAATAGGGAACAGCGAAATCACAATTTACAAGGTTTTTAAAATTTTTATAAATATGAAAAGCTTCAAAGAAATCTAGTTCATGAATGGATTTAGGTCTGCAAATTATTTTAGCTGAATTAAATTTAAAATTATGATTTTCCTCCCAGCAATGTTTAGAAATAGCCGATTTATTGGTTTCTTGTTTGCGGACGTAATTCATATGTTCTTTGAGACGAAATTTAAGACTGCGTTTAGTTTGGCCAATATATGATAAACCACACTGACAGGAAATACTATAAATGCCCCAAGAATTATGCATATCAATAGGATCTTTTAACTGAGAAAAGGTGAGTTTATTGGAAGGCGAAAATATTATTTTAAAATCATATTGTTTGAGAATTTTAGCTATGGTTTGACTGGTTTTAGAAAAATAGGGTAAAACAATACTGATATTAGATGTGACTGATTTAGTAGACGAAATACGAGGGAGTTGTAATTTTTGGATAGCTTTGTCTATAATGGAAGGGTCATAACCTCTGTCAATTGCGATGGCTTTCAGGTATTTAATTTCAGATTTCAATAAAATAGGATTTGAACAAATATTAAGGGCACGGTTTACAAAAGTATAGAAAGCAGCCATTTTTTGGTTAGGTGGGTGACATGAACGCGCATGGGGAGGAAGGGAGACTGTAAAATTTTTACGATAGACAGTGGTTGAAAATCCATTTACAGTGCGAGAGACGAGGGTATCAAGAAATGGAAGGGAGCCATTGTTTTCTATTTCATATGTAAACTGGATATTACTGTCAATTGAATTTAAGGTTTCTAAGACATGGCCAATATTGTGATGAGATATGTCGATAAGCGTGAAGGTGTCGTCAACGTAACGGGTCCAAAAAGGAAAGGATATTTTCTTAAAAAGTCCATGTCTTAGAAACATTAAATTCAATTGACAGTAATATCCAGTTTACATATGAAATAGAAAACAATGACTCCCTTCCATTTCTTGATACCCTCGTCTCTCGCACTGTAAATGGATTTTCAACCACTGTCTATCGTAAAAATTTTGCAGTCTCCCTTCCTCCCCATGCGCGTTCATGTCACCCACCTAACCAAAAAATGGCTGCTTTCTATACTTTTGTAAACCGTGCCCTTAATATTTGTTCAAATCCTATTTTAATGAAATCTGAAATTAAATACCTGAAAGCCATCGCAATTGACAGAGGTTATGACCCTTCCATTATAGACAAAGCTATCCAAAAATTACAACTCCCTCGTATTTCGTCTACTAAATCAGTCACATCTAATATCAGTATTGTTTTACCCTATTTTTCTAAAACCAGTCAAACCATAGCTAAAATTCTCAAACAATATGATTTTAAAATAATATTTTCGCCTTCCAATAAACTCACCTTTTCTCAGTTAAAAGATCCTATTGATATGCATAATTCTTGGGGCATTTATAGTATTTCCTGTCAGTGTGGTTTATCATATATTGGCCAAACTAAACGCAGTCTTAAATTTCGTCTCAAAGAACATATGAATTACGTCCGCAAACAAGAAACCAATAAATCGGCTATTTCTAAACATGGCTGGGAGGAAAATCATAATTTTAAATTTAATTCAGCTAAAATAATTTGCAGACCTAAATCCATTCATGAACTAGATTTCTTTGAAGCTTTTCATATTTATAAATATTTTAAAACCTTGTAAATTGTGATTTCGCTGTTCCCTATTTGTCTGATTGTTGGAAATTTTACATTCAGTCCACATTTCCTTAATTTTTCTACTGTTTACACACTACACATTCCTTAATTCCTATTGGCTGAACTAAATCCGGTCCTTCTCCTATATATACGAGTACTTCTCCAGATTCAGAATTCTTTTTTGCACTGAAGGCGGTACGCTTTAGGCTACCGAAACAGCTGTATGCACCTCAATAATTTTTCTTTGGCGTTTCTGACGTAGTAGTTTATTCCTGTTTTAATATTCCAACGCCAAGTCTCCTGCTATTAAATCAAATTAGGCTTCGGAACAATTTTATATGACAACTAGCAGGCTTTGCCCACTTCGCTGAGCACTATACTTAAATGAGTTGTCAAAATTTCATTACATTATTAATAATCTAAGTTAAAGTTTCCTCTGTATTCCGTAGAGGTTTTTCTCGCTCGCAACGTGAGAATTCAGGATCCACACTGCCTTCGGCATCAACTTGCCCGCTTCTTACTTCCCCTTAACCAGCGGCTAAGTTAGAAGTTTTGCGAAATCTCACGAAAGTGCATAATGCGTACACCTAATCAACCTCCACACACCAAAACGCATCATTCTAAGATAAAGTAAAGCGAATTCAAACAGAACAACGTGTTTTTATGCGCGTTTATTGCCACCCCCCCGACCCCAAGGGGGTAAGTGGGTGAATTTCGTAAAATCTCGTTACAATAAGTGTCATATACATGCAAACAATTTGCGCACCAAATTTCGTGACCGTAGATCCCATAACTTTCCCAAGACAAATTTAGCGCTAAAGGTGGGGGGGATCTTGAATTTGCAACCCCCCCCCCCCTTAAAAAAATCGAAAATCACAAAAAAACGAAAATGTGTTTTTGAAAATATTCTAAAGAAGACACGTGGCTCTACTAAAAAATCCGGAATTTCTTAATTTTCCCCTTCGAAAAATGATTTCCCCCCCCCCTTACCTCCTTTAAGAATTAAGAATTCTAAAATCGTACATAATGTTTTATTTATACTCAAGTTTAGTCTCATCATGTGCAATTTCTTCACCGTGATGTAATTTGGGGCTGAGTTATGCTGACAAACGTTTTTTTGCTTCCTGTCCCGCTGGGGGGAAGGGGGTATTTCGATAAATCCCATTTCTTTAGGTGCCAGTTGCATATAAAAAATCCAAGCACCAAACTTCGTGACCGCAGCTCTCATAAATTTTCCAGGGCAAATTTAGCGCTAAAAAGAGTGTCTCGAATTTGCCCTTTGTAACACATACCCCTTCCCCCTCCTCCCAAAGAAAAAAAAAAAAATGGCAGATCACAAAAAATCAAAAATGTGTTTTAGGAAATATCCTAAGAAAAATTTCCCGCCAAAAATCGATTTTCTAACTGCCTTCCTTTAAAAATCGAAAATTCCTAAATCGCACATGGGCCGCGGTAGCCCAGTCGGTAGAGAGCCGGCCTTGTAATTGGAAGATTGCGAGTTCGGTACTCGAGCCGGCCAAAGACCGTCTAATGGTGGTTGGTGCACGTAAAATCTGTTGTGGCCGCAATGTCCTCCATGTTCCCATCAAAAATTATACCTCTGGGGGTCACCGAAGCGGGAAAGCCATCCCTTCCGTGGAGGATCAAAATTGCGATGGCATGTCTCCGGACCACCTCTAGGGGTGAGTCCCAGACCGTCGCCAATTGCCGATCTGCGCAGCACTAGTGCGACGTAAAACCCAACCAACCAACCTAAATCGCATATAATGTTTTGTTTGTACTCATGTCTAGTCTCCCCATGTGGGATTTCTTTATTTTGAAGTTTAGGAGACGAGTTATGCTTACGAACGTGTTTTTGTCTTTTGCCCCCAGGGGGGAACGGGGGGAATTTCGGAAAAGTTGATAGATATACTTTTAAGTTGGATAAAGATCTAAGTTTCTGCCAAGCGCTGTTGAATTCAGTCCAGCCGTTCTCAAGTGATGCCCGGACAAACGTGATTTAGTCTTTTACCCCCCAGGGGGAACGGGGGGGAATTTCTGAAAAGTTGATAGATATAATTTTAAGTTGGGTGAAGACCTAAATTCCTGCCAAGCGCCGTTGAATTCTGTCCAGCCGTTCTCAAGTGATGCCCGGACAAAAAAGCGACATACAGACACGATGACACACACACGCAAATTTTTCTGAAGTCATTTTCGGCTTTTATGGCGTGTGAAACGTGAAGATATCGCAAAATTTTTCGATTCTGACAAATTTACAGACAAAACTCTGATTTTATTAATATAGATTAGTTCTGTGTGAGGGGGGCGCCCGTTTTATTACTGCACCTACATTTATATACAATTTTAAACTGTTATTAAAATTAAAAGTTCACTTAACCCATTTGCATCATAAGCGCATATATGCGTGCATTTTGCTTGCCTGGCCATTATCACCAGAGCGCATATGTGCGCACATTTCGCTTAGGCTCTTATCACCAAAGCGTATATTATACCCGTGCATATTGGACTCCCAGTCAATGAAAAGTGGTGATCGGAAGTAGCTTTATGGTAAAATAACATGAAAAAGTGGAAAAAATGAACGATTGTGTTTCCGACAGTAGTGAAGATGTAATTAGATTTACAAAACGCAAACGTTTTACTTTGGTTTCTTTTGATAGTAGTGATAATGATCAAAGTGCTAGTGATTTTGAGTAGGAGGAAAAAAAGGACAAATCTAAAGTACAAAAATTTATATCTATTGGTGGTGTAAAATAAAACATAACAAATTTTACTAGAGAGAATGTTTACGAACTGTTTTTGACAAAGGAAATTCTCGAACATATCGTAACTGAAACTAATAATCGATTTGGAGAAAAAGATCCAAGTTTCAGAGAAGTTTCTGTAGAGGAATTGCAAGTTTATTTTGCACTCATTATATTGATGTCTATGGTGCAAAAACCTACACTGCAAAGTTATTGGAGTATGGACAAGAGCACTGAAACACCACACTTCAAAGCAGTGATGCCCCGATATAAGTTCATGGCAATTTCAAGGAAATTGTACTTTGCTAATCATGAACGTTTGCAGCGTGTTGCTCTCTTACGTAAAATTAGACCAATAATGGGCATGATAAAGAAAAGATTCAAATAAGTATTTATACCAACCAGGGCCCGACTTAGACTACCTGGAGCCCCGGGGCAAGCCTATTCTGGGGGGCCCCCTTGCAGTGGCATAAGAGCTCTTTAGGTTGCAGAATTTCTGCATACGCCTGTAGGGGGGCCCCTTCCAGATGGAGGGCCCAGGGCATTTGCCCCTTAATGCCCTGCCATTAGTCAGGGCCTGCCAACAGTAGTGGCACCAGAAATTCCCCGACGGGGGGACACCACCTCCCCGACAGGGGGGCACTATATAGAGAGAGTTTATTCTATGAATATTTATCAAAAACTGCAATCTTGTTAAAAATATTACTATTAATATTTGTACCATTCCATTTTTAGTACTCCTCGTGTTTTTGCAGATCATCATGCCATTCTCTGAGTGTATACTATTTTCTTTTCACAAAAAAAAATATGTACAAGGTGCCTGAAGGAATATTCTGAAAGAGAAAATTAATCATCATATCCGTTGGTCAAAGGTCTCTAAGGCGGATGGGGGGGGGCACCCATCGTGCCATAGAAAATTGGCTCTCCAGAGAGGTTATCTTTCAATAGAAGTTGTCTTCCTATTCGCGGAGTAAATTATAGAACATCAGCACCCCCTATCAGCTCATATGCACCTAAATTGAATAAGTATACTGTTTTAAAATGACCCTCTCATATACCAAGTTTTATGTAATTATATACGATAGAATCTGATATATAGCCTTCCTGTTCATGGGAAAAATTGAAGCACAGGAGCGTCACCTATCTGGCTTTATGCACTGAAACTGATTTCACATGTTTCATAATTGCCCTGTCCTATACAAAGTTACATGCAATAATATACAATAGAATCTGAGATATAGCTTCCTTTTCAAGCGAAAAATAGCAGTAGAGCAGCGCAACTTCTCGGCCGATATGTTTCTAAATTAAATAAGCCTGATGTTTCATAATGGCCATCTCACATATCAAGTTTTGGTCGATTATACAAAACAGAACCTGGGATATAGCCTTCCGTTAAATGAAAGAAATTGCAGTACAGCAGCGCCACCTATAGGGCGATTTAGACAAAAAGTTAACAGACACTAATTTATACCACGGTAAAACTACATAAAAATTTATATGTAATTCTGTACTGTAGTTCTTGAGATACGGTTAGAACAAAATTTTTGTCACACATAGACAGACAAACATTTTCTAAAAATATCATGGTCAAAATGTGTTCTGGACCTCTCAAAACGTGTATATTCATGGAAAACCGGAACCTAAAAACTTTTACGAATCCAATACTTTCTTCTATTGAATATAGAATGCAAAACTGGAATGCTCAAAATTTGTAAAAGGAAAGAGAAATGTTGCTAAAAGGAGAAAAACTGTATTTTTTTTTTTGTTGTTGTTGTTTCCCCCGACAGATTTTAGGAATATGCCCCGATGGGGGGTCACGGACTCCCCGATGGGGGGGCCTGTGCCCCCCTCCCCAGCCCCCTAGCTGGCGCCACCCCTGTATACCAAGCCAAGATATTTCCTTGAATGAGTTCTTGATGAAATGTAGAAGCAGAATTCTTTACATTCAATATAACAAAACAAAGACAGCCCGATTCGGAATAAAACACTACAATCTATGCGATATTCGAGAACAAAATATATACATAATTTTAGGGTTTATGTAGGAAAGGATAAGTGTAAAAAACTTTGGTGATAAGAACAAATTTTCCATTTTCCCGTGTGATGCAAATGGGTTAAAATTATTCAGACAACTTTCACATGCAACATTCCTTGAAACTTATCAATCTTGATTAAAATTTTCTAGCAACAAACTTATATTAACTTCATAATACAACATTTGGATCTCCTAAAATTACTCGTTTTTAAGTTACTCTAAGAGACACAGACTAAGATCAAACGTTAAAAAACTTGACTTCGGTAATCAGGAAGCCACAAAATGTGTAAATATACCAAAAAACAAGTGATGAATATTTAGCTTAAAAAAATACATTAATTATCATATGGCTATGAGGAATAAATTTAAATTCTTGAAGAGCTTTCCTGGCCATAAGATATTATAGTAAAGCACTTCCACTTACAAATAAAAAAGAATGTTATCGCTTAAATATTTGCAGTCCTATATAATCCTATATTAATAATACACGGCCGAGCCTGAAATACACTTCCATCAATTTTCAAGTATTGTCGCATGATAATCTAGTGCTTTTGTGTAGCCCTGTAAACAAACAGTGAATGATTTCTATACCATATGCTGCATGAAAAATGTTTTTATGCATATATAAAACATATATTTGTTTCATTTGGTTTAGTGCAGTCCATAGATGTTAAACTCTACTTACCTGCAATTTCCCCCATAGACATAATGTATTTGAATTCTCTTGAGTGTCCCTGTACACGAACCATTTGCTAGATCTTAACGAAAAGTTTAGAGTAATGTCCCTATATTATACACATTTAGAATACCAAGTTTGAACTTTCTGCTATCATTTGCTTATGCTGATAACAGATAGACAGACACACACACACCAACCACTAAAAACATGTAAATATAACAAAAACCCACTTTTGAAAATTTGATCCAAAAAGAATACTTTCTCTACGTTATGAGTTCTCTTACCCATAAGGCAGAAAGTATTGTTTTGGGGTCAACTTTTTGAAAGTGAGTTTTTGTTATATTTACACGTCTTGACATCCCCTGAATCCAAAAATCATGTTTTTAGCGGTAAAAAGCATTTTGATAGTCCATTGTGTACTATGGTGCTGTATCTGAAGACAGCACCATAGCCTAAAAGAATTATATAGAAACAAGAATGAAAAATTATGCAGTTTGCATAAATGCATTGGAAGTGGAAAAATGTTAATGATCATTAACACTTTCCCGTACATTGTTTAACTTAACACACTTTGTACATTGTTTAACTTTCAATGTATGATCACAAAATGGACAGATATAGACAAACTAAATTCATAATAATTTTTAAAAATTGTTGAACGGTGTTAAAAACTGCCTAAAACAAACAGAAATGCAATTCCAGCAATTACCAATTATAGTCCTTAATGTATCTGATTATTTCAGAGTATCCTTGTCAGGAGTGGATTTAGGTTTAGGCCTAGGGGCACTAGTGTTTTGGGGGCGCCAAATTGTTACAAGTGATTACCCCCTCACGTCCTGTGTGCTGCTTCAAAGTGGCAAGGGGGTGTACCTGGGTGGAATGGACGATGTACGTCGGCAGCTTCTTGCTCCTGGTAGGGTCACCCATGGCGAGAAGGCCATTCCGCTTTACCCAGTTAAATGCATACAGGCACCCCAATCCAAGGTGTTAGGTATCGCGCTGATGGATGAATGGCACCAGGGGTTACGGTGTCGTGAACGGTCCCCTCGAGGAACCAGGCGAAACCTCGTTGTATTTAGCCTTACACTTGTATTGGGAGGCTATGCAGGTGTGGACTTTTCTTTCCTCCCAGTTCTGCGATTCTGTATGGATACATCTTTTACTAAAGGACTGCCTATGCAGTCAAACAAGGACAATGTTCCTTTGGGAACTCGTCATATTAAGGAGGAAACCTGTAAACCTTCTGGATCTACTATGGGGGCAGCAGGCTCTGGCCAGCAGCACCCTGGTGGACCCGCTGGTGAGCAGAAAGTACTCACAAAATCACAACAGAAGGAAGAGGTTGCAGAAGGGTATACCGTCAAATATGGCTGGTGACCAAGATAAGGATGGTGGACGCAAGAGGCTTCGGTCAGAAGTGTCAACTCCTTCTCCCAAGGTCTGTGATATGACGAGGCCCAAGCTTCAGTCATTTGCACAGGTAGCAAAGTCAACCAGGATGGCAGTGGTGAAAGAATCTTTTCCTTCCCACAGGCTAAATTCTTCGGATGCCTTTGCTATCCAAGAGGAAATTTTGAGAAAGGGTGATTTACTTCCTGCGAGTGAACACCTTCCACAATTAAGCAGCCCTACACTTGTAGATGGTGCTCTCATCTTTCAGTGTGATGATGCATGGACAGTGGAGTGGCTGAAAAAGGAATTTGGTCAAAACAAGAATGTCCTGAAGGAAGAGGCCCTGCAAGTCATTCTAGCAAGCGAACTTCCGAAGCCTGTGAAGGTAGCCTTCAAAACAAAGGATGTAGTTAATAAGGAGCCCAAAGATCTTCTGAAGCGGATTTCTAGGTACAACCCAAAGTTGAAGTCTGAGGACTGGCGTGTTCTGCACAGGCTTGTAGAATCACAGTCCATTAGATGGATCTTTGAGGTTAGTATCGAATCTGCTAGGGAAATCAGGGCTGCTGACTACAAAGCCTACACTGGTTTGGACAGAGGAGCCTTCAAAATTTTGAAGGATCCAAATGTGCATACCCTTACTGTTTCACAAGATGTAAGTAGAGGTAAGGAGGATGAAGAGGAGAGAGTCACCACTGGTGAAGCATCCCCTTCCAAGGTAAGTGAAGCTGTTATTCAAACTAATATTGATTCACTTACTTTAAGTGAGCTAGATATTGAATCTAACTCTTAAGGCACGCTTACTCCCTCATCACCTATGTATTTGACTGAGGTTGAGGTGCTGCTAGGTAACTCCTCAAAGGAATCTAGTGCTACTCCTTCATCTGAGGGAGATTTAATTGGCACTTAGTTGTGTCTTTTTCCTCCCTGATTTATGGATTGTAGCATTAAGATAGTGCAAATCAATCTGCACCATAGCTAATGGGCTTCTGCCCTTCTTGGCCAAAAGCTGGCTAGTGGTGCTGTGGACATAGCACTTATCCAGGAGCCATGGACTAGGGATGGTAAGATCCTTGGTCTTGGTATTGACAGCAAGAGGATCTTCTTTGATAGAACCTGTTGTAGGCCCAGAGCATGCATTTATGTTAGCTCTAAGCTACATGCTCTGCTCCTGGTAAATCATCTTAATGGTGACAATGTTGCTGTCAGGGTGAAATACCAGCATCAAGGTAACAAAGATAGTTTTACTTTTGTGTCCTCTTATCTTCTATATGAGGATAAGGACACTCTCTCAACAGAGATTATTAATCTTATTGAGAATTGTCAGAATCTTAAATTCAAGCTCATCATTGGCTGTGATGCGAATGCTCACCACATATTGTGGGGTAGTAGTGATTGCAACAAGCGGGGCGGGGTGAGGACCTTTTAGAGTATATTTTGCATTATAATATGTATACTCTAAATTCTGGCAATGAACCTACTTTTGTTACTTCTAACAGGAGTGAGGTCATTGATATTACGTTCTGTAATAGTACATGCTATGACAACATCAGGGATTGGAGAGTCTCTGATGAAGAAACTCTTTCTGATCACAGGCTAATTTGTTTTACTGTTACAGGTCCAATAAGACTTGAGACCAAGGGTAAGAATCCACGTCATACTAAGTGGGGTTCCTACTGTGAAGATCTGAAGAAAGCAGCTATTGGCCACTTTGGTAAGTTGTCTTCGGTGCTGGATCTCGAATTGGCTGTTGACCAGTTGCAACAGGTCATTTTAGAATTCTACCACCAAAATTGTAAGGTTATGCACACTAGCTTACCAAGGATTGTTCCTTGGTGGTCTAAAGAGCTTAGTTGTATGCGTAGCAATTGTAGAAAGCTCTTTAATAGAGCTAAGAAGAATGGTGAATGGCAAACCTATAAGGCTGCACTTACCTCTTATAATAAAGCAGTCAGGAATGCCAAAAGGGCATCGTGGAACAGCTATTGTTCTGGCATCAGTGATATTTCAGCCAGAGCTAGGCTGGTTATGGTGATGTCTAAGGACAGGATGTGCAATCTTAATGCTGTTAAGTTGCCTAGTGGTGATTACTCTGAGTCTGGAGAGGAGACAAAGCAGAAATGTTTAGGGTTTATTTTCCGAACTCCAGTACTTGCCATGAGACAAGTTTTTCTACTCCTCTCAACACTCGTACTTGTGGAAGAGAGAAATGGAATGCTGCCAGGAAGGTTGTTACATATGAAAAAATTATTTGGGCTATTAACTCCTTCAAGTCTTTTAAAACTCCTGGAATTGATGGTATCTTTCCAGCACTTCTGAAAGAAGGCACTGAGGTTTTGACACCCATCCTTTGCAGGATTTTTAGATCCTGTTTGGCACTTGGTTATACACTAATGGCTTGGAGAAATTCCAGTGTTATATTTATTCCTAAGATTGGTAAAGATAATTATTTTGAGGCAAAGTCTTTTAGACCTATTTGTCTCATTTCTTTTCTCTTAAAGACTCTTGAGAAGCTTGTAGATAGGTATATCAGGGAAGAGGTCTTATGTGTTTGGCCACTTTCCAATTTTCAGTTTGCCTATCAGCCTGGCAGGTCAACTGACACTGCCTTGTATCACTTAACTCATTGTTGAGAAGTGTCTGGTCTCTAAGGAGGTGGCTCTTGCTGTCTTTCTTGACATCGAGGGTGCCTTTGACAAGGTTCCTGTTAACACCATCATTGATGCACTTTCTAATAGGAATATCAATAGTACCACTGTGAATTGGTTCAAGAGTCTTCTCATCAACAGGTTTGCCTCTGCAACACTGCTTGGTGATTCTCTGATGATCAAAGCCAATACTGGATTCCACAGGGTGGTGTTCTTTCTCCACTGCTGTGGTGTCTCGTGGTTGATTCCCTTCTGAATGAGATCGGTCACTCGGGGGTGGATTGCATTGGTTATGCTGATGATATTGTCATTGTAACCAAGGGGAAGTTTCCAGATACTGTTTGCTGTATCATGCAGAATGCCCTTAAGAAAGTTGAGTCTTGGTGTTCATCCAGGGGTCTTTTTGTGAACCCTGCGAAGACACATATGATTGCCTTTAATAGAAAGAGGACCATTATCTTAAAAAATATCAAGTTTTTTGGTCATAACCTCACTTGTTCAAGTGAGGTTAAGTATCTTGGTGTCTATCTGGATGAGAAACTCAACTGGAAGAGACATCTTTATTATTGCATTTCTAGGGCTAAAAGGGCTTTTTGGGCCTGTAGGAATGCTATTGGTAGGTCATGGGGTCTTAGTCCTATGGTTATCTGCTGGATTTACTCCATGATCATTTGTCCAATGATCACTTATGGTTCTATTGCTTGGTGGTCTAGGACTAGGCTTGACAATGCTAAGAAGAATCTTAAGATTCAAAGGATGATATGTGTCAAGAGGACTGGTTGTTTAAAGACAACACCAACTGGAGCTTTAGAGTTACTCTTGGGCTTTATCCCTCAGCATATGTGCATTGAGGCTGAGGCTATCTTATGTGTAAAGAGGTTAAGAAGTTTTGGGCATTGGAATAATTATTCCAATTATCTGAACTGGAAGCATCTTAACAAAGAGATTTCGGATCACCCGCATTTTATTATGCAGTGTGATAAGGTTCTCCCTAGGTATGCTTTTTCTAAGCCATATATTACCCAATTGCCCTCTAGGGACATTTGGATGAATACTCCATACCTTGGGGTAATACGAATCACATTAAGTGGTACACTGATGGCTCCAAGATGAGATGGATAATGGCACTGGTGCTGGTGTTTGCTGTCCTGAGGATGGTATTTCACTTTCCTATCCTTTGGGGAGGTATGCTACTGTCTTTCAGGCTGAAGTCTTTGTGATCCTTATGTGTTGTAGGACTAGCATAAATAGAGGCTATAAGAATCGATATATTGACATTTATTCTGATAGTCAGGCTGCCCTGTTGGCTTTACAGAAGCCAGTAATGACTTCTCTTGTTTGGGAGTGTTATTTCACTCTTTGTGCTCTTGCTGCTAACAATAAAATCTTCCTGTATTGGGTACCAGGTCATACTGGTATCCTGGGAAATGAGTTAGCTGATGAGCTGGCTAGGAAGGGTTCTTATACACCTTTTATTGGTCCTGAACCTGTTCTGAGTATCTCTGGTAGTTTGTTGGAGTACTATTTTCTCCATCATGAGAAATTTACAGTACTCTACTTGGCTCAAGACTGAGGGGAGCAGGCAAGCTAAAGAGCTTAACTATGGTAATCCTAGTGCAAGGGCTAAGGAGCTCATGAAGCTTAATAGAAATGGCATCAGCAAGGTGATTGGCCTCCTTACGGGGACACTGTCGCTTAAAAAGACATCTTTATGTCATTGGTATTGCTAGTGATCCATTTTGTAAGGGTTGCAAGTACATGGAGGAAACTGCAACACATATTTTATGTGAATGTGAAGTCTTCTCTGCCTATAGGTTTGAGCACTTGGGGCGGCATATAATTGAGCCTTGGGAGCTTCAGGATATTCCGGTTAGGTGTCTGCTGGGTTTTCTTTCTGCCACAGGTCTTTTTAAAGATTAGGTTTTGTGGGTTAGTACAATAGACCTCTGGTCGCGGTGCTTGGGGTTTCTTGTAAACCACCCACTTATAATTCATTCATGCAAGTGATTAAATTCGAAAAAGATCTCTGGTTTAAAAGATAATTAAAATTAAAAACCGATTGGAATTTCATCGGCTATAAGAACTCTTTTTAAGCCATTGTCACCATTACTGTTTTTTCCATACTAGTTTGAACCACATGGATGTAGACTATAATTGTACCATTGATCAGACGGACCTATCAACGATCGTACATAGCTACAAAATACTGCTATTTTGATACAGCAATGGAAAGGCCATGGCAGGATTTATGCTTAAGTCCACAAGCCCGGTGTGAAGCAAGGCAAAATTTGTAAGCCTATTCAAATTTGAAAATTGAGTTAATTTTAAATATAAATTTAAATATGAAAAGCAACTAGATTTTAAAGCCTATTAGGTTTCTATTTGACGGAACAAACAAATTTGATAGATCTCTGTTATGATTCAAACACATTTTCATTTCATGAGTAAAATTATTTTGTTCAAATAATTATGCAATGATTTCTTCCATTTTTCAATTATGATCTGATTGTTATATGCAATGCTGCACAGCGATTGATGTAACGAAGAATAATATATTTTTCCTTAATTATATTTATAATTATAATATACAGGGTGATCAATTTAAAAGAGTACCCATTGGTTTTTCTTTTTACCCTTAAATATGACAGATGTGGCAACTATTCTAACACTGAACTATAATTGTTTGAACCTTGTTTAAGTGTGGGAGACAATTTCCAACACTGTTGGACTGTTACAACTTTATTTGTGTGCGTCTCCATTTCTGTTTTACATCAATTTTTTTAATCCTGCCATAATTTTATTTATGAAAAACAAAATTTAATTAAAATTATTTACATTATCATTTCTACATTACATTTACAATATCATTATCAATCCATAGGCTTTTCCGGAGAAGTCTTGAAAATATCGATGAATTAAAACAGACCATAACTCAAGAAATTTCGTCAATAGCACCAACAATGCTGCAAAGTGTGTCAAAAACCTGGTTTGATGTTTACTGGTTGTATGTTTAAACATTGTTAAACAGTGATAAAAATGCTTAAAGCCAACAAAAATGCAATTCCATCAATTTCCAAATATAACCTTTAATTTACTGTGTAGCCCTATAAAGCTTAAAGTTAATAATACTATATTCTTTGGAAAGCATTTTTTGCGTATACAAATAATAAATATCAATTTTTATTATGAGTTGTTGAAAATAAAGTAATTAAAATTGGGTTTTTAGAAATACCCTCCGATAGAATACAGTACTTCAGAATTCTTTTGTTATACTTGTACACAAACTAGTAACTCATTTTCTATAGGGAACAGCTCATAGTTAACTTGAATAATATTTATCTGTCATGAATATTTATGAGAGCTGGAGCACAAACAGACAGAAAGAAGTCATAAACAATTTTCAACTTTGCCAGAAAGTGGTTATGACTTCTGTCATAAACACTTTATAACAGGCAGAATATAGAGTCTGTCATAGTGACTGAATAGTACATAAAAGGAATGGTTATGTGTCTTGTCTATTACATGTCATTATATGCCTGTTATGTGGCACGTAACATGTCACATTTTGTACATGTCACATTTTGTACAGTGATACATATGTGTATAACTGCACAAAATTTGGTGTGTGAGAGAGCTATCATGTAACATTAAGCTGATTCAACTGGGTGCATATTGGGCAACAAGTGGCACGGCTATGCTGCAATTTACCCCTCAGATAGGAACACTATATTTCAACTTCTATAGCATAGAAATAAATATACTAAACTTCATATGTGAGATAACCATAATGAAAATGAATATCGACATAATTTTGGTGTATATCAGTCGAGAGGTAGGACTGCTATTACTCACCATCTTTGATTTTCCACCTAACTACATTTCAGCATGTATTCATTAAAACTGCAACAAAATCCACAGGTAAAATCTTTATTGAGAGAATCTATTTAAATTTTCGTACATGTTAAACAGTAAGTGGCACTGTTATATACTAGAATGATACAGAAGAAAGTTTTGTGATGGCCAAAACTTAATAGTTCTCTTTAAACATGTGACTCATTCAAAATAGCTATGAAAAACTTACTAGAATATAATTTGCTAACATTTTTTCATGTTGTTATAAAAATAATTTGACAAAAGATTTCAAAAATGTCTTTTATTTCTATTTTAAAAGGTATCTAAGACAGAATCACTGTCTTTTTAGTACATAAATATTTTATTCAAAAGATGAACCATCCCTGTAACATTACACAACAGCTTTGTAATAAAAGGAGGTTTGTCCATATACATATATTTGTAAACATTTTTTTTTTTATACAAATCAGTTTTTTTTTTCTTTAATTATTATACAAAGAAATGATAGAAATTAATATAAATGCAAATAAAAAATAAAATCTTAAATAAATATTGAAAAACCATAAAAACTTTAATGAAATGCTAAAAGAAATTTTTAAATTTCATTTCATTTAATTTAAAAATATCTTACGATGAATGATCGGATTATGAAGTATGATCTAATATATTTAAAGCAACACATATTATAAATATTAAAATATTGTATATTACAGTCTGTAGTATTAAACCCTAGCTAAAACATTAAAAATATTTTCTGAATTTATACTGTAAATATATGGACAAAGAAAGCAACAAGGCATGATATTAGTGATACACATCTTAGCTTAACATTTTATGCCTGATTAACAGTGTCATAGATAAAATAGACAACAGTGCAGGATTTAACCAAGCCTCCATAAAAAGATGCTCTGACATTGTTTCTACATTCAGTTTGTTTGGTATGTAGTTAAAAGAGCTGCATCTACGGGTTCCATACAAGAAGGACAAGTAAACGAACGCATTAGCCAATCATCAATACAGTCTGTATGATAAATATGCATGCATGGAAGAAATCGAATGGGATCCCCAATCATAAATTCTCCCATACATATGACACACCTGAGAAAAGGAGAAAACAATTATGAGAAAATGTAGAAAACTCCAACAGAATAACTGAGATAATGATAAATACAATAAAATTGGTTTTAGTTATTTAAGATTTAAAAAACAAAAAAATCAAATAATAATAACTCATTTCTTCAGATGAAGCTCTTTAAATCAGTACTAGTGCCAAAAGGAACTAGTACTCATTTAAAAGGCTTTGGGATTTTGTCAATTAAGCACTCTGAATGTATTTAATTTAATCCTTCCCATAAGTCACTAACACAACAACAGTTTTGTAATAGGGCTTTGAGAGCTTTATTTCCATAAATCTATAAGACTATAATTTTTATACCATGGTCTTGTATGGCCTATGAAATAATAAACTCCTGCTCAAAAGTTTAGCAAGATTTGCAAACGATCAGTTTTTTCAATTTAAAAACTTATTTTTCGATGAAATGTTTTCAAACACTGGGCATTTAAAGAACTGGGTCTTCATGTTTTTCAGTGAAGATTGTTTTAAGACAACATTTAGGGGGCCGGTAACAAATTGAGCAAAATCAATAATGTTTGTGATTACAATGTATCGTTAAGTGAACAAAATGATCTGTAACTTTAGGATATGTTAATATAGACCCAGTTTAATTTGTGGATGAATTTGAGTGACAATAGTATATTAAATAACAGATATATAAGCATTTATTTTAGAACCCCCCCCAAAAAATCAATGTGTTTTTTATTTATAATACACAGAGATTTTAATGAAAATTATTCCCCCTTTCAGATAAGTTGGAAAAACACTTTTAAAACAATATACTGTAAACAAAATACAAATATATTAAATGTCTCATGAAATATGAACATTTTTGTAAAAACTTTTTATTGCACATGTGCGAAAGATAAAAAATTTTTTATTGCATAAGTTGAAAGCTAGATATATTAGGCAACTTTTGTCAAAAGTGCATTTGAATAGAGTAAAAATTAAGCAAATTATACAAAAAAGAAGGAGCTAGATTTGAGATATTTTCCAAGAGTTAAAATTTCTTAAGGGGTTTTTTACATGCTGCATAATAAATTTAATGATCCAATTATTTTCACAATTTAGCAAAAGTTCTTTTTTGTGAAAAACCTCTTATAAGCTTGTAACTCTAACGTATTTTTGTTTATTTACTAAGATTTGTGAGATAAGGGGTTTTTCACAAAAAAGAACTTTTGTTAAGTGGTTAAAATAATTGGATTTTTAAATTAATTGTGGTATGAGAAAAACTCCTTAACCCTTTGCGGCGCAAGACAATTCGGATCATTTAAATTATACTGCCACCGGAATTCTTGAACTAAATTAAACTAAAAGAAATTTTAAATTTTGAGGTTAAAAAAACCGGCCTTTTCTGATATGTTATAAACATAAATTTTTGCTAAAAAATTTCCGGGATGAATTTTTGTGTCTTTCCAACTTATCTGAAAATGGGAATAATTTTTGTTAAAAACTCTGTATATTATAAATATAAAACATGCTGATCTGTTTTGGAGTTTTAAAATAAATGCTTATATCTCAGTTAATATGCTACCATCACACAAATTCATTCACAAATTATACTGGGTCTATATTAACGTATTCTGAAATTACACATCATTTTGTTCCCTTAACGATACAGGGTGATCACAAACATCACTGATTTTGCTCAATTTGTTTCGGGCCCCCTAAATTTTGGCTTAAACCAATCTTCACTGAAAAACACGAGAAAGACTCAGTTCTTTAAATACCCAATTTTTGAAAACATTTCATCGAGAAATAAGTTTTTACATTAAAAAAAAAAAAAAAAACTGATTGTTTGCAAATTCTGCTAAACTTTTGGCCAGGAGTGTACGATTAGTACATTGGCAATAATAGGTGCTATGCAGCATTGCCTTTTCCCATATTCACTGTAGCTTTTAAAATTCTTATATTTTAAAATTAAGAGAATAGAATGTCAAACTCTATGCTCCAACTTAAAATAATAATATTAATAGTAATTTACAAGTTATTTTATATTTACTCATGTAATAACAATAACCACTCAAATAGGACTCAGAGTACTTTGTGCTCATAAATCACTAAAAGTGCAGTCACTGCTACAGGATTCTGTATGATTCATAATAAGCTAATCAATATAATGAGAATATCTGTGGGCATTGTCACTTTTTACCATGTTTTTATAAACTCATTTTCTTGTTTGTTTGTCCAGCACAAATCTTGCAATCGATTTTTAACAAACTCCCTACTAGCTAGACATTTGAAATTTTTAGAATAGCTCAGAACCCAATGACAACACAATACCTCGAAGCCTGATGTTCAAATTTCATAAGACGGGGGAGGGGAGGTTACCAAAAATAAAAACTGGACTTCTGCTTTGAAAAGTTAATTTATTAATTTTTTTTACAAAATTCTTTAAATTTCCTTCAAAGTATTCTTTATTAGATTCGATGCATTTGTCCAGTCTGCTTTTCTATTGTTTGAAGCACTCCTGAAACATTTCACTTCTGATATCATTCAACGCCTGCTCTGAAGCTTTTTTGTACCGACTCCACATCATCAAGACACTTCCCTTTCAGATTTTTTTCATTCACGAAAATAGAACAATATCACACAGAGATAGGTTTGTTGAATACGGAGGGTGGGGAATTATAGACCATCACTGAATCCCAAATCAAATGAACCAAATATGAACTTTCCTTCTCCTTTCCAAACTCCAAAAATTTCAGTCTAAATTCAATGACACAAGCTCTTTTGTGGATTTATTCATCGTTTTGAGATGATGAAAGGTGCCTTGAATAAGCATGATCTTCAACACTCTTCTCACAATGTTTGAAGTGCCCATACTACTCAGAAACTTGTGAGATGCCCGTAGCATCTTTCTTGAAAGCCTGTTGAAGCATTTAGTATGCTTCTGCTGCCAATCTGGAAGCAAAATTTCAAACACTCGTATTCAATTTTGCAGATGGCAAACAAGAATAGCTTTCCCACAAATCCTCTGCAAGATTATATGGTAACAAAGCAAAAAGTTAAAATAATCTGCAAAATTAAAAATAACAATTAATCAAGAAAAAATTAAAACTTAATGAAAAAGACCTTGAAGGATTTAATAAATTAGCATAGAATTTATATGACTATAAGGTAGAGAAATTGTTTTTTCTGTTAAAACGAAATTTGAGACCATCTATGAGTTGAGTAATTTTAAGGATATAAACAACTGTGTTAGACCTACATTTCATATTATTTAAAAACATTCATTAAAACAATTTTAATTAAATACAATAATTTAATTATTAGCTTAAATACCTTAGCTTAAATAACCTTACTTTTTTTAAAAAACACAAATATAATGATAATTTAATCTTATGTTATGCATCAATTGCATTTATAACTCCCATTTTAAAGCTTAAATAGTTTATTAAATCCCTAAATGGTATATAGTAGTAGTGTTAATAATTAATACTAAAATTGATATAATATACTTCAATTCAAATAAGTTTGCTGCATGAAATATATGGGATCAAAAATTAACTTTTTGCCAGCCTTAACACTCTAGAGAGTGTTGGCAAAATTAAAGTCTCTCTCATTCAACTATTACCAATGATTTTCAGGAGTGATGTTTGATATACACAATGGACAAATAACCTTCGAAGTGATTAGGCAACTGTTATAGTAAAATGTAGTGATAGAGATATTGAACAAAAAAGTTCTTAAATTTGGCAATACTAACCAGAGGAGTGAAATTAAATAGGGCCGGCAAAAGGTTAATTGTACATACCGTAAAATCCCCAAAACAACCCCTCCTTCGATTAATGTACCCCCCCTTTTCCTGCCAAAAGAGAAATTATTTCATTTTCCTTAATATCCCCCCCCTTCCCTAGCCCTCCATCCCAACTCTGGACACACATATGGTGCCCCGGTAAATCTTATCTTTTACAGTTTCCTCCAAACCTATCTTTGATCTTCAAGCGGAGCATGAATTCTGTGGTTAGGAGGGAGAAAACAAAATACAGTAGAGAGCCAGAAATCTGCCGAAGTCCGAAATCCACACAACTTGTAAGATTTAAACAATGAAATTCACTACAGTCGAACCTCATTATTGTGAATTACTTTAAATATCAACTGTTTCACAATCCCTGTCAACATGAAGATTAGTTTCTGAGTTACTGATAACATGAACAAATTTTTTATTCCCTTTGAGATTCATGTTAACGAGGTTCGATTGTATTAATAATCAAAAGTCTACAAATCAGAATTTTTGAAAAGATCTTAAATGCAGATTCTGTTCTTGTATTTCATGATTGCACAAAAATTAATAATAATATAAAATACTATCTGAACCAAGTTACTGAAAATGAAATTATTGACAGCATATTAAATCCATCAATGTAGTAGGCTATCTAATGAAGACATAACTGTAAATAAGAACTAACTTAAATTCCTAGAAAAATAAATTTATATTACAAAACAAGAATTGATGAATATTTACCATATACATGCACACACATACACACACAAAAAAAGAAAGAAAATCTTAATGATGTGTGTAATGTTCAAGCGTAGTTTAAAACAAACTACATGCAAAAAGATTTTATCTAAATTCAACAAATAATTTTTCATTTTTATTTATTGTTTCAATCACATGTACATATTTTTATTTTTCAAAGTAATTCTTATGTACCTAGTAATTTAATATTCAAGAAAATTGTGTCATTATTCACTAGTATGTAATCAGTTTGAATAATATCCTGTTTTTATTATTTAAAGTGATAATATTTTTTTATAGGCCAAAAAATCCACCAAATCCTAAAAACCACACAACCTCTGGTCCTGAACTGTGTGAATTTATTTTGACTCTATACTGTAGTTTCTTTCTTGCCATTAGTATATTCTGAAAACAGTTTTAGGCTAAATATATTTTCTCGGAGAAGCTATACAGTTGAAAAAAAAAAAAAAAATTAGAAATATTGCAGTGGCATGAACAACATGGAATTTCACTCCATAAAACAGTCATTGAGTTTCAAATTGACCATAAATGCTAGTGTGATTGGATTAAAAAAAAAAAAAAAAAAAAGTGTGAAATAAATTTAGGAAAAGCAAAAAATTAATTACAGTAGAAAACATTTATCAGAAGAAATAGATAAAGAACTGTTTGAATTTTTTGAAAAAGAAAGATAAGAAGGGTGAGCTGTAAGCAATTAACTGCTCAGAGTCGAAGCAAAGAGAATCGGTGTAAACATGGATTAACAGATTTTAAAGCTAAGACCCAGTATGTTGCAAATTTTAAAAACAATATAAGTATAACCTTTCAATGAAAGTGGGCACAACAGACAACCAAAAAACACCCAAAGAGATGAGGCAACTTGTTTTCTAAATTGCTTTTAAATTTGTTAAAAGAATTGTGCAAAACTTACACAAACATACATTGTAACATCGGAAATATGGACCAAACAATGCGTCGTTTCACTATGCCATCAAATCGGACAAATAACCTAAAAAGCGAATCTATAGTCCGTTCAAGTTGAACTGATACCGAAAGTAAACAAACAGGTTACTTCTTTAAGCAAAGGTATGCCATACTTGCACTTTTCTCGTTAAAATGGTGACATTACAGGTAAAAATGTTACAGAAAAAAATGTTTAGAAATAGCTATTTATCTATATACTAGTACTTGTACTATATAACCCCGTCAAAAATGACGGAATGCAAACGATAAATCTTGAAAACAATGTTTATTTCATGAAGATTACCATGTGATCATTTAAATGTATTTTCAATTTTTGTTTATAAACCAAATGTGTTTCGATATTTTATAATTTTCGTTCTGAAATTAAAAAAATTCTACCCTATCAATAAATATGAATGACAATAAAAAAACTGCTGGTTGACAAAAAATATAGGCCCGACAACACAGCAGCAACAACACATCCCAGTGTTCCGTTAAGTGCTCTATTAAAAGTCCTCATAATAAGAATAATCTGGTGTGACGACTTTCTCTTACTCTAAAATTTAATACTATAAGTGCAGGTTGGATATTAAGAGGTAAGATAACGAGTACTGTTATGTAAACCTATGTTAAACAATTCAAATTAGGCTTCGGAAGAGTTTTATATGATAATTAGTTCTGGCCCCCCTCAACCCCCCGTTTCATTAATGCACCTACATTTATATAGAATTTAATTCGGTTATTAAAAAATAATTCAGTTTTTAAAAAATAATTTATTAAAATTATTATTTAAAAATGTTATCTTGTATGATAATACAGAGGATTTCCATATTCGAGAAGTAGTATAACACTAAATATCCAAAAAAAAAGTTGAATTTATTCTCAATATTAAAGTAAAAAAAAAAAAAATTGTTAAGAATGAAAAAAATCGATAACTTTATTTTAAATTATTGCAGATCGATGGTTCAACCATTCGTTTTAAAGGTATTGGCGAGCTGTTTTGAAAGACACCCATCATGATAATTTACTCCCCTCGAGGGGGGACATCTCCCCCCGGGGGGGGGGGGGGGGAGGCGAGGCTCCTACATACACAAAAAAAAAATTTCCCAGTTGACTATTTCTATTACAAAAAAATACATATACGTTTCATTTGGTTTAGTGCAGTCTATACATGTTAAATTCTACTTACCTGCAATTTCTCCCATAGACGTACAATGTATTTGAATACTTTTGAATGTCCCTGTACACGAACCATTTGCTTCATCTTAATGAAAAGCTTACTGTAGCATCCCTATATGATACACATTTAGAATACCGAATTTGGATTTTCTTCTAATATTTGTTCTTGAGATATGCTGATAACAGATACACAGACATCCACACAGACAGACAGACACAAACTGAGACCATTCACTAAAAACGTGATTTTCGTATTCAGGGGACCTCAGAACATGTAAGTATAACAAAAATTCACGTTCGAAATTTGACCCTAAAACAATACTTTCTCGACCCTATGGGTAAGAGAAAGTAAAAAACGATTCACTTCATTGTACCAAAATACTTTTTTTTAAAGACTATTGAAGATCCTCTTTTTACAAATACGCAAGCGAAGTGTGACATCACTGACCATCTGTGGATGCAAGAAAAAGATTCCCAATGTTAATCGTCCATTGGATTTTTTGTAAAAAATTATTAAAAATCGAGGAAAAGTTATTTCCCGATTTTAATACCCGTATTTGGGTATAGATATGCTATCGTATCCATGTGTTAGATTGAATTATTTTGCTGTCAAATTGACAACATTTTAAATTTCAAAACTGTGTCATCTTTGGCGTTTTTTGTATTTGGCGATTAAAAACATAGTACGAAAATATACATGCCAGATGTTTATTTTCGTAATATGTATTGTACGAAATATTGTTTCATATAATTCATCGCTCTCTTAATATAAGTTGTTAAAATAACCTTGATTTTTGAAAGGAATTAAATATCTTCGCCAAATAATTTGGTGATATTTTTTTCCTGCCAAGGATGACAGATATATTAAATCTATTCCGCTGCAACATATGAGTATCTTATATCAGACACTTTATTTAGACATTTGAAAACAAAATTGACTTCAAATTATGATAGAATATTTATCATTTTCCTTTTAATTAGTATATTAGTTGGATATTTATTGTGTAAATATCATCCTTTGAAATAAAATGTTTATGTTTTGAATCGAATATGGAAGTTTGCCATTTTTTTTTTTCTAGAGTTTTGAAATTTAAAATTTATATTTTATCAGTTTTACAGCAAAAACAACTTAATCTAACGCATGCACACAATAACCAATACATATCTATACTGAAATATTTGGATTAAAATTGGGAAATAATTTTCCTTAATTTTTAATAATTTTTTAAAATCCAACGGGCGATTAACATAGGAAATCTTTTTCTTGCATCCACTGATGGCCAGTGACATCATCACTTTGCTTGCGTATTTCCTAACTAACTATCCAATAATTACAGACACTCCATGCTAACCCAAATTCACCTCTACTCGATACTTCCAACCAGCTATCTCACCCACCACATCGCCAAAATATCCAGGATCCAGCTAGGGACTTTCTCATTCTGAACCGAACATTTTATCTTGACTCAACATTATCACCTTAGACTACTCTACTTTCAATTCTCATTTCAACTGGTGACCTTCACTTGCCCAACCAAACATTCTATCCCAAGTATAACTTGACACTAATTTCAAAACTAAAATCAACTGGCGACATTTACGAACTGAACTCGACACCAATCATACCTTACAATGTAAACAAACAATGAAGCTTGATAAAAATATTTAAAGACTTTAATATGTTTTTACAAATATTTTAAGAGTTTTAAGGCTTTAATATGTTTTAGAAATACTTTAAGCGTTTTTTTTTTTTTTTTAGAAACAGTCAAAGTTCATTCGGAATTAAAGAGTTGTCCATTTGGAATTTGTATTTTCTGAATGGCAACAGTTTTGGTTTGTTTTTATTTGGTATTGTGTTGCTTATAATCATGAAGTTACATAATTCTATTTATAGGTTCATGTTTATAATAGCCAGTGATCCGTTATGTTTAATTTAGACCTTTAAACATTACAATTTTTCAAGGTTTTAAAAGTAATAAATAAGAATACGTGCAATACAGAACATATTATATGTATGTTTCCGTAAGTTGAACCAGCTCAGTGAGTTGAACAAACGGGGAAAAAAAAAATGGTTGCCATAATTTTCTGTTTTGAAGCAGTCTAACCGGAATCGTTCATAACAGATGAGGGTCATTATTATTATTAATTATTTTGCAAACATGTCATTATTGTACGTTTTAAACCTGTTTTTAATTAGAAGAGGGACTTAAAAAGTAGTATCGTTCTAAAGCTATGATTAATATGGGTTGCAGGAAAATAAAATCTGTTAGGAAATAAAGAAGGCAGTTAAAAATACATTTATAAGAACAAGGGCTACAGGAATTTGCTTTCAGACAAAACAGAACATTTGAAAAAGATTTTTTCCCTCTCTTTTTAACAACAAATTAAATTAAAGTAAAATTGAGATAAAACATTTAAAAATGAATATAACCGTTGCTGAGGAACACAATTTCACATTTTAATATAAAAAGTCAATTTTTTCCTTACTCTTTTGGAATGTTCAAGTTAATTAAAATAGACTTATAATTTTTTACCCGACGCATCAAATTATATATATATATACTATATATATAATTGAAAGAGATGAATGCAGTAAATTCTGCTAAGGAATGCAAATTTTAATACCAATAAGTTGTTGAATTTTGTTATTTTTTTTTAGTTAAGTTAAATTTTTATTCATTTAATTAATTAATTTTGTATATTCATTTATTTATTATATTTTTAATCAAACTAAAAGATTTTTATTATAGAAATAATAAATTGAAATTTTATTAAAGCAACTTAATATCAATTAAACTTAACTGATTTATTTACGAAATTTAATAATATATTTCTTATCACTGTCAGAAGTTGATGATTTACTCTCACTGGAATTCACACTAATTATAAATGATTCAGCTGTTTTTTCAATTGTTTCATCCAAGTCTCACATTTTTTTTTTTTTTCTATTTTCTGAACGTGTTCAATGCATTTTTTCTATTGACTTTCTCCAATCTCACTCAACATTTTTTTTTTACACAGTTCTTCCACTTCTCTTAGTTTGAATGTTTTATTTTCTTCAGCTACAAACCTCTTCATTTGTGCCCATATTAATTCTATGGGATTTAGTTCACAATGATAGGAGGGCAGTCTTAGAATTGATTTATTATAGCGTTTAGCCAATTCATCTATAAAATATTTATCACATCTTTGTTTTTTTTTTTTAACTATCTCTAATAGTTCAGCTTTTAACAGTCCTTCACTAATATTTTTCAAATTTAGCTATTCTATGATATTTTCTTTTCTCCACGATGAATTAGGTAGTTTTTCTTGTTTTCTGGAATGATAAGGAGCATTGTCCATAACAATAACTGAGTCATCTTCAATTCCTTGAAAAATATTTTCAAACCAATTTTCAAAACACGCTGAATATATGTCCTTGTGATAATCGTCATTTTTATTAGACTTAAAAACAAGGAGCCCATCTTGTAAAAATCCTGATTACCTTCCTATACGAGTAATAATTAATCGTTTGCTTTTACTGTTGTGATATTTAATCTCAGAACACTTTTATTGACTTTCGTTTTTCTTGTTCCGGACTTTCTTTTTGTTTTTTGCTTCCCGCCAACTGATTGTTTGGTGCACCTGCCGCATCACGTGACGATGTGTCGCGTCTATCTACGAGTACACTGTAATACTTTTTTTTTTTCAATCATGTAACTTTTGTTATTCGGGACTGACGTTCCATTTTCTTATTCTATTTAATCATAATATTTTTTTTTGTCTAAGATGAATAAATAAAAAGGCTAAACATCTAGGCATTCTTTCATTATGCAGCAATGTGTGAATTATCCTAAATAGTAATTGATCTACATATTATGTAAGAATTTCACAGTCTAATCAACATTCATTATAGGAAAAGAAGTAGTTATTGTTTAAAACAGAAGTCCTATAAAATATATATCCATGTATTTTCCATCTAATTTCAAGTGTACAATCTGATGATAAGTAAGGAGATTGTTCTTCATCAATGGAATATATGATTACCTGTGACAACCCAGGTAAGTCAAACTTTACTTAATTATATGACTGTTGTTTTTACAAAGAATTATTAGTAAGAATTATTTGTTATAAAATATATTTAAAATAACTAATTTGAGGAAGCTGCGAATTCGTGCCTTCATTTATATAGTATTCTTGCAACAGATTATGAGTATGAAGTGACACTAAATCGAAAGTATTGAAAAGTAATTAGAAAGATATTTAAGTTTATCTTCTTCTTCTAGTACTTATTTTTATGAAAACTATTTAATTTTATTTTCTTCTTCAAGTACTATTTATCCAAACTGTGTTGATTTAAAATATTAAATGAATATTTACGTATTGAACAAATATTAACAAAACTATTACAAAAATTTTGTTTAAGTATGTCAGCAACAAAAGATATACAAATTGAACTGCTGAACTCCACCAATTATAATGTGTGGAAGTTTCGTATTGAAATGTACTTGCAAAAAGAGGATCTTTTTACAGTCATTACTGACGATCCTCCCAACCCAATAACCGATCAGTGGCGTTCAAAAAATAGAAAAGCCAGAGCTATTATCAATTTACTTATTGATAATGAACAAATCGTTTACGTTATGAATCTAGATACAGCACGAGAGTGCTGGAATGCTCTGCGCCAAGTCCACGAAAGATCATCGCTTACCAGTAAGCTTTTCTTACTTAGGAAACTTTATTCCATAAAATTAATTGAAGGTGGTGATGTTAACCAACATATAGCTGATATATATAAAACACGCGACAGACTCACCACCATAGGTGGTGAGAACGTTCATCTATGAGAACGTCATAGATGAATCGCACCTAGCTGCATTAATGCTATGCTCACTCCCTCCTTCGTATGACGTTCTCATAACAAGTCTCGAATCGAGAGACGAAGCGCAATTGACACCTGAATATATACGAAACAAATTGGCTGATGAATATGCCAAAAGGCTAGAAAACAAAACTGTCCATAACTCAGCGTTAAAAGTCCAATACCATAAGAAATCGGAGAAATTCTGCAAATACTGTAAGAAAAGTAACCACAATATTGAAGAATGTTATAAGTTAAAAAATAAAAATAATTCTGCTGTTAAAAGTCACAGTAAAAATTTCAACAAAAAACCCAACTTCAGATCCAACATATGCTCTCAGAACAATGAGAAGCCAGATAGCGCTCAAATTGCAGAGGGGACCAATAAACCAAAAGCTGATAAATTGTATTCTTTTTATGTTGGAGATAAAACTGTAAATTGGGTGGTTGATTCAGGGTCGTCTTCACATATCTGCAATGATAAACTAAAATTTCGCGATCTTAAAAATAACGTTCCTAACGTCACTATCGCGAACGGCACGCAGCTAAAATCTTTGGGTTCCGGTACTGTGGATTTGTATACCGTAAATTCGGAAAACACACAGAACAAAATAACACTTAAAAATGTTCTTTATGTCCCTGAAATAGAAGCTAACTTAATTTCTATAAAAAGAGCAACAGAGAATGGAAGTATCGCTGTATTTGATGATAAAACCTGTAAAATTGTAAATCAGGGAAATACATGCATTGAGGGATATGTGAAAAATAACTTATATGAATGTCAATTAAATTATTCTGAAAACAAACACACAGCGAACATTGTAATACAAACTTGTGATAACGAAAATTGCATAAACAAGTGGCATGTGAAACTTGGCCACAGAAATACTAACCACATTAAAGATTTAGTTAACAAGGACATGGCTGTGGGTATAAAATTAAATGATTGCAAACATAATACTGAATGTAAAACATGCATAATGTCAAAATTAACTGATTCACCTTACCCCAAAGCTGCACAATTTAGAGCCTCCGTACCACTCGAACTGGTCCACACAGACTTATGTGGCCCTATGAAAACCCCCCCACTGTAGGTGGAAAATATTACTTTCTTACATTTATAGACGATTACAGTCGTTATACTATTATATATTTGCTAAGAAATAAGTTTGAGGTATTTTCTAAGTTAAAGGAATATGTGGCTATGACCGCAAACAAATTTGGCCGAAAAGTGCAAGCAATTCGCTCCGACAACGGGGGTGAATACACTAGAAGTAAATGAATTTTTGAATAAAGAAGGAATTGAGCACCAGTTTACCGTTCCTTACTCTAGTGCTCAGAACGGCGTGGCAGAACGTAAAAATCGTACGCTGACCGAAATGGCTCGCTGTCTGCTTAAAGACAGTAATTTACCGAATTCCTTTTGGGGGGAAGCCGTAAATACTGCAAATTACATACAAAATAGGCTCCCGACCTCCTCATGCGACTCAACTCCTTACGAAAAATGGACCAGCCGTAAACCCGATTTATCAAATATAAAAACATTCGGATGTCGCGCATACGCATATGTACATAAAATACATAGGGGAAAACTGGATAGCACCGCTCAAGAAGGAATTTTTGTGGGATATGATAATCGTAGCAAAGGTTACAGAATTTGCACAAATAATAAAAATGTAATAATTAGCAGAACAGTAAAATTTTTGGAAGATGAGAATAGAGAATCCCACAATAATGAAACATCACAAATCAAGAATGAAAATTCAAATGATGAAATTCCGGTGTCCAAATTACCAATATTAGATACTGATATAAATATAGATATAGCGGGCGATAACGATAGTCCGGATGACACGCAAACTCTGCCGTGACGATCACAACGATTAAATAAAGGTGTTCCGCCCGACAGATTTGCATTTGCTGTAAATGACAAAAGAATTGATGAGCCTAAGTGTTTTGATGATATACTAAAAATTCAAAACCCAGCTGAAAAAGAAAATTGGCTGAATGCCACACTCGACGAAATGAATTCACTCAGACAAAACAATACTTGGGAACTTGTTGACGCTCAACCAGGGACCAAAGTAGTAGGGTGTAAGTGGGCGTTCAAGGCCAAATACAATAGCCAAGGACAAGTCGAGAAATATAAAGCCAGGCTTGTTGCCAAGGGTTTTTCTCAAAAATACGGGGTGGACTATGACGAAACTTTTGCACCAGTTGCATCGCATACCACTCTAAGAAGTTTCTTGACCATGTCACTATATAAAAATTTGAATCTGGGGCATGTAGATATCAAAACTGCTTTCCTACATGGAAATTTGCAAGAAGATGTATACATGCATCAACCCGAGGGTTATGTTATCCAGGGCGAAGAAAATAAAATATGTAAGTTAAAGAAAGCGATATATGGCTTGAAACAAGCCGCTAGAGCGTGGAATTTGAAAATTAATGAATCATTGTGTAAATTAGAATTTAAACAAAGTCAACATGACAAGTGTTTATATATCCGTAACAAAGATAACACAGAAACTTACATTCTTGTGTATGTTGATGACCTACTTATAGCTGGTAAAAATCACAATATTGACATACTAATTAATCAACTTAGGGAAGAATATCCATTAACCGACCTTGGGGAAGCCAAATATTACCTCGGAATAAATATAGAAAGACCTTGTAAAGGGGTAATTACGCTTGATCAAAATAATAAAATACGAGACATTGTAACCAAATTTGGGCTAGATAACGCACGGCCCTCTGACACACCGATGGAACCAGGGTATATAAAATTAACTGATAATGACAATCTCTTACCAAACAACACAATGTACAGACAGGCTATAGGCGCGTTACTTTACATTTCTACAGTATCGTGACCTGATATAAGTGTTGCCGTTGGCATCTTAAGCCGTAGAAACGAAAATCCTAGAGTGAAAGACTGGGAGGCAGTTAAAAGGGTTATTAGATATTTGAAAAATACCCAAGATATTAAATTAAAACTTTGTAACTCTGGTGAACCTGTTCTTAGAGCATATTCGGATTCGGATTGGGCAATGACCCAAGTGATAGAAAGTCCATCTCAGGAAATTTATTTATATTGGATAAAAATCAAATATTTTGGACTTCGAAGAAACAGTCCTGTGTGTCCATGTCTTCAGCAGAGGCTGAGTACGTCGCAGCTGCGAGTGCTGCACTTGAAATACAGTGGCTCAACAAACTACTGGCTGATTTAAATTTGCCGCAACAATGTCCTATAGTGTTGTACCAGGACAACCAATCTACCATCAAGATTGCTGAAAATGATAAATTCCACTCCAAAACAAAACACTTACAGCTGAGATATCATCTTCTGCGAAACCTAATACAAGAAGGCCTAATCAAGCTTCAATACAAACCTACCAAAGAAATGACCGCCGATACCCTAACAAAAGCTCTGCCAAAAACTGATTTTAATAGACATAGAAATGCATTAATGAACAATTGAAAAATTTCTGAGCTTAAGAGGGGGTGTTGTGACATTTAATCTCAGAACACTTTTATTGACTTTCGTTTTTCTTGTTCCGGACTTTCTTTTTGTTTTTTGCTTCCCGCCAACTGATTGTTTGGTGCACCTGCCGCATCACGTGACGATGTGTCGCGTCTATCTACGAGTACACTGTAATACTTTTTTTTTCAATCATGTAACTTTTGTTATTCGGGACTGACGTTCCATTTTCTTATTCTATTTAATCATAATATTTTTTTTTGTCTAAGATGAATAAATAAAAAGGCTAAACATCTAGGCATTCTTTCATTACGCAGCAATGTGTGAATTATCCTAAATAGTAATTGATCTACATATTATGTAAGAATTTCACAGTCTAATCAACATTCATTATAGGAAAAGAAGTAGTTATTGTTTAAAACAGAAGTCCTATAAAATATATATCCATGTATTTTCCATCTAATTTCAAGTGTACAATCTGATGATAAGTAAGGAGATTGTTCTTCATCAATGGAATATATGATTACCTGTGACAACCCAGGTAAGTCAAACTTTACTTAATTATATGACTGTTGTTTTTACAAAGAATTATTAGTAAGAATTATTTGTTATAAAATATATTTAAAATAACTAATTTGAGGAAGCTGCGAATTCATGCCTTCATTTATATAGTATTCTTGCAACATTTACCGGAGGGAACTTTCAGTCCAGTGGATATGCCCGTCAAAAATACATTTTTAGGAGAGGTAATTGTTGTGTCACTCCATACATTATTTATCGAATGTCCCGCATTCAACCAAGTTTCGTCTAAATAATATATTTTTTTACATTGTTGCCTCATTGATGTAATGGCCCGTAAATATTTTCTTCTTCAAAGAATTATTTCTTCTTTTTCTATAAGACAACTATTTCTTCCTCTTTTTTCGTGCTTAAAGCCCAATTTTTTTTAAAAGAGAGTAAAATGTTGTACGCTTGAAATCTGGTAAGTCACAATCTTGGTTCACAACATCTAAAACTTTATTTATTGTTGGCATTTTGCTTCTGAAAAAAATTCATGCACTTTTCTTCTTATAGTGTTTTTATCAAAATCATCTATACTATTTATGATACTTTTACGAGATTTTTTTTTTCTTTGACGAAATCAAAGTACTTTAATTTTTATTCTCTCATATTATTCGGAAAACTGTTGCCCTACTGGTTCCAGTTTCACAGGCTACATACTCGGCCACATCAGATACTGCAGCATTAGGATTTAACTCCGACTGCATTTTGAAAGAATTTAACACAATTTCTTTCTCAGATTTCAGGGGCCAATCCAGGATTTCAAAATTAATACCTATTTTTGTGAAAAATCTTAACTATATTTTATTTTTGTGAAAAATTGCAGCGCACTCTTTTTCTGTGCAACAAAAACTAAGTAAAGTAGAAGTTCAAACTAAGTAAAATAATAAAAATAACACTTAACAGTTGGTGTGAGGCTTATAGCAGAACAGAAATCAAAAATCATTTCTCTCTGAAGTAAACAGTTCAGTAGAGAGAATGTAAGTAGTAGTTGTTTTTATTTGTGCTATTATCACTGCACTACACATGAATTGTACAAGGGAGGATAGACACATCACCATACAATTATCAAAGCGTCAAACCACCTGACAAATCAGCAAACAGTACATTATGGCCACAACT
This sequence comes from Salticus scenicus, assembly GCA_963930645.1. Lineage (NCBI taxonomy): Eukaryota > Metazoa > Arthropoda > Arachnida > Araneae > Salticidae > Salticus > Salticus scenicus. Next base: position 39,223,574 of record OZ005653.1, on the reverse strand, counting down.
CCAAAGCGTGTCTGTACAGATACATGCAAGGATCGTTTTGTTTGCTTATGCTACACCATTTCTCACCCGTAGAAAACACTTGTGTGTAGATTAAAACCAACATTGTGTATGATTCTTGCTTTGTGAATCGCATCAACAGAAATGCACAAATAAGTTACTCTTCTTTGAAAATTTGCTCATTTAAGATGCCAGATTTTGCTGGGATGACTAAGATTTTTGTGAAGGTACCGATTTTAGCTGAATGATTTTTGTGAAGGTACCTTTTTTTACCAGATTGATTTTTGTGAAGGTACCTTTTTTGCCAGATTGATTTTTGTGAAGGTACCTTTTTTGCCAGATTGATTTTTGTGAAGGTACCTTTTTTGCCAGGTTGATTTTTGTGAAGGTACCCATAAAAGGTAGTAAACTCGACCTGTATTAACCCCTGGATTTTCTCAAATATGATTTTTTTTTTTTTGCTTCTTTCTTGGAGGACTTAATATTTTCAATGTATCACCCATTTCAACTTTAGATTCTATTCCTTTCAAAGCTTTTCTCAGTGTGATACAAGAAATTTCCCACGAATTTTCCTGCACAGACAATCCTTTGTATTTATACAAATGCTTTAAGCTTTAAGGTCAACTCCTTAGCTAATCCTTATCTAGCTTTTTAAAAACTATTCCTCCCATTCTTTATGTGTTCTAGTAGTTGAAATAATGATTTATAATACTTTAAAAAATAACCAACAAACGTCATAAGATAAGAGCAACAGAAAGTTGTTAAGTTACAAAAATAAGGGAAAGTTATAAAAATAAGGGAAAGAGACAAGGAAAACAAAAAAAAAAAAAGGAAAAGAATACGCCAGCCTTTACTGGCGTCGATAGCACAGGTGGGGGAGATTTCGGAGGGAAAGAGATGTCGCCAAATGGCAAGTGCAGTTGTTTACTTTCAGTATCAGTTTAACTTGAACGGACTATAGTGTTCAAGGAAAAAAATTGAATGTAAAAAGTAGGGTTTTACTGTTGCATTGTGCATCTACGCTTCAGGACATAAGATGCCAGCACTTTGTATTTTGAAAGAACTATCTTGAAAAATTCCAAGTAAAGCTTTATCGAAGCTTGTAGTACCTAAGAATGTTCATATTATATTGACAAATAATGGCTGGATGCATGGAGAAACAAAGAATGAGTTTGTAAAGTATGGGGTAGTCTAAAGATAAAGACAACGTTATATGTCTAAATATTTTAGATCATGTGCCTATCTATAAAACTTCAGAGGCCACATTAGCGATTGCAGAAGTAACATAAATTTATTATTGATTCCTCCTAAGTGTACTCGTTTTTTACAACCAGCAGATGTAAGTTGGAATAAACCTTAAAAAAAAAATTACAAGAGAATTGGCAAAATTACATATGAAAGAAAAAGAAAAAGGGAAATCAAAAACAGCCATCTTGACAGGATAAACCACAGTGGATTTCAAGTGCAAGGGAAGCAGCTTATGAAAAGCTCATAAAAAAAATCTTTTAAGTGCTGCAGAATATCCATAAGCCTACACTAGTGGTGCACAACCTTTTTGGCTGGAGGACCACTCACTCTCGGTGTTGAATGGGACATGAAGGGCCACTGACGAGATAATATAAAATAATTAATCTAAGCAGATATATTCGCTGTGTAATGTATACATACACACACATTAGGGCACTTTACCACTGTCAAGTGGTTGTATGCAGAACTTTAATTTTTATTATATGTTGTTGTTGTCGTATGCCACTCGGAAATTCCGAGCCCCGGTAGTGGAACTATCAGGATTTATTTTAAGGCATGAGGGGTGCGTCTTCCATTATTAGAAGCATCTTATAGGGAGGAAGTACGACTTCTAGCTCCAGAAGCTGGCGAACGATGGCAGTAGCACCCAAACAACAATATCTCGAATTTTGATCCGGATCAGAGCGAGTTAAACCCATGTTCCAGTACCCCCCAGAGGTATAATTTTTGATGGGAACTTGGAGGACTTTGCGACCACGACGGAATTTAGCGTACACGACAGTCTTCGGCCGGCTCGAGGACCGAACCCGCAATCTTTCGATCACGAACTCGCTGCTCTTACCGACCAGGCTACCGCGGCCCAAATTATTATATGTTACTTAATATATATACCTAATAAAAAAATATATATATCCTTTTATAATAATTTTTCAATTAGCAAGTCAAGTGAATCTCAAAGTGTTATAATTATAAAATTATTGAATAGTAAGCAAAATAATTAAAGTATCATATACAGTACAAAAAGGATAAATAAAATAAATAAAAGTGCTTTGCAGAGGGAGAAAAAAATTTGTAGTATTAGGAGTCTCAAAAACAACTAGCACAAATGTAAAGGCAGAGAGAGGGTAGCAAAATAAGCAATTTTAGTGTAGGTAAGTGAATATGAAAATACTGTTTTGAGATATTGGGTGACACTAACAAGATCTCATAAGCCCCAGATCAACCCCAATAAATCATAAATGATCATCATCAATAACACGGGCTGTTTTTAACAGTTCTACAAAAGAAACAGGCATCAATTGTTCTTTTGTCAACATTTATGTCACCAGACACAAATAAATCCGACTGACTGCACATCTAATTTTTTTTTTTTTTTTTTTTTTTACGGAAATTAATTGCTACTATAAATTTTTGCTTCATCATCATTAATTTTAACCCACATTATTGCATTTTGAGAACAGATTTTTTTCTTTTAAAAAAGGGGTGAAGGAGGAGCATTTACTTATTGATTGTTACATTTTTCAGTTTTTAATCTTCTCAGATAGATAAAGATGTAACCACTTACTAATAGATTATGATTATTTTAAATAAAACAATAAGGAATTTACTGTGGGTTACATATACATTATTGAGAAATAGAATGGAAAATTTAGACCTCAAACAGAAATATTATATAAAAACTAAAAAAAAAAAAAAAAAAAAAAAAAAAAATTGGGGGAATGCCAGTTTTGCGAATGCAACAAATATTTTTTCTTTCTCTCTCTTTTCTTTTTTCTCTTCTGCTGTTCATTAATAAGACCTAAAATGTCTGTTCTTCCGCGGGCCGCAAATTGATGGTTACTGGGCCGCAGGTTGTACACCTCTAGCTTAGACATTATAAAAAACAGCAAACTTCATCTTGATCTTGCTCGGGTTTATCATACTCCACCAGATGAACTTGAGTCCAAAATTTTGGATTTGCTAATTATGGAGGATGACGATGTTGAAAATGATTCTGAAGGATTTTCTGATGACAAAGGTTAAATGTGCCAAATTTCTTTATTTTATTTTTTTTTTTTTTTTTAAATATTCAAGGTTTGCATGCTTAAAAATAAATTTAACTTTGTTTAATAAAAATGATTTCTTTAAATATTTTTTACCTTTCTTTGTTGTTCGTACTAATACTGCACCTAAATTAAATTTTAATAATTATGATGTTTGCAACTTAAAAAAAAAAAAAAAATAATAAATAATCTATTTGAACAGCATGATTTTTTATAGTGTTGAACTATTCAATATAAATTATATGAACTTCATTAAATACATACTAAATTTGTTTTTCAGATGGTGCCACTATGTAACCTATAACTACTAAATAATAATAAGGAAATTTATTTTTAAAAATAATTTTCATAATGAAACGTGCCAATATTATTAAAAGAAATAAATTTATTAATATCACACAATCAACAAAATGGGAAGAAAATCATATTGAAAATTCATTTTTCCAACTGAGTGAAAATAACGCCCGGACCGGGAGTCGAACCCCAGATCTTTGACTTACAAGGTCAACGCTCTACCAACTGAGCTATCCAGGTCGACAACCGGTAAGCATTACTCACTCAGACAAACTTTAAGCAGAACAACTGGTCTATCATGTAGATAGCTCGACAAAATAAGCCGCAGGTAATGGAAAAAACCACTTCCTCCCATTGTTTATCGTCTATCATGTAGATAGCTTATGTAATTCTTCCTCCCATTGTTTAATGATGTTTTCCATTACCTGCGGCTTATTTTGTCGAGCTATCTACATGATAGACCAGTTGTTCTGAATAAAGGTTGCCCGAGTGAGTAATACCCACTGGTTGTCGGCCTCGATAGCTCAATTGGTAGAGTAATGACCATGAAAGTCAAAGATCTGGGGTTCAACTCCCAGCCCAAGCATTATTTTCACTCAGTTGGAAAAATGAATTTTCAATATTATTAAAAGAATCAAAACCTTTCTTGAAGGTTTCATCCTGAATTCCTTTTGCCGGGGGGTCCTGGCATTTTCAAAGGCATCCTTTGTGGTGGTGTTTTCAAGGAGCAATTAATGCCAATAGCTCTTCCAGTAAGTGGTTCCACATTCAATCTATATTTGCATTGGGATTGATGTCATTACTCAATTCTAAGTTACTGATAATTTCTACGGTTTCTTGATAAAAAAAAGCATACACTGGGTTTCATACTCTGTAAATTTTGTAACCGTTAAATTTAACATTAATATATTCATTTTGGAAAGTTTTGGCTAATGCTATAGTATTTTTGCTGAATTTAATATCTACGGTATGCCCTTTACTTCGGTTCATTATACCAATATGACAACCATTCACACAGTTCAATCTAGAAAACAGAATTTTATACATATATGCTGGCAGTTTGAAGAAGATAAGTTAAATCTTTGCCACAACAGATTAGCTTTGTTTTTAAGGGAAACCCTCCGGTCAAAAGGGATACTATAGATGAACTTCAAAGTTTTTTTTTTTTTAGGGGAGGAGGGTAGAGATGCTAATAAGGCTTTTAATATGTTTTTGAAAAAATTTACAGACTATATTTATGAGGTAACCTGTTTTATTGGTAATTTGTTGAATAAAATGTAATTCATCTTGTAAACAGCCAGAAAATTAGAACAAACCAGAATGGCACCATTGATGTAAGCTTGGAGGATAATTTTATAATGATAGGGGAGTTTACTAAGATTACTAATAATTTCATTACTGCTGGTGGGTTTTCTGTACACAGAGGTTTGAATCTCATTGCATTTAATACTTACATCAAGGCAGTTACTTTGGCCACCATTTTCTATTTACTGCATAAATTTTATATTAGAATCAAGGTTATTAATTAAATGGAGAATATCTTCGATGGAGTCGTTTTTGTTAATAATGGTAAAAATGTCATGGATTTAACAATACTAGCAGTGAATTCTATTTTGAAGCCGTTTATGGATTTTTTTCTAAGTATTCTAAGTTTTAATTTGGCATTGAAACTGGAAATTGGGGACCCCTTTATTTTGTTTATAAATATTACCATTGAACTTAAAAAAAACTATTATTAAGGATTAGATTACTGGCTGCAATAAGGATCAGGACAATTTTCCAACGTTGAACTATACACTTATAAATTCAAAAATGCAAAATTATGGGTTAATCAACTAATTTTTTTAAGTATGAAAGTTTTATGTATTAGTCATAAGGTTTATCTTTACATGCATAGTTATAATTTTAATTTCAAGTTGAATGATTCTTGTTTCAGTACACTGTAAAGACCACAATGAGAAAATAACATTACACTTTTGTCCCTTACTAAGACACTCAGTTTAAAAAGAAAAATAATATAATAAATGATTTAAAAAGCAATAAAATAATAATAATACAAGAAAAAAATATATAAATTGGTACTGCGTGCCATTTGAGAGAATATATTAAATAAATAACTCATGGCATAATTTATTCAAAAATAATTAAAACAGGAAACCTTAAAATAACAAACAGACAGTAATATGTCACAAACTTGACAAATGAATGGAAACTGGCAAAGAAAAAACAATACATTGATTACATCTTTATTAATGGTAATGAATAAAGAAAAAAGTAAAAGTCATACTCTCTGTTTTTCTTGCTTCCATCATACTTCCCAGTTGGAAGATGTTGTATAAGTCCTATCCTTTGAGCAATTTTTATTTGCTCTTCTTCTGTTAATTGTGAAGCTGGACGACTAACATTAGGTGATGGATAATATATAGGAACAGATACTGTTTCCTAAGCAAAAGAAATACAAAATAACAAATTATAATTATAAAATAACTAAATTTTACTGCAGATTTAAAAAGTTGAAATACCATAGAAATACAGGGACATAAAATTAGGTAACCTCAGTATAAGTACAGGGTAGCTAGACAAATCTGGAAAAAAAATATATTCCTTGAGTTTTCTTTGTCTTTTTTAAAAGTAAAATAAGCTGGTATGTAATGATGCAGCATTAGAATCTAACACGTGTACAAATCAAATGAATATACCTAGCACATATTCATTTTATTAACTCACTATTTAGTTGTCAAAAATCATAACTGACTTTACAACACTGAAATATATATAAAAAAAAAAAAGATTTTTATCCAAACTATAAAATAAGACAATTTATGTTTAAAAACTGAAATTAAACTTTTGTTTCAAAAGATTTTCTTACGATGTTAAAAAAAGAAAAAATTAGTTTTTTTAATTTCCTGAATTTTCCCTGTATTTTAATAGTTTTTTCAAATTTCCTGAGTTTTCCCTGAATTCCAGCTACCATAGCAATCCTAAAGCATGTACATTGTTTACTTTGGTAATCAAAATTTATACAATATACATACATAATAATAAATCACAGCAATAATTCACTTTGCAACAGTTGAAGCTCTTTATTGAATTTTAATAAGGGGTTATGCCACATCGAGGAAGACAAGCCTCTACAAAAGTAATTATGGCATGCTTTCAGCATGTGAGTTGATTTGCAATTAAAAAATTATGTCTCTTTCAGCACAAAGCAGGCCCTATCACATGACACCTAGCTTACACCTGACCCCCCATACCAGGAAATGCGAGATGGGAGATGTACATCACAGATTTTTTTTTTAGTTTGCAGATTATTTCTAAAACAGTATTGTGCAGAGATTCCAAGTCTCCCGATTTTGGCAGGAAAGATAGCGATTTTTAATCTTTCTCCATCCACAATATCAATATTCATTTTAAACATGTTTTATTAGATTCCGAAACTTATAAATAGGAAGCATTATTCAATATCTCACTCATGTAATTTTTTGTGATCCCCCACCTCCTCCCTCACAAACAATTGGCAAACAAACGGATTGTGGAATCCTTGCAGCAAAAGGGATCCAATTTTTGCCTGGATAAACCCCTACTGAAGTACCACAAGAAGTAGGTGCTTGTGAGTCAATCTAGACTATCTCTAATTCTAAAATGCACAATAATTTCATGTTTCCATGAAGCAAATGTTGGCCAGATTGAAATATGTGGTTTAGTTTCCCTTGATTTATTGTTACTCTGATATTCTCATTCTGCCAATTGTCTCTGAGAAAATTTCTTAGAGTATGGTCTGCACTGACGAGGGACCTAGGTCCAGGGGCGTAGCAATTCAAAAATCATGGGAGGGGCTCACAAAATTTCATCTTAAAAATGACTTAAAATTATTATTAAGAGAAACAATTATCAATTAATATATAACTAACTTATCAATTAATATATAACTAATATAACCACAACAATGAAGTAAGTCAAACACTGATATTTAAAAGTGAACCATGAATGCTTTTAGAAGATTTTAATTTTGAACTTAAAATTACACTTATAAAGGGGTAAAATAATGCCCACCAAAAAACATATCTTTAAATGTAATAAAATCTATAAAAAGTAGATGCTTTTGTATAGTAAACATTAAATTTCAAATGCTTATAAATATAATATTGACATAATAACTTACCATTATCATGAAATTCTAGATAAAAAAGTGACAGATATCTAATGTTTGTAACAAGAAATATAAGCAAAAACCAAACTAACAATTTATTTATAAATAAAAATAATTAAGTATAAACTTTAGACATAATTTAGACGCAAATAATGGAAAAGAAATAATTTCACAGAAAAATATATTACGTACATATATATATATAGTATCAATTAACTTTCTCATGAAAACCCATTTAAGAAAAAAAAAAAGAATGAAACAAAACTGTTTTAAACATGAATGCAAATAGAAAGAAGTAAAATAAAACCGCAGTAAATAAATAAATTGTAAAAAAAAAAAAAAAAAAAAAATTATACAACACAATGACCAACGTAAAAAAGTAAACAGTCAAGATATAAGCGCACAAGAAAGTTTATCCCAATTAATTAAATGAAAATATAACACTTCACCGCAGATAATTTAATTATAGCATAAACAAAAACAAAACTAAGAACAACCTGGTATGGTGGTGGTGGTCCTAATTGATCAGATGATGATTCACGAGCACTCTGATTTTCCCGTAATAAAGATATGTCATCAGTTGAAACGGATTTCAGACAATTTCCCATATTTTAATAAAACAGATCACAGCATTACGTTTTTTATTCATATATACAAAAACTAAGGAACTTTCAGAACAGCCATTAGGACAAAGGATTTAATAAATAAAAACTAAAAGGGACTACAAAAGTAAATAAATTACAATTATCTTTCTTTTATACAGTTATGAGATTCTGCACCTGTTTCGGTGCTGTGATTAAAATAATATACAAGGTTGTACATATCATGTCATCTTAATATTTATCAAAACACACCAGAAGCGTACATCGCAAAAGGATCAACACAAAACAGCTGAGGACAGACAACAAAGATGCAATACGACAGCCAATCAAATTTCAGTAAATATTGCAGACAGTTAAAAGGCGGCATATGTTATCTTCTTCTCAAAGAAACTCAAAATAAAAGGAAATATTTTATAAATTTAATTAATTAACATTTTATAAATAAAGTACTAATTAATATTTGTTTAAAGAAAAGGTCTTATATCGAAGTAGATTAACTATATTTTAAAAATGAAATTTATTTTTTTTAATTAAAAAATCAATCAGAATCGTAAACCTAAATTATTTTTTCATTTCTATATTTCTATGTTTAAAAATTAAATTAGATTATAATTTGAAGGACAAAGAGAAAAAGAAATTTTAAGTGCGATATTTTTTATTTATCTGTAAAACTGGCGGCATTTTTGACTTCCTTCCTCTATTTTTTAGTTTCGATATCGTGGAATCGTGTGGTGGTGATGGTGATTGGATTGTGTTTCTTTTTCTTTTTTGTTATATAACACAAAGAAAACTTTTTATAAATCATAATTGCAGTACAAGAGAACTTTTCTGGAAATCAGGTAGATTTTAATAAATTATGACTGAAAGTGATCCAGATATCTTTGACTCTCCATTAAAGGTAAAAGTAAAACCTTTTTGCAAACCTGATGTTCATTTAAAAAAATCAAGACAAAGAATATTTAGCGAAAAATCTATTGATCTTATGTATCCTTTTATGCTGTTTAATAATCTACCACAATTAACATTGAATCTATTATGTTGATGTTTAATTATCGCTCTTACTCAAGGCTCAAAGTGTTACTATATTTCCTACATATTTGAAAAAATCATGTAAAATGTCCTATATTTTATAATTCTTTACATTTTTCCTTTATTTCACAAAAATTTTCGTATATTTCCTATATTCTGCTATTTCAGTCCAAGTCCTTCTTGTTTTCTGCTTTCCCTGCTAGGCATCCTATTTGAATTCTTGTATCTTTCCAAAATACCATTCATAGCAAAAGTAATGGTACAACTAGTATAGTATTTCCCCACAGCTGAATTTGGCAATTTTTCTTTGGCGCCGATTTGAACGATAACGATGTCGTTCTGGACTGTTTGCGATATAATATGGCAGCCTGCAAGCGTGCTATTTAATCTGGATTTATGATTTAGCTTATGATTTTTAGATTTATGATTTAACCATAATCGCCAAATTCAGCGGTGGGGAAATACTATAGTTGTTCCAAAATAATTGCTTTTCTTCTCGACATTCACTCTGGTAATGTAATTGGAAGTCTATTTTAGTGGTGCACCCAAAGGGGGGGGGGGCTGACAAAGTAGATAATTATTGTAACAAAGTTTGAAAGAAAAAAAATGTGAAAAAGTTGCTAAATCAAAAATTTTAGCCAAAAAGTAAAAATTTTTGTTAATTGCCTTGCCACGAGAGTTTACTAAGGGTAAGGCTGCAACCAAATGTGTGTGTATGTTTTTTTTTTTTTTTTTTTTTTTTGAGGGGGGGGGGGGGGTTATCCCTCTGCTCTAATTTGCAAATTTTTCGTTATGCTTCATTTTTAATTTGGAATAGTATGTATTAATGCTTAAACTCCCTCTGAAAAAAAAATTCTGACTATGGCCTTGGAGTGTGCGTGTATGTGCATAGCGTAGTTTAGACAATAATTCTGTGGCGGTCCATCAACTTTTGATTTACCCTGTGAAACAATTGTGGAAATAAAATAGATCATTGTTGCTGTAAGTTGAAATAAAGTGCGACGTTATGACACAGTATGATAGCAGTCAGTTGATAGTTTTGGAACGAGGGTCTGTGCAATGAATAAGTGAATTTAATAACGGTCCTGAACTTTAAACTGATCTAACATTGAAAAGCATCCTTTAAGATGTGTGTTAACTGATGTGCATATTTCGGTCATCTAATCAAAAAACGATAATGAGAGAAAAACAAAAAAATAGGCCAGCAGACGTTAGCATATTATTTAAAAAGATATATAAGATTGAACATAGTTACATTACATTCTCATCAATGTTTAACTGAGCTTTGGTGACAATGATGAGACTGCAGTTGAAACAAGCGACAACAGTGACTCTAGATTGTCCTCACTGATACAGATTTGATAACAGTGCTAAAAATGTTTGGAAGCCATATGCAAATTGCAATTTTATTGCGACTGTCCCTAATATTGTATCAAGTCAAGAAAAAACTCACAACATTGAGAAGTTCTGCTCATCTTGGCTGAGTAAGTATAACTAGTTAGTTTACTGAAAGGCAGAGGACAGTGCTTATTGAAAGTTTTGTGTTCTCTTTGTACCCCATAAAGTTGGTTTAAGATCAACACAAGCCACAGGTCAACTTGTTTCGAAACTATTTAATAATTGGTAGAAGGCTTTGTAGCAGTTCGGCTAACATGAATTTTTTCTGTCACAGGGGTTTAGTTCTCAAATCCGATGATTATTAATGGTTACAGAAGGAAAAACGGTTCCTGTGAATTAAGTAATGGACAGAGGCAAACAAAAACAAGTTTTGCAGAATAAGGCTATTCTTAAACCTAATATCAAAACATTAAATTTTTATGAAAGACAAGGGCTAGACATCAGAGAGTATAGAGACTATGGAAATTTAAATGTATTGTGATTCAAAGTTAATGCAGAAGAAATATTGCAAACTCATCTACAAGGTTGTGCAAAAAAGCAACTTAAAGAAATTAGGATAGCAAAATGAGATTATTTCAGCATGCAAAGATTTTAATGTGAAGCACACAGCAACTAAGGTGAATGAAGGTAAATGTTTTTCAGTTTCGATTGACGAATGTACAGATATTGAAATGTTAGAACAAATAAAATTTTGTGCTCGCTATTTGAAACAGTTTTTTACAAATGATGAGTACAAAATTGAATTTAAGACATTGGAGAACTTCCTTGAATTCGTGTCTCTCGCTGAAACGACAGATCAAGCAACTGTAGATCTGTTCCTGAAGGCCTTGTAGACTGCAACATTGATACATCTTTTTTTCTGTTGCCAAAGATTTGGTGAAGCTTTTAAAATGAGCGGGGAGTATAATAACGCCGATAACGAAGATAAAACACCCTACATTCGTTGTGGATCACACTGTTTGTACTTACAAGGAAACATTCAAAAGGTGTCTTCTTCAAAAAATATTGAAAAAAATATATGTAATTCTACTCATCATAACACACCAGAAAGTGAAAAAACTGTCGGCTGAAATGAATTACAACGACCACAAAAAATTATCAAAATTAAGCATTTTTGGTGATTTAGCGCTGTTCGGTGATAAGTTCGTTAGCACCGAAATTGCCGTGTACGAGCAGAACCATGTTTTGTTTCTTTGCTAAGTACTCAAAATCAATCGCATAACAGTGTGAAATTGCCAAATATGCTTAATTTTGATAATTTTTTGTGATCGCTGTAATTCATTTCAGCCGATATTTTTTTCATTTTCTGGTGTTTTATGAAAAGTAGTTAGTGCTGCGCTGAGTAGCACCTTGGCCAAGTACCGAGTACTCGGACGAGTATCGAATACCGAGTAGTTGTAAGAATGAAGAATTGATGTACATATGAAGAATTTTGGAGTTTGTTTCATGGAGTTTGTGTCAGACGTATTTAGTGATATTTCTTTGGTTTTTATGTACGCTTTACTGATCGATGCGAAACGAAATTTCGTATGTTTAAGAGATTCATGCAGAATGCGGGTGAGGTATAGAGTGATGCTTTGGTTTTCATGTACGCGGAGCGTACATACGTGCATATTACTGTTTGCTGCAAAACGAAATTTCATACATTATAAAGATTCATGCAGAATGCGGGTGAGGTATCCACCCTAACAACACACACTTGTCCATAAGACATCTGGAGGACATCATTTTGGAGAAAATAAGCTTTTAAGGCAGTGATTTTTTTTTTGGGGGGGGGGGAAGGGGTGGTTCATGTATGCGGAGCGTACAGACGTGCATATTACTGGTCGCTGCAAAACATTTCGTCTGGAGGACATCATTTGGAGAAAATGTGCTTTTAAGATAGTGATTTTTTTTTTTGGGGGGGGGGGAGAGGGGTTCATGTACGCAGAGCGTACAGACGTGCATATTACTGGTCGCTGCAAAACGAAATTTCGTCTGGAGGACATCATTTGGAGAAAATGTGCTTTTAAGGCAGTGATTTTTTTTTTTTGGGGAGGGGGGGGGAGGGACAGACGTGCATATTACTGGTCCCTGAAAAATGAAATTTCCTGCTTAATTAAATAAATCTCTTTATTTTGCTTCGTTACTCATGTCATAAAGCTTTTTTGCCGGAGGGCCCTCCACGTCCTCGGTGCCTCCCGCTTGCAGTGGACGGATTTATTTAATTAAGCAGGAAATTTTGTTTTGCAGCAATCAGTAAAATTAAAAAAATCCCTTTATTTTGCTTCATTACTCATGTCATAAAGCGCGGGAGGTAAGGACGCGGAGGGCCCTCCGCGTCCTCGGTGCCTCCCGCTTGTAGTGGACGCACTCATGGCAGAAAGCTTCCTCCGGCGAAAAAGCTTTATGACATGAGTACCGAAGCAAAATAAAGGGATTTTTTTAATTTTACTGATTGCTGCAAAACAAAATTTCATGCTTAATTAAATAAATACCTTTATTTTGCTTCGTTACTCATGGCAGAAAGCTTTTTTGACGGAGGGCCCTCTGGCGAAAAAGCTTTATGACATGAGTAACGAAGCAAAATTGATGAGAAAATCCTTAGTTTATTTTATTCTCATCGCCTCCTAACTTTCCCTCATGCTTATAGACATAGTTATTTAAACATATTACATCACCTGTTTTTGAAAGTTCATGCTATGTTTAGTCATTTTATCATTTTTATTAAATAACTTATTTAAATTAATTAATAGAATGTAAATTAAAACATACTTACTTCAGTTACTTATTTTTCAGTAGTTTAAACTTTATTTTATACTGTTAATTATCAATTACCGTTTTGTTTACATTAAAAACAATCTTTTCCATGCAACACCTTTCTTTATCAATTCTGGACTGTTTCAATTTTTCTAACGATGTTTTTCCCACTAGATGGCGACATCGTAGATAAAGATCGATCGTCGTTATGTAAATCTTAATTGTTTCTTTTTACATCTGCCAGATGTTCGTTTGTGATTCGTCCGTTTGATCGATGACGATCTAAACGTCCTTATTTCTTGTATATAAATACCAGATCTGTTTAGTTCTGGGGGTGTGTTGGTAATTGGCATGGATCTTGTTATCTGATACAGTAATGTAAAGTTTGACTGGCTGGTCCGGATCAAATTGATAATTTGTTGAGTTTATTTTTTTAATTGTTAAGTTTCTAAATATATTTATTAAGTTTTATTAATGATTTAAAGTTGTATGAATTAACTGCTTTTAGTGGAAATGCTGATAGTGATCATCTTATGAATTCAAGTTACTATATTTATGATTGAATGTCTCTATATTAAAGAAATAAAAGCGATTTTAGTATCATATGAGACTTTCCTTCTTTCAAGTAGCTATTAAACAAAACAATTCTTCTATATGGTTTTTCTCAGTCACTCTTCTTCTGCATTACACTTCTGCTAATGTATCTAAATAAAATACTCACTACAAAAATAAGGGGATTTATTTAATTAAGTATGAGATATGCTTCGTGTTTTTAAAAGCAAAATAAAGGTATTTATTAATTAAGTATAAGATATGCTTCGTGTTTTTAAGAAGTTTTGAAATTTTATGCATTTTAAATATTCATGCAGAATGCGGGTGAGTACAGTCGGCAGCAAAAGTATCCGAGCACTAGCAAAAATTCCTACGTAAAAGATGTACACTTAATATTGTTTTGTTAAATGAATCCTTGTCGAATCATGTTCTTAGACTGACTAACAACATGATTCGATAAGGATTTATTTAACAAAACTCTATTAAGTGTACTTTTTTTACGTAGGAATTTTTGCTAGTGCTTGGATACTTTTGTTGTCGACTGTATCCAGTGATGTTTTTTTACTTTGTTTTCATGTACGTGGAGCGTGCACATGCCGAAGCGCAGTACTAGTGCGATGTTAAATGTAACCTCACTTGCGTCTCTCTGAGATTGTCGCCGAAGCGCAGTTCTAGTGCATGTTAATTGCAACCTTACTTGCGTCTCTCCGAGATTGTCGCCCAATCGCAATGCTAATGTGATGTTAAATGCAACCTTACTTGCGTCTCTCAGAGATTGTCGCCGAAGCACAGTTCTAGTGCGATGTTAATTGCAACCTTACTTGCATATCTTCGAGATTGTCGCCCAATCGCAGTGCTAGTGCGATGTTAAATGCAACCTTACTGGCATCTCTTCGAGATTGTCGCCGAAGCTCAGTTCTAGTGCGATGTTAAATGCAACCTTACTTGTGTATCTTCGAGATTGTCGTCCAATCGCAGTGCTAGCGCGATGTTAAATGCAACCTTACTGGTGTCTCTCCGAGATTGTTGCCCATAACGCTGTAGTAGCGGGACGTTAAATCCACTCTGCTTATACTACAGTCAGCAACAGAAGTGTCCGAACACTAGAAAAAATTCCTATGTAAAAAGAAGTACACTTCATACGGTTTTGTGAAATAAATCCTTGTCGAATTCTGTTCTTAGTCAGTGTAGGAACGTAATTCGACAAGAATTTATTTAACAAAACCGTACAAAGTGTAATTTTATTACATAGGATTTTTTGCTAGTGTTCAGACACTTTTGTTTCTGACATGTTTCGTTTGGTTTTACTTTTCAATTTTGGCAACAGTAGTGTAACTTCATTTGAAAAATAATGCTGACATATTGTTGTGGTTAATTTTTCTTTCTGCTAAATTATATTAGTTTTACAGAAATATGTATTTGTGTATAATATAAACTAAAAATATATTTAGAGTAGTCTTGTAAACAGTGAATGTTCGTAATTCTACAAGCTTTCTTCGAAATTTGTAGCCAGGATTAAAGTTTTGTTTTTTCAAGTACATAAATGTTCGAGGATTACAAATTATTGGTACGGGTAAGTAAAAAAAATCTTTTTTATTTATATATTTATATTTTATATCTGTTGGGTTAATTATAGTGTTTTGGTTTTGTAATGCTTAATATTTGTTAGCTTTGGTGTATAAAATTGTGAAAAATTCATATTTATTTCTATTTTCCTTTATTCACATTTTTAAAAGGCGATTTTTATGGTTTATGTTTAGAAAATTGCTTTAAACATTGCTTTAAAATGTGGGCCCTTTTCGTAAGGACGGGTATGAAAACCGCAAAACCATGCTTCCAGTCTGCCATTTTGGAAAGGACGGGAGAGAAAACTGCAACACCGCGCAGACTCAGCAAGTTCGAATAAAATCGCCAACAGGACCGTAAAACACATTTTTACCACTGATAACTTCATTCTTTATTATATAGTCTTTCTCCTATGTGAATCATTCTCAGATAATTCTTAAAGAATATAAATAAAGTTCCCATACACTCAGGCTTAATTTAAGATGCATGAAATTTACAGATGAAATGAGAGCATTAAAATAAATATTTTATCATTTCAAACATGATAGATTTCATTAATCATCAAATTCTAGAAGAGTAAAAAAGTTAGGTGGTTTTGGGTCATAATTTGCAAAACAACAAATTTGATTATTAAAATATATTTTTGATAACATTTTAGTGTTTACCTTTTTTATTTTTTAAATTGAAAATCAATCTTTTTTTACATTTTTAAAAGCGTCTTATTTTTATTTGCACAAATATGTAACTAAAGTTTTATCTAGTATTATATAAGGGTTCTTTTTTCTAAAATATTTTATTTTTATCTGTTTTATAGTAAAATGAACACAGAGGTATTTTGATTAGATATTATGACATTCTTTATATTTAACCTTAATTATGCAAAAAGTCTACAATTTTTGTTTTTGCAGTTGTCTACATTAAACATGTAGGGTCAGGTGGGGAAAAATAGGTCAAAAACAGCATATTTTACATATGCACTTAAACTGCAGAAAATGTATTGGTTCCATTTGTTAAAAAATTACACAAAATATGCAAATGAAAATTCCTCATGACAATTTAAGAGAAATATCTCTGAAAAAACAAAAAATTTGTATTGAAAAATAAATTTTAAAATATTCTGTTTGTGACTTATTTTACTCTATGGGTTGGGGTAAAATAGGTCATCCTTTAAAACTGTTTTAAATTTTAATACAATTTACTTCATGCAAATAAAATTACTAATACACATTTCTTTTTTTGATAAAACGTGATTTTGTGTTCTTTCAAGGAAAATAATGTCTCTATGGTCCATCATTAGTTTGGGAAGAACATTTGGAATGTACGATGCATCTACATCAGAAATATCTTTCTCTGGGAAATCCAATAGAAGCTTCTTTTTAATCTTTTTTTTATCCCTTCTAATTTTTCAGAATATTCATGATTGTATGAAAGAATGATGTCATGAAATATTTTCTTTGATCTTTTCCCAGGCAATTCTACTTTAACACATTTTTCAACTTTTACGAATTGATTAGTATTAATGCTGTCCAACTTTTCTTCTTGAGAAAGACTTGGTTTTTTGTTTCTTTTACAGTTGATGTTTCTGTGATTTTAGCATCTCCATAAATTTTTTCATCATACAATCAATTGAAAAATAAGTTGGTTGTTAAAATTACTCCTGTTTTCTGTTGCGTATGGGTTCTTTTTCTGTGTGCATTTTTCAAAGCTTCTTTAGAAGACAATGTTTGATTGGGTGATAAAGTGTTTATAATAGCAGATTTTATGTACTTAAAAGAAGAATATATAAATAGTATCCTCTTCCATGACTGTTGAAGTCGCACTAGAATTAATTTATCAAATTGGTGATTGATGATCTAGATTCATCCACTCTTGCATTTGAAGTAGTTGATGCTAAACTGCAAAGTTTCACTCAGATAGTTTCAGGAGAATGCTGTGTCCTGCCTGCCCTTTGTATGAAAAATTGGCACCCTTCTTAAATAAGCTGGAATTACCGTAAAATCCTGATTATAAGCACCCTCCAAACTTTTAGGCAATTTTGGATTTTTTCTATAATCCTAAAAATAAGCCCTCCCTTCTCTAATTTTTCATTTTGAGTAAAAAAAAATATATATATATATATATATATATATATATATATATATATATAATCTTATATATTTTTAATGATTTTAAATAAATTTATTCTTAAAAATGATATTTACAGAAAAAATTACAAATTCCCCTCTTCTGTTTTAATAGTATAACAATGAGGTGGAAATGAGAACCATAAAATAATTAGGAAATCAAAATTGAAAACCTATTTTCCGATAGATGGCAGCACCAATCTTAATTTCAGAAAATGTTCTTATAGGCTTCTTCATTATTCATCAAAATAATAGTTGAATGTATGAGTAAATTTTTCATTACCTTCCATATACTAAATATTAAATAGTTATTTTATTTATTTAACAAAGGTCGCATTTATAAGAAATTACACTAGCATTTCTTTTAATTTAAATCTTAAAAAATTGATGTCATATTTTTGTAAAGTGTCATGTTTAACAACAATATATGAAATGAGCTTTATGCACTTCATATTTGGCTAAATATATACCTTTGTTAATTTATATACTCTAAATTAATTTTTGATGACCTTGAAGATATTTACCTTGACAATAGCAAAATCAATTTTTTTAATTAATCTTTCATATTAACCATATGAAAAAATTCATTTAAAGTATCAATTTAAATTACTGATAAAACAATTTGAATTAATAATTTAAAATTTATTTCTGTAAGTTACATTCAATTCTGGATTAAATAATAAGCATTATTTTCATTCTCTGGAGATAGATGGTGCCACCACAACTTAAAAAAAATATGTATGTATAATAATCTCGATTATAAGCCCCTCCCAATTTTTTACTGGTTTTGCATCTGAAAAATGGGGGGCTTATAATCAGGATTTTACGGTAAACAACTTTTTTAATAACAATTACACCTACAAACTGAATGTTTTGATTCAGCTTTCATATGTATTGCCCCCCCCCCCTTTTTTTTTTCTTTTAACATTAAATTATTTTATATCTATGTCTATGTTTATGAAATAGCTCCAGAACAATATATATAGCTCAATTTTAAACTAATATATTAAAATAATACATATGGAGTTATTTAAAACACAAAAAAAGTAATTAGTTACTTAGTAATGTTTGCTGAGCCTAACCTGGTCCAACACCTGACCTATTTTACCCCACATGTGTTTTTTTACTCCAAAATATTAATATTTTATTTTTTTCTCACAAAAGTTTTGGAAATTCATCTTAAGAATGTGGTTTGTGGAATATGATAAGAAAATACTGTAAAATTTGCTTTTGAATTAGTTCAAAACC
This sequence comes from Salticus scenicus, assembly GCA_963930645.1. Taxonomy (NCBI): domain Eukaryota; kingdom Metazoa; phylum Arthropoda; class Arachnida; order Araneae; family Salticidae; genus Salticus; species Salticus scenicus. Next base: position 39,204,586 of record OZ005653.1, on the reverse strand, counting down.
AAAGATTTCTTAGCAACACATCCGACTTACTAATACGAAACACACAAATAATTACTGGCTGTAACTAAAAAGTATCAGTTACAGTTAATTTTGCATACAAAATGAACACTAATATAAATAATATATAAAACCAGCAAAATTGGAATTTAAAAAATGTTCGGATGTTTTTTTAAAGAGTTTTTTTTAAACTCACCTATTTTACTCCTTGACTTATTTTACCCACCTGACCCTATGTCTCTTACAACATGAAAGTTCTTATTATAAATTGTAGATACCTTTAAATATTACTCCGTACATGGCAGAAGAGCTCTTTTCGGAAGGGCGGCCCCTCCTTCTACTGTGCCGACTACACTCCGTGGCTGGCGGTCTTGCGACTGATGTTCTTCTCCTTTATTGAGCAGGTGACGCCATATCTCTCCTACCTCCGCCGACTCGTGGTCATTGATTGCATCATTTTGATGCACGATTTCTTTGCTCTCTCTGATATATGCGTAGGTTGGGTTATTGTAATTTGCTATTTTTTCGACATTTTGAAAATCAATTTTCATATTGTTTTCCAAATAATTTCTGGCTAGCGCGGTGGGCGGTGGTGTTACGGTTAAATTTAATATCACTTTTATGTTCTTTAATTCTGGTTTTTATCTTCCTTTTAGTAACACCTATATATTTGTACTCTTTATTTTCGTGGTTTTTAAGGGGAATTTTGTAGATACCTGCAGTATCCGTGGGGAGGGGGGGGGGTCGGGTCTTTATCACTTCTTATTGGTTGAAATATATTAGGATTGGGTTTGATTGGTATGTTTAAGTTAAATTTACTAGCAGTATTTTTTATCTTGTTTGAAGTGCCTTGGTTGTAGGGTATGGAAAAAGTGTATTTTGTGGAGGTTTTTCGGGCATTTGGAATATTATTTAGTTGTTTGATTCGTTTTCTGTATAACCGGTTTACTAAAGTTTTGGGCATCAACCGTTAATTTATTAATGAAATTTAACTCTTTTCTTAATTCATATTTATTGGAACAAACAAGAGTGGCACGATTAATATAACTGCGTATGGTGTTAATCTTGTATCTGTAGGATGTTTTTGCTTTTATTATTAATGATTTCATTACTTGCTGTAGGTTTTCTTTAAACAGTGGTTTTGAAATTGTTATTGTCTTTAATGATTTTAACGTCCAAGTAGTTAATTTTGTTATTATTTTCATGTTCTACTGTGAATTTAATATTGCTGTCTAGTTGGTTGAGTTGGTTCAGGATTTCATTGGTATTATAATTATCTTTAATGACTGCGAAAACGTCGTCCACATAGCGGACCCAGAATTTAATTTTATTTCCTAATTGATTGGTAATTTGTCTTTCCATGAGTCTTAACTTATATTCGGCTATGATACCTGATATGGGGGATCCCATGGGAACAGGGTTTAAACTGCCATTAGTTTTTTTAGCATTTTGCTAAAAGGTATCATATTTTGCTAAAACATGTCGGTCAGAATTTCGCTAAAAAGCTAAAACTGGATAACTGTATAAAATATCTCTATATAATAACTCGGATTTTTTTTCTTCTTTTTTGTAATATTTGCAGGCTAAAACTACGAAAGGACTGAAATTTTTGGGAATGATTATTTACATAGTAATTTGGATTTATTTTTAATTTTCAATGATTGAGTTTAAATGCAAAAATATTTAAAAGTATGTCAGAATTCAGAATTTGCTTCATAGAAGCATTCTTAGCACTAGTATTTCACGATTATCTACCACTACACTTTACTTAATTTTTAAATTGCTTTTTCATTTTACACGTATGATATGAATACCTCTTTTTCTATTGTTAAATTCAAAACATAGTTTCCCTGATTCATATTTTTAAAGGCACAAATATGGATGCTTGGTTAAAATCATCAATGAACAAAAGGAATAGAAAAAGAAACTGAGGATAACAAAGCTAAGTAAAAGAAATCAGTGGTATCCAAAGAATTAATTAACTTTCGAAAAGGCTAAAATAGTGCTTGCCTATTTTCGCTAAAATGCTAAAGTAATTTTTTTACCAGGTTAAACCCTGCATGGGAACTCCCATATTTTGTTTGTAGACAATGTTATTAAATTGGAAATAACTTTCCTGAAAGTTACTTCCAATTTAATAACATTGTCTACAAACAAAATATGGGCGTTCCCATGGGATCCCCCATATCAGGTATCATAGCCGAATATAAGTTAAGACTCATGGAAAGACAAATTACCAATCAATTAAGAAATAAAATTAAATTCTGGGTCCGCTATGTGGACGACGTTTTCGCAGTCATTAAAGATAATTATAATACCAATGAAATCCTGAACCAACTCAACCAACTAGACAGCAATATTAAATTCACAGCAGAACATGAAAATAATAACGAAATTAACTACTTGGACGTTAAAATCATTAAAGACAATAACAATTTCAAAACCACTGTTTATAGAAAACCCACAGCAAGTAATGAAATCATTAATAATAAAAGCAAAACACCCTACAGATACAAGATTAACACCATACGCAGTTATATTAATCGCGCCACCCTTGTTTGTTCCAATAAATATGAATTAAGAAAAGAGTTAAATTTCATTAATAAGTTAATTGTTGATGCAGGCTACCCCAAAACTTTAGTAAACCGGTTATACAGGAAACAAATCAAACAACTAAATAATATTCCAAATGCCCAAAAAACCTCCACAAAATACACTTTTTCCATACCCTACAACCAAGGCACTTCAAACAAGATAAAAAAAATACTGCTAGTAAATTTAACTTAAACATACCAATCAAACCCAATCCTAATATATTTCAACTAATAAGAAGTGATAAAGACCCGATCCCCCCCACCGGAACTGCAGGTATCTACAAAATTTCCCTTAAAAACCAAGAAAATAAAGAGTACAAATATATAGGCGTTACTAAAAGGAAGATAAAAACCAGAATTAAAGAACATAAAAATGATATTAAATTTAACCGTAACACCACTGCGCTAGCCAGAAATTATTTGGAAAACAATATGGAAATTGATTTTGAAAATGTTGAAAAAATAGTTAATTACAATAACCCAACCTAAGCATATATCAGAGAGAGCATAGAAATTGCGCATCAAAATGACGCAATCAATGACCACGAGTCGGCGGAGGTAGGAGAGATATGGCGTCACCTGCTCAATAAAGGAGAAGAACATCAGTCGCAAGACCGCCAGCCACGGAGTGCAGTCGGCACAGTAGAAGGAGGGGCCCCCCTTCCGAAAAGAGCTCTTCTGCCATGTACAGAGTAATATTTAAAGGTATCTACAATTTATAATATGTTTATTAACTTCGTTAAAGTATTAATTTACAGTGAAAGTTCTTATTTCTGAGTATGGCTATTTTTTTGATTAAGTATCTAAGTATCAGAACAATATTGTCCGATTATGAGAATCTTGCATATATATTGCAAATTAATGAATTTTAATCTTTCGAAACTAATAATATTTATTTGTCTGGTCTGTCAGTACCTGTAAATACAAGCGAAGTACCCCCCCCATGCTGATCACCTCTACACATCACAGACAATGCTTGCGATCCACTATCTTCTTCCTACTTCCTAAACGTCCCAATACTGGTTAGGTAGGCATTCAAAACGTATTATAAAAAAACAATTAAGTATAAGGAAACATTAAAGGCATATTTTAAGTTTTTCTGTTATAACTTTTTTTGTTTTGGATTTATCATTATATTATAATGTTGCTCTTTAACATTTTATTAGATATTCATTTGGATACCAGTCTTCATTTTCCCAGAATTTGTGTATGCTGGAAGAAAATATTTTCATAATAGTTGCTGGGAATCATTTAAATTTTTTGAATATTGATACATTAACTGAAGATTTTATACCGTCTGTTAATGGAGCTAGTTTTACCTGTGTTGCAGTAAGATTTATAATTTATATCTTTATATTCATTATGTCTTCATATAAATTATGATTTCATTTAAAATATAATGATCAGTGAAGTTACAGAACCTGTTACAGCTAAAACAATGTATAGCCAGATACAGCTAGTATTACATGTTATGTATAATCTTGCCAGGAAAAGTCTGAGTACAAATTATTAGTATACATTCAAGCAGAGCCCAATGTGGCTCATTCGCCACCCTGGGCAAAACCAATTTTTGCTGCCTTACACATTTGATGATAATACAGCAAGACTTCAATATAGGTTTTCGGGATACAGTTCTTTGTATGTGAGAGTGTGTTTGTCATTATGATTTTATGTAGAATAGATTGTTCTAGATCTACCAGATTTTGAACACAAGTGCATCTTAAGAAGTTTTACTGTGTACGATACCTTATTTTCACTTTTATTTTCGAGTTTTTTACGTTTCCGAAAATCAATGGAGTGAAGTTTTGGAATGAATGAGTTTTGAGTGAATTCTGTCCTCAAAGCTGGTCTATGTGGGGTGCTGGGTTCCATACCCGGTCGCGCTCGTTGGCTTAGCCGTTAGGAGTTTTTCGTGATTTTCTCCAAAACTAACGTAAATATGGGCTAGGACCTCTTCTTAGAAAGATCCAACGGAGGACTCTCCTTCTCAGGCCTAGAGCCCAAGTGCAGACAATTAGCCTTAATGATAACACTACCACCACCTCACAAAAATATGCAAAAGCTAGTTGAATTTATTTTATGTACTTCTGGCAAAAACGCTCCCCCAAAGCGATTGTTTTCTTCAGTGAACAAAATGTAAACATGTGAAAAAAATCCCCTTTATATACCTACTTTAAAAACTTATTAACTAAAAAGACTTGTACAAATTAACTGCTTATACTAGTGAGAACTTTTATAAATTGTTGATAAAGAATGACTGTTCGATAAAACAAAAATCGTTTCATCTGCCGAATATTAATTTTATGTTTTTCATTTGCCAATTAAAATTTTTTTTTAATGATTATGATTTTAATAAAAAAAATGTCTACCGACTTTTGTTACGTAACTGCATGAAAGTAACACACACACGCAAAAAACGTTTTTTGTCTATAGCAAAAATTAATAGTAATAAAAAAAAAAATCTGCATTGTCCAGTGACACCTATAAAAATTAGGGATTTTTCCTCTTGCATTCATATATTATTAATTTAAATTAAAGTGTACTGATCCAAATTCATCATTTGAGATAAAAATGTTTCCACCACTTGTGTGTAGCTTTTTAATCGGTTTTTATATTAATTTTCATTAAATTTTGTGTCCTCCGAATGACCACTTTTTCAAAATTGAATGCCTTCTATTTTCTTATAAAATGAAAGACATTGCGTAATTTCTCCTCTTTTACCAGTAAAAAATTCTGGCCATCTTATATGTAAAAAATAGATGAGTTAATCATATTTTGTGACGAGTAACTTTTTTTTTTCAGCGAGTGTAATCTAAGTCGAAATTCGGGCCCTGAGTTAGGTAATAAATTGCAATTTTTAATGCAACTCATTTATTTGAGGCCGCCAGCTAGTAAAAGTTTGCTCAGTCAGTTTTTTCACTGATTTTTTTTTTTTTTTTCAGATGGTATCTGTCAAGCTGTGAGGTGCTGCAGACACCTGCGAATAAGTTTGATATAGTCAGGATTTTTATGAGATGGGAACAGCTTGTTTGTATTTGTTACATTCAGAAGTGAACATATCGGATTTGAGGGCGCTGCAGCTGCCACTGAGTTGCAGTTTTCTATGGTCAGAATTTTTATGGGTTGTGAGCCAACCCAACCACATGTGGTTGCTGAAAGCGGTTAATGAAAGCAGTTATCGTCTAACGAACCACTGAACGCAGAAAGCTGCTGAAGGCGTCAGAAGATGGGACATAACCAAAGGATTCTGAATTGATCATTTAAATTAAATTATTAAAATTAGTCATCAGATATCTACCTAAAACCCGAAGCGTATAAGATAAGTGGCAAAATGAACTGCTTAAAAAAAGTATCTGCCTACTGCAGTGCCAATTAATCATATGAAACAAATTTTGAACGATTTTAATTGATATATATATTTTTTTTTTTTTTCTAGTTTTTATTTATAAAGTAATATAAAACATAATGATTATTATTATTTTTAATGCATTTAAATATAAAGACTAGCGAAGAGGACAAAGGGTCATTCCATGTCAAATCAACCAAAAAAAAGATGATTTGACACCCATAGTCTCAGATTTTGACGAAACTTGGTGTATTTGTTCCTTTCATGGATTTAAATGAGGAAAAAAAATATTTTTGGTCTATCTTAAATAGTTTAGGTTTTACAGCTAGTTAAAAATTTGGTAATTTCATGTTTTTTTTTTTGATCAGGCAGAGGAAACACAATTTGTTCTTTCATAAAGAATAATTTTTATCTCCCTTATTTACCAACTAACATTGATGAAATTTTTTATGAGTATGCTTTAATATATAAGAAATACAGACAAAAATAAATTAAACTAGCAAGTATTTGCACATGACCAGGAAAAAATCCTTAAGTATTATTTTGAAATTTTTTTTAATGAAATACAGAGTTCCACTCCAAATGGATTATCATCATGAGGGAAAAGGATAATCAAACAATTTTTTTTGTATTCTTGTTCTAAAGGATGTATTCTACAACATGAAAAAATAAAATAAATGGCTTTTTGCATCCTTCATTATTTTTTCTGACTTCAAATTTAAAATTTCCAATTCCCTCATTTTCTTGAAATCGCCAAATTATAAGTTCCAATTTTAGTAAAATTATACAAAAATTTAAAGTAAAATGTTATTTATCAATTAATTTCAGTTTAAAGGTTTTTGAAATAAAATAAAAAATTGAATTACATAATTAGGTGGTTTATGATTAAAACAACAGAGTAGTTTTTAAGAATGTTAATTCAACATGTACAGAAAGATACATACATAAATGCTATTAAATTGAATCAGCAAAATTATATCTAAACTTAAATTTCAAAACAAACAAACAAAAAAGTTTCTAAATTAATATCAAATTTTCTCATTAATAGAAATTTGCATTAAAATTTAATTTTATTTTAAACACAAGATCTAAATTCTAATCATTTTACTACTCACTGCTATTTCAAATTTTAATCTTATTGTAAACAATCAAACCATTCAAGTTGCAACAAGACAATTAAGTGATGTTCTGTCTGCTGTGTAGGTACATGTTTAGATGTCTGAATAAGTCAAATCTTGCTTGACATGTTTAAACAAGTGAGCTTGCTCAGTAGCAGAGACAAAACTTGGCATCTTGTAATTAGTCAGTCACAAGCTATTGCATGTGTAACATGCATTATTGAGGCTTTACTATTTTGAAAAGAATTATTGTTAATTATTTTTTTAATGTTATAGTATATTAGAAAAATGAAGAAGTGCAGTGCGGGAGAAATGACTCAAAGTGGTTGTCATTTATTATACCATCTTAGGGAAAAAAAACCTTGCAAATTCTTGATAAACTATTTGAAACTGATTTAACTCTCTTAAAATTGAGGACAGAATTAAGTCGTGAATTAAAACTATTTGTCTTCATCACCAAAATGTGTTTTTGAAAAAGTATAAATCATTGCAAAACCAACAAATTATGTACAGTCGGTAACAAAAATGTCCGAACACTAGCAAAAATTCCTATGTAAAAAAAGTACGCTTCATACGGTTCTGTTAAACAAATCCTTATCGAATCATGTTCTTAGACTGACTAAGAGGAGTATTCGACAATGATTTATTTAACAAAACCATATGAAGTGTACTTTTTTACATAGGAATTTTTGATAGTGTTCGAATTTTTGTTACCGAGTGTGTGTGTGTATGTGTATATATATATATATATATATATATATATATGTATGTATACATATATATATGCAGGGCCCGCATTAAGCATTCGCCACCTCGCCAAATGCGAACAAATCAGAAAATTGGCGATAAAATTTTTATTTTTGCGAAAATGTTGGCGAACGATTTATTTTTCACCAGTTTTCTCACAAGGATTTAAAAAAAAAAATCCAAATTTTTGTAAATAAATAAATTGACCGAAACATAAGTTGTAAAACAATGTGTGCCGAGTTTTCATTTTTTCATAACACGCTCATTCCAGATTCCAGCAAAATAAACAAAAGCATCAACGTGCGTACAGTTACAGTCAGCCTATGTTCGCGCTTCCGTCTCCGTCTGCCGCCTTGAATTCTTTCTTCTACCTCCATGTTCACGGAGGAATGGTTTCTCGTTTCTCCTTTGCGTTGATTTACTGCACTGCACATTCTGCCTTGTGCATGACGTCACATCCCACGTGCGCCGCTCTTCTCTTTGCATGCTTGTAAATGAAATACGTCGGTCGCACCGAGCCGAGATCATCTCGTTTCAGTTTTATCGTTTTAGCATCGTTTCTTGAAATTTGTTTTATTTTTAATGTGTTTTGAACACAAAAATCAAAATAGTGAAATGATACTTAAGGACATTTTAGATTATTAATTTAAAATAACAATTGAAATATTAACAGAAAATCTGTATGATGGCTGGAAGGCTATACTAGCCATTACTAGTTTTTTTACCAAAACATCTGGTTCAAATGCTTCTCAATCACTTCAGAAAGAAGGTGTGAAGAGAAAAAAATAGAATCAACAGACACATTGAATCAGCC